>JAJQOW010000016.1:1848927-2278927 GCA_037975125.1 Latrodectus hesperus | reverse complement strand
TATGGTGGCAAGTATCATGTTGTACCACTCCTCTTTCATAAACTTCTTTAACTTCAGGAGAGATGCAGGTAAATGGAAATGAAATCTCACTCCTTTTCCCAAAACAAATCACAAAAACTCTATAATGTTTAAATTCAGTGATTGATCAAGACATGGAAGATGTGTAACTGAGTCCTCTATTCTGGAAACTGATCGAACAATTCGATTTCGATGAATCGGGGATCTATCGTCTCGATAAGTACAGTCTAAAGACGGAAATAGTGGTTACAAACACCAACGTAGTTAGTCAGTTAAAAATGATGCAGTTAAAGTTAATTTGTCCAGCTACAGTTATTCACTCCAAATGGGTCGTACTCATGTTTCGCCAGAGAAGTAACTCAGAAAAGACCTTATCAAATATAAGTATTCAGCCGATTCTATGTAGTTCGAGATTTGTATTGATCCAGTCTCCTCGAATGGCATCAACATATTCTGCTCAGAAGGAAATTAAAGGAGGTAAAACAAGACTAGCCCAAGACATCAACGCGCTTCTGTCCACCATAATTGCAAGGGAGAAAACCTGCACCATCCAATGGGTCCCGGCACATGTTAACATCGAGGGAAATGAACAGGCGGACTCTATGAAAATCATGCCCGACGGATCTAGAGCCTACGCAGAATGCAGGCACTGCACAGGAGATCCGCTGGATCCGAGGCATCTCTGTTGCCTCGACTCTCTTCAGCATCGACCCCAACTGCTGCCATGACACCCTTTATACGGAAAAAGCTGAAGATGTGGCCAGAGCAGTGTTCCATGTGTTTCGTCCCGTATGACTTGTCTTTTTTTACCTTTTTTTTTCTTTTTGCACTTGTCACACGACAACAACAACATTAGTATTGATCTATTGCCATGTCTCCTCACACTAATATACAGTGAGATTTTCTCAACTGTGTCCAGAATACAATAGATTTCCTTAAAGATTTCTATATATGTCTTGTTAAATAATGCTTCCCATTTTTCTTACTGACCACAACCATAGATCATGAGAGTATTTAAAAATTTTCCAATTAAAAACACTAAAAAATTATTTTGTATAAATACTAAATTTAAAAAGAAAAATTAAATTTAAAATGAAATTAATATTGTATGAACGTACACTTCTAGTTTCGGTTTTAGACATCCTTAAAAATCTAATCGCTTTTTAAAGAATTAACAAATTCATAGACTCAAAATTTGAAAGGAATAATTTTTGGCAGATTCATATTTTAATTTATATTTGTGTTTTAAATGTAACATTAGATTCGGCACAGCAAATATAAAATAATTTATCATAATCAATATGGTGAAATTATTCCTTATATATATAATATATATATATATAAATTATATATATATATATATATATATATATATATATATATATATATATATATATATATATATATATATATATATATATATATATATTTTATATATATTATATATATATATATATATTATATATATATATATATATATATATATATATATATATATATATATATATATATATATATATATATATATATATATATATATATTTATATATATATATATTATACAAGTAATAAGAAAAAATAATAAAATTATTTTCATTAATATTAAGGAATTAAATAGGAAGAAATTTTATTTAATATCAACATGCTTTAGTCGCGAAAATTCTGACTTTATTATCTATTTCAAATTTCTGCAATTGCAATATATAGATATATTTTATTTTCCGTATTAATAAGAAAAAATCAGCAATGTACCAATATTTTTAAGGGGCAAAAACTAAGGGAAATAAAAAAAAAGAAATTTTTTTCGAAATAACTTTTTCTAAAATTAACAATATTATTATTTTCAGATAAAAAGTTATATCCTAAAAAATAACGAAAATTTTGAAGAAATTGTGCTTTGATTTTATAAGAAATTTTGATTCATTAAAAGTAGAAAAGAAACAAAGCATAAGCCATTTTTCTTGGAATTAAGGTTAAAAAATTTTTCCTTTTTTATTTAAACCAAAGTAAAAAAAATCAAGAAAACTTTAATTAGAATCCTTTTATTTAAGTTTTGAAAGTTATTTTTATTAATATATTTCTTTTTACTTATTTATTATGTTTGCCATTTATGCATTCATATGCAAATATTAATTAAAAAAACAGGAAATTTAGACAACGTATTTAATGACGGAAAAAGAAATTAAATAAAAAACAAAAAGTTCGTTGGAATTATAAATATTTATAGATTAGAACGCAGATGTTCTTAGATTTTTACTGCATGAATAAACTGACAGCTTGAAATATCTGATTTTACATAGCTGACAAAAAATAATTTATAAAATGAAAAAAAAATAAGGATAAAAATAACTCTTGGATTTAAATGAGAAAATACTTTTTATTAGTCTTTTAAATATATCGTGATGTTTTATTTTTTAAAATTAAGCTTTGAAAGTATAAATTAAAAAAAAGTGTAATAGTACAAAAATTAAAGACAGAAAATTTAAGGATAAATATTTTCTTTTAAATATAATATTTTTGTAATTAACTGCTTTAAATTAAAATTGTTTTTAAAGGAAAATAAATTTAATCGAAGAGAAATTCTTTTCATTGTTATGAAGAATACATATTATTTTACGTTTTGAAGAATTCATTGACGAGGAATGAGGAGTGAGTATCATTTGTTTTTTCGTGATATGATAAAATTCGAAAATAGGATTAAAATCATTGGAAATATATTTTTTGAAGAATACCAGTCAAAATATAGATCATATTTTTAAATATTTTCAGTTAATTTGATCAGTTTCGATTCGAGTTATGTTAACAGTTACGAAAACAGATTTTACAAAAGCTGTACTTCTATGGATGAATTACCTTTGATATATACATACATACATACATATATATATATATATATATATATATATATATATATATATATATATATATATATCAACCTTTTTTATCAAGACTGTTTGCTTCTATCTGCTAAGAAAATTTGTGTAAAATGATTTTTTGGAAAGTCAAAGTATCATTATTTTGTTAAGCTCTTGAATCCAGAAAAATTACCAATAATCTGATTTCTCAAACACAGTGATAAAATTATTACATAAAATATTTTCCTAAAAATATTTTTAAAAAACACTGTTTTTTTCTCTTTGTGTAATAGTGGAAAACAAGCTTAATTTGTGGATTTTGAAAAGGTGGTCTTTCAAATAAGAGAAACACTTGAGAATTGAAGTAACATTTCTGAATGCCCTTCATAAGCATTAAAATATGATAATAGTTACCATTTTTTATACATAAAAAATAAATAATAGTTTGTCGTAAATCTAAAATTCCCTAAATGTTGAATTTTTTTTCAAAAGCATAAGCCCGTTCGCTCGAAAATGTGTGGCCGAAATAGCCCAATTTCTAGGCGTTTCTAAAGGTACAGTGTCTAAAGTCATGACAGCATACACAACTTGACAATACAAGCTTGGCAACGCAAAATTGGGGACGGAAACAGTAGTTCATTGCAGGACATTGACGCATATTGAAGCGGATTGTTATATCTAAAGTATGAATAAACTCAGCCAAAGTGACCGCAGAGCTTAATCAGCATTTGGATTCTCCACTGCCAATGATTATTGTTCGTAGATACCTTCATAAACATAAACATTTACTGCTGACAGCAATTCCAAAGTTACTTGTCTCCGATATTAAGGCCGTATATCGTCTTTAGTGGTGTCATATTCACAAAATTTGAACGATTGATAAGTAGAAGAAAATAATATGATCTTTCACACTTTTCCCTTCAACAATGTATAGGTGCATGTTTAAAGAACCCCTGATAAGCGTATGATCATGATTGTCTTCTATCAACTATTAAGCATGGAGATGGATTTATCAAGATAAGGACAGCCATATCGTGATTTTTTGCTGGACCAATCATAACTCTGAAGATTACTGGGGAGAGTTATAGAGAAAGGTCAGATGACTAGATCCATCCTTTGTTCCAAACTGTTTCTTGTAGGAGATGGAATTTTCCAGGATGATAATGAACTTATCTATGCCGCAGAGCCGATGGTTTGATTACAAGAAAGAAGTTAAACATTTACATGTTCTATTCGGTTACCTGACCAAGTTATAAATGAACCACTATGGTCTATTTTAGAACGTTGAATACGGAATCGGTTTCTTCCACCGGTAACTTTCCTAATCTTATCCATACATGTCATTTTCACGAAATCTCCATGAAAAATGATACAATATTTCTTTAAACACTATTTAGTATTTGTATACATCGATTTCTTGGCAAATACAAGTTATATTATATGCCAAAGATAATATTAATAGATTAAAAAATACTAATTAAGGATTCTTTGGAATTTAATGGAACCATAATTCTGAATTGTTTTAGTCCCAAGTTTAGTTTCTCTTCTGATAAGAATTGAGGATCAAAATATGTTTTCACAAACAATTTATTTTAGTAACGCAATTTCTTGTCACAAATCGAATTGGTAAAATATGTATATTATATTTGTTCTAAATGTGATATAAGTAGTTTTTAGTATTGTTTTACTGTAAATATACACTGCTTTGTTGCCAAGGGATTAGACTTGTTCATTTTGGAAACTTTTGTCTCACAATAATATTTTTGGGAGTTAAAAAATAAACTTACAATTGCCCTCTCTCTGGTTGATTTCAAAGCACAGCTACTGTATAACCCTTGTGGCGCATTCTTAAATTTGATGAATTTTTTGGCGGATTTTATTGTTCATCTGGTGACCTAGATTTTCATTACATCAGAACGTAAAGAGTTTTTGTTGTTACTTATGACACTTGGACAAGCCAAGCTCGCTATGCCACGGTAAAGAGTATATTCAATAACCTATTTTGACTACCTTAAGTTATACTTAACAATTACGTCAGTTTGGCGACATTTTTTAATTACCAAAACATTTTAAAATGCACCTAAAGGATTATACCACAGTTTTTCCGACTTAAATACTAAGATCACATTGATGTAATGAATAATTTAGTTTGTGCCAATTACACACTGTAGAACTATCACGTTCAATTTTAAATGTTAAACATTGCAGTAAATTAATTATAAAACTATATTATTTAAACTAATTATAAGGTCCCTAGTCCGATTCTAGTCACTGTTGAATGAATATTGCTTTATGCACCTACATCTATCAGAATGGGATATTTAAGAGGTTCCTGGAATTTCTCACTTGCATCCTGTCCTCCTCACAGTCCATTTCAAATGAGGATTAAAGGTGTTATGAAGTGATGGTATTTAGGTCAGATCATCATATTATTCTCAAGGAGTTCAGTAAGACAAAGTTGGTCTCCTTCTTCTGGCTCCTTTTGTTGAAATTATGACTCGTCTTGTTTCCATGACAACAGACAGAAATAGACATACTGGCGAAAGTTATTCTCCAATTAGACACACATAGTATTGATCATATAATGGCCGTGGTAGCCTTGTAGTTAGAGCATCGGCCTTCCATCCTGAAAAACTGGGTTCGGTTCCCAAAGCCGCCAAAGACCTACCGAGTTTATGCGATATACGCACTCGTTAAATCAGTGGAATCGAGAAATTCCTGTGGTTGGTCACTGTGCAGTTACTATGGTCAAGAGGAAATTTCCTTCTTCTGCATATCAAAGTAAAAATTATAAAAACTGATTATTTGGTGCTGCCATCTATCGGAGGAATCTTAAATCAAAAAAGTATTTTCACCTTCGTGGTACACTGGTTAAAAGAAAGACTCATCCTTCTGACTTAATAACCGTCGTTTAGCGAGCTTGGCTAGTCCAAGGACTTTCAAGGACAATTAAGGACGCATCGAAATTGAGGATTCATTCCATTGTGAAAACATTAAAGTTTCCCTTACGACTAAAGGAACCAGTAATATAACAATGATTTGTTTGTTTGTCGTTGAAGTGTCATTTTTTGCAAACGACGGAAATTATACGAAACCTAAAGTTTAAAGTTAATTTTAAACTACCACAAACATCATATCCTGAGGTAGGAAATCGAAACCACGAACTGCTTAACGGTAGGCCAGAGCACTAACCGCATGATAATCTAGCATTCACATGTGGTTGGAATTTAGTGAGAATGATCTTATGTTAAATTAAATATCCAGATAAAAAATTTATATAAGGATAAAATCTATACTAAACTGATCCTGTGGCAAGACAGCCCATAAGCGGGCCAAGGTCTATAAGACCCAAATCTATTTTCCTGATCGTGTGCCCTAGGGTGCGAAGCATATGTCCTGGTTAGGTGGCAACCTAACGCGAAACTCTTACTGTTTAGTTCTCAAACATATCCAGTTTATCGACCCACTGAAGGAATGAAAGGTTGAGTCGACTCAGGCTGATGATTGAACATCAGACCAGTGCATTGAGAACATAAATAGCTACCACTAAGCCATTGGACTGATAAAATCGATTGGTTGGTTACTATAGTAACCACCAACAACCAGATTAATTGGCGGTAATTATTGTTGTGGTAATGACACAGTACCTCTTGCTTTCTTGAGTGTATTCTAAGGTAGATAATAAAACTCTGCTTTCTACCAACGAAATTGGGTTAGCAAACAATTTATTCTCTACATAACAAGTGTCCTCAGTTCATTAAAATTTCGTAGTTCTTGGAATATACTCAACAGCTCGTTAGAGGTACAAAAATCCCTTCCCTTTTAAATTTACAAGAAATAAATAAAATTGGCGCACTCTCTTTATGTCTTTTTGTAGTTAATAAAAATGGTCTTCATTAATCAGTTTCAAATTTACTTGTGGTTAAAAGATTGCGTTACGTTTTAAAATATAAGATGATGTAAAATACTTATTTTAATGTCCAAACTTGATTAAATTTATCATGCACTATGTAAAGAAATGTGATTAAAAATTCTTAAAATATTTTTCTTTTTAATCTTCTATTACATTTAAATTAACACCACTTTGGAATAGAATACTCGTGTGTTTTAACCCTATTTAGAATTATCGCACATAAAATATATACGTCCAAATATATATTGTAAATAAGTGAAAGAAAAGGTGGATCAGTAATTTCGAACATGATACGTAATACCTGTAGCCGGCTTTGATATTGCAAATTGTGATTGATTGTTTTTGGGATGACAACGATGTCCTTTACTAGTTAGTTTATATTTCCTTGTTAATGGAAAGGTATTGATCCACAAAACCATAAAAAAGCTTTGTCCTACTATCTTGTCCTGAATCCTACATTCCATGTACAGAGCACTGCATAAAATAGGTTGTGTTGAAAACAAAAATTTTGTGATAAAGCATTTATTGATTTCAAAGTTTAAAAGAAAAATTCTCTTTTTTAAAATTTATATATGAATTTGTCATACGTTTGCAGGGAATGTTATTGAACCGTGGAAGTATCGTACATCTTGTAACCTTAACTTTCTGGACATATATATATACATAATAATAAACTTTTATAAAGTGTTAATCTAATACTAAATAGAGAATAATAAAGTAAACATAGAATAAAAAAATTTTCGAATCTTTTTTTTTCTATGTTTCTATTAAATTTTTAAATTTCAAACTATTTATTGAACATATGCTCCATCTGTTTACTATATTTTGTATTTTCCCTTTATTATTCTCCATTTAGTATTTGATTAATTTTATAAAAATTTACCATTAATTATATTTTAGTAATTCTGTTTAAGCTGCTTTCACGCTGAAGGTATTGCTAAACAAGTGATTTTTGTATTTATTCTTGTATTTTACAGTTTTCGTCTATGATATTTGTAATCATGCTTTATATATATATATATATATATATATATATATATATATATATATATATATATATATATATAAAGCCATGAAGGATGAGAAAAATCTTAATATTTTTTAAACAATGGAGGTTGTCAGAAATTTGTTACTTCTGACATTGGGAAACTGGGAACAAAGGGCAAAAAAGGCAAAAAAGGTACTGCTTTCAAGCAAAATTAAATAAAATTTGAAAAATAACATGAGATGAAAGTTATGTGCATTTTGCATGGAATGCCATCTATATCTGTCTTTCTCTCTGTGTATATATTTGCAAATCCAAAGACTTGGAAGATAATTTACAGAGTAATGTTTACATTTCAACAGCTAAGCTAAGGCGCTTATTCATTGGGATTTGTCGGTGGAAAATGGAAACTTGAAGGGCGGGAGGAGGACATCTGAAAACCGTCATTCAGCCGAATTAGTCAACAAGTCTCGAAATAGTTATAACTGCATTTGGTATGCGAAGGTTGAGGTTAGTGCCGAGACATCTGTCACAAGCTCATTTTCCTGTGTTTCTGACACTTAATTTATGCATATTAAAGGACTGATATGTGAAAAGATTTAAAAAAAACATGTTATATTAAAATCAGATAATAAAGTAAGATACATCGCAAAAGAATACAGAAAATTAAAATGGCGATTTTTATGGATGAAATACAATATTTCCTTTAAATTGTATGATTTTTAATGAAGTTTATTTCAGTTCTATTTTAAACAAATGAAACGTCTGATGTTTTCAATGATTAATATTTCGCTGCCAAACGGTGTATCATTATATTCACCACATATTGCAATTTTCAAATTGCTTCAAAGTAATAATAATTTTTTTTAAACTAAAATTAAATTCTACAAATTTAAAGTAATGAATTACTTTTCTAATAATTTTTCAGCATACATTCATTGAGTCCACGAAATTGTAGACTCTTTATAAAGTGTTTAAAATTGCTTCATATTAAATGTTTTATTGAAATATTGTCATCTAATATTATCTCAAATTCATATTATTATAATATAACAATGCATAGCTTTTCTAAATAATGACATAGACATTATTATTAAGCAACATAATTTATTCAAGAAAGTTAGCAACAAATGATATTATGTACTCCAGTATATTTTGATGTCACATAGTCGATATGCTAACGGCTTGTTGTAAAGTATTTAAGTATCCACCGCTTAAACATCTTGTCTGAGAATATATTGTCTGTCCTATTTACATATCGAAAGAGAAGAAACGGGGAAAAAATTTTCAAGAACCGAATCAAGAGGGATGCATGCAAAAGACCGAAACGAAACATCTATCTCGTTGTTAGATAGCAGCTGGATTTGAACGCGATGCGTTATTATTGAAACACTTATTCCCTAATATTCATTGTAACAGGATTTTTCTAGAACTGGGTATGCATAATTTTTTTAAAAAAAAGTAATATGAATGCAACTTAATATACGTGAGGCGACCTTATATTTTAGTCTTCAGCATTTTCTCGTTGAATCTATTAGGATCTGATTTCGAGTGCTTGAGAAAGATATGGATTTTGTATATCATTGCAATATCTCCGATTCCAATTGGAATTGAGTAATGGATGCTTTTTATAGGATTTTATTCCTGATCATGGATAATAATTTGCGCAACTATTTTTAATACACTAGTTAGACTATATATTAATGTGTTTGTCACAATGTTCATATTAAAACAAATAAAATCATAATATTATAGATTTTGATGAAGTAAACGAATTTTACTAAGGAAATTCTTCGGCAAATTTTACATTTTTGGTATTATTTAGATAAATAAATAGGTAGTAATAAATCAATATGCATTACGTTGGTCTTTTACGCAGAAATAAAACAAATATGGTTCACTATTATTTAATTTCTTCATTTTTATATAGTTAAGCACTTGTTTGCTTACAATAGAATGTCAAAATTAGCCTGAATGTTATTCGCATCCACTTAAAAGTTAGATATTGTAAATTTGCCAAACGAATTTCAAAATGTGTGGTTCTTTGTAACAATTTTAAGAATTATAACTCAGGCGGCAAGATTAAATTTTACTTTTAAATTTAATTTCGATATCTCATGTTCCTTCATTATACTATAAATAATGTTCTTATGGATTCCTTCTAACAAAAGGTTCAGTTAGCAACTAAGCAATTGGTGATTTAAGCTTCAGTTTAACAATTTCGATTTCTCACCACAGGAATGCGTCCAGTGATTCAGAATCTAAGATAAATCATTTCCTAATCAAATACATCTTTAATTTCTATAAAATGTGATCATAATACTCAGAATCTATTAGAACACTGATCGCCAAATTGTCGATCTTAAGTCAATATTAGCTTGCAAAAATATTTGTGGCTGATCCAATTAATTCCTCCACCGGCAAATCTTGATATTTTAATTCGTTGATATTCTTTTAAATTCAACAAATTCAGTAATTTTAAGAGTACTTACTTTTACTTAGAGAAGAAGACAATCGCGGATAAAAAAAACGTTGCCCATATTTCCTATACATTCTAACTGACCTTTTGAGACCCACGAAAATTGAATGCATAAATAGAAGTATTTTTACCATAAATCTATACTCATATGCAATTCTAATTCCTCTTTATTTCAGCATGCAGATGATTAATATTAATTAATCAAGAATTACTGAGTGTATTTCAGAAGATGGATCATAACTCGTGTTTATTTTCAATTTCCTTTTAGAAAGTTTGAAGACAATTTCGCCAGCGAGGGTGCTGATGACATCACATGTAAGTATCTAATTGTTGCACAGTTTGTCAAATCGTTTTTTATTGAGATTGATACTGAGAAGTTTTTAACATTATAACACAGATCATTATGAATTTCAGCAAGACTATATTCAAAAGAAAATACATAATTTTGGTCCAGGTTTGATCAGCTCTATTTATATAAAATTTTTCTTCCTATATAAAATTTATTGAAAATAAGTACAAAAACAGACTCGTACATGAACACTTGGGCACGTGTATTAAAATGACAGCCACTATCTACTTTCCCAACATTATAAATACTTGTTGATCACTAAAAAATTCTGTCCTTTTTAAAAAAAAGCCTTAAAAAAATCTTTATTATATTTTTTGTATTTATATTACTAAATATAGTTCGATTCTATATTATGTACAATTCACTTTCATTTTTTATTACATACATATTAATTAAAATATTTCATATTTACCACAAATTTAAATTTGTAGACAAATTTTTTTTAAATTTTTTAAAAGAAACTATTGCTATAGTTTTTCTAATTGGTTGCTTACAATAGAATTTAAAAATGGTTAAGTAGCTCAAAGGTCACGTAGGTTTGGCTACCACTGTACTAGAATAGTCTAAGGAAAAAGCAAAGGTTGTTCTAGGTGTTAGATTCATAAGTTCTCCAAATTTGTAGAATTAAAATTGTATTAAGACTTTAAAATAAATATAAATTAAGACTTTTTTAAAAAAAGAGCGTTGTGTATTTAAATTAATGATCAGTTAAATTTATTTTATAAAAATAAAATCAAAGTAATCATTTTTTTAAATTTTTGCGTTGATGAAAAATGAAAGCGTAAGGAGATATGATTACCAAAATTGTAATTGCATTAATCATCTTTAAAATTAAGAATTCAAAACAGCAAAATTACAAAGAAATTAGTTTTATTTTCTCTAAAATCAGTTGTTATACTTGTTCAATTTATTGATATAATCACAATTTTATCCTAAAACCAACTAACTTAAAAGAAGGTAGTTTTTCCTCTTTTATATATGTATGAAAGTTTATAAAATTTTGATTCCTTAGAAGAACATATAGAACATAATCATCACAACACACAGATACAAATAGAAAGCAATAAAAATTATCAGCTGGTTACAAGTATATCTGAATATTCTAAACTTTATAAAAAAAATTATCAAAATGCTTCGTACATAAGATTTTATTTCTTCATAAATTGCTATGTGTGTGTGTGTGTTGAGATAAAATAATTTTTTCTATGAATCTACTTTTTATCACAAGATGGCGTCATCAGCGATTTGAATCGTGCATACATTGAAGTGTACAGCCACCAAAAAACCTCTGTGAAAATGTTAAAATATAATAATTGAAAATTATCTGAGAATAAAAAGGCTGTTTAAGAATATCAGGAAGAAAATTATTTCCAGTTTGTTCTCTTTTATTTAAATTGTAGCCTAACCCTTATTTTTATTTTTGTTAAATTATTAAAATGTGTTTGCATAATGCATTTATAACAAGCACATTTTAATAGTTTTTTAAATTATTAAAATAGGTATGTTATAAAGTAAATACATTATGAACACTAAATTATAAAATGATTTTTATAAACCAATTTTTCATTATTTTTTTCAGATATAAAGAGCAATATAAAGTTTTGAATTTTTCTAAGATTGATAAATTAGTAAAAATTAATATTTTACAATTATTATAACTCATTTTATGACATACTATATATGTTTCTCTCTCTCGGAAAAGTTTTGAGGAATAAGATTCCCCGTATTCACAAATTTGAATAATAGAAAACCAAGAAAAGAAAATATAAAAAAAAACACTCCCATATACGTATCTCAAATAATGCAATAATAATCGTAGTCTAAAATAAAATAACTTTTTAACAATAAAAACACTTTTTACACCATTCCTTAGTGTTTGAAATAATGGGGTTTAAATTATTTGTTTTCTAAATATTTGTATTATACTCAATGATTTTGCTTATTAGAGAGCTTGAAATATTTAATAGAATTACAGTCTCTCATGTCTTTTATTTATATCCTTACTTACCTAAATGAAACATTTGAAATGTGATATTTGGATCAATTTTAAAAAAGAGTTAAACATGAAGAATTATTTCAATGACACAAATATAATTTTAGTTAAAATGAGGGCTTTATATTTTGAGAAAAAAATTGCTTCGTGATTAAATATAGGAACTATTTGTGCTCAAAATCAAGGAATTAATTTTTTAAAATATTGCTTTTAAAGAGATTATTTTTTGACACAATATTGTTTTAATTCCAAATCAATAAAGTTTGAATAATATCATATTTTTTTCTTTTCAATTAATATATAAAATTTAAGCAAGCACGAATCCTTACTTAAACTTTTATTCAAAATATATAAAAATTCGAAATGACACATAATTATATAAATTTTAAAAATTCCTGCGTCTAGAAATTTATCATAAAAATGGTAGCAATTTATTCGAGTGCTAGATACAATTAAAAGCAGGCATATTTTTATCATGTGTGAAAGACAAATTAATTTTTCAAATTAAACCTCAAAATAATACACATTTAATTTGTTTCTAGAACTATTTAATAAAAAAAACTGAAACTTTTTATTTCACTGATTAAGGACAGCTAAAAATATCATCCGATTTCCTTTATATCATAGAGATACAAACTGTCTAGTTCTAAAAGACGTCAAATATATAACATTCTTTTCAAAATGGGGTTCTTACCTTCACAAATGTCAGGTAATCCGGCGATGCGTCCTCTGCTCTTCGAGATTAGGAAAAGCAACCACCGAGCACAGTTGTTGCAGGGAAACACCTTCAGATCCCTTGAAATTTGATGTTTAGAGTTTATTTCTGGCATTGCAGAAAAGTTGGCGCGAGCATCTGGATGTTGGCGAACGACTTTGTTTGCTTCGAAGAGCGAACTACAAAGTTCTTTTTTTTAGGTGACAAAATAATCTGTGGAAAATGTTTTGAATAGTTTGTAAAAGGGGACAAAGGGTACGCTTACATAAATTTCACAATTGCTTTGATTTTGGCGAGATGAAATGAAGCGTGTAATCATCTGTGAAAACAAAGCCCAGTCAACAGGGAGTAGTTTATTTTAGGGGTGGAATAGATTCAAAATTTCTTCAAGATTTAATCTGAAAGTGATTTTAAAATATTCGAACTTTGAATATGAATGGATAATAAATGACCATTTTTAAGCCTCAGTTGAAAAAATTATATTCATTTATTTTATAAAATACTTAAATATTAATTGAAATAAAATTTATACATACATATATATATATATAAATACATAACTTTTTTAACGGAAAACAGATGTATTGATGCATTTAAGATATATAATTAAATTTTGAGAGTTCATGTAACAGAAATAGAGGTTAATAAAGAAAGACAACAATAATTAATTTTTCATTTAAAAAACATCTTTAATAAAAATTTACATACTTGAATTACTTTAGAACTTTCTATGTACATACACATGTATGTGTACATAGAAAGTTCATTTACATATTAGTTTTGACTTAAAGTAAAATAAAAATTCTGTAATTTGTATAAATAAATAAAGACATTTTTTAAGTTTATCTCAACAAAAAAAGAACAAAATTATAAAGACACTGAAAAATCCCTACTAAAAATATGACTTTTAAATGTATAAAAATTTTCAGTGATAATGAGATTAATCATTAAGAATACAAAGCTGTAGTGAAGGCTTAGCTTAAAATTGAAATTAAAAACAGGGTAATTAAGGGAGAACTTTGAGAAAAAAGTGGAATATAAAAATATCTAATTTTTTCAGCAGATACAAAGTTTTGTTGTTTGTCGTTCAACAGTCTTTTTACACCTGCGCGCTATTTAGACCGGGACCTATACTTGGAAATGCTCTGTAAACTGTTCCAGAAACCTAAATCCAAGGTGAGATTTGAACTCACGAACTGTTAAACGGAAAACATGAGCGATAACTATTTCAGAGTTCAGTCGTATAATTAATTTGTATTGATTTTTAACTGCAAGCAACATTTAATAATTTAATTGTAATATTTTGAAGTAAATTATGTAGTTATTTAATATTATAATATAAGTTCGGCAGTAACAATTGAATGTGTTATTTCACTATTTATTTCCTGATAGTCTTTTTTTACATACTTAACACCAATCATTGTTTCAAACAAGTAACAATTAAATTAATCGTTGTTTTAAATAGCAGTTTTGAACCAAAGCATGTGATGGTAGCATTTTTTAATCGATATCATAATCCTCTTCAGATATTTAATATTGAATAATATCTGATCAGAAAGCCATTCGATATTGAGAATCAAAAAGTAAGAGCGATTGATTAATGAAACGATTTTAGTAAATTTTATTTCCCACATGTGAATGCCACTAAAATTTAACAAATATTTAAAAAAAATATTAATAAATTCAAATCGTCTGATGTAATTCACATACTCTCGTTGCAAAAGATTCAGTGTCTATAGAATGGATCTCTTTTGAAAGTAAATGGAAAGGAAAGTATCCAGATATATGATTCGAAATAAAATGTCAAGGATGTTGAGCTTCTTGTTTATCTTGGCTCTGTTGCAGGCAAACAAAATGGAACAGACGAGCGTATTACATGGAAGATTACAGAAAAGAAACAATTCAAAGAATTAGAATGGTTTCTGGAAACAGACTCAGCGAGTTCTGGAATCAAAAGAAATAGTAACTGCTGTTGGATTTATGGCGTGGAAATGTGGGTCTTCATTATTATTAGCATCACTGAGAATAAAATTAAAATAAAGACTGTGAATTCTAGAATAAAAAAGGAATACTTATTTATTAGAGTTACGTGTCACCATGTATCTTCATTATTATTCGAATTACTGATGCAAAATTAAAATGAAGACCAGATTCAAAAAGTACATAAATCAAAAAAGTATATATATATATATATATATATATATATATATATATATATATATATATATATATATATATATATATAATATTAGAGTTACTATAAGAAGCTCATGTCTTTATTATTATTAGAATAACTGCGTGTAAAGTAAATGACCAGACTCTCAGAAAGTTCATGAATCAAGAAGGACTGTGTTTCTTAAGTTTAGACTTACCGCGCGTGGGTAAGCTTTTGTCTTTATTATTATTAGAATTATTGCGTGTGCAATAAATGAACAGATAATATTATTCCAAGAATCAAAAGTATGTTTATTAATTATTATGATTAACTTAATTGCAAACAAACTTGCGTCTTTGTTATTATTAGAGCTACTGCATGTAATATTAATTAACAAACTCAGAAAGTTTTATAAAAAAATTCTGTTCATTAATATATGTGAGTATATATAATTTTCTTAAAAATATATTTATTATTGAAAAAATTTATGTGGAATTGATACTTATATTTCTAAAAAATATAACGATATTGAATCTTTATTGTATTTATTACCATTTTAATAATGTAATCAGCAAAATGCATGCATAAATTAAGATAATTTTTGTTTCTTGATTGACACATAAAATATTTTATCTTGAGATTAAAAATGAACCTTATCCAAGAATTTAAAACCATTCAGAATCCAAACAGTTGAACTGTTGAACCGAATATTTAATTTTCGTTTCAACAGTTCAACTGTTTGGATTCCCTCTTCAGATCTTAATGTTTGTAGTGGTTTGGAATTCACTTTAAACTGCATGTCCTAATCTAATTAGCTTTCGTGTGCAAAAAACATATGCTTTGAGCAACAAACAAACTAAAATCTTGAAAACACTCTCTGGCTTGGAAGTAATAATTATAACTTCCCTTATAAATTAAAGAGAAAGAAACGCAAAATTCAGCGGTAAAATATGAGAAAAAATCATCCAGTAACAAATGTTAGGAAAATCTGAAGAAATTAGATTAAATATACAAAATTAATTAAGGTTTGTTCTACGTATCCAGAAAATTAGAAGCGATGGAATTCTATTTTTAGCAGCTTTTACCAACAGGAAGTTGATTAAGTTTTATAAACTATCAGATTTAATTAATGAAGGAGAAAGAGCATATTGAATCTCATTTTTCTTCCCTATGCGTGTACTGTTTTATAAAATATAATTATAAGATTTCTAATTATATGGAAGAGATTATTGTGTTTATAGTTAAAACTTTCTTTTATTAACTTTGAGAACAAAACTCTTTTGAATGTTAAAATTAATGTTAGAGTAATAACTCTAATAAATATTGTTGTATATATTAATTGTAAAACATTTAAAAATAAATCAAACTCAGTGTTAGTATTCTACCGATCTATATATAATACTTTATCCACCTTTAACATTTTGTTGGCACCTAATGCACGATTGAAAATTAAAATGGATACTCCAGGAAAATAATATGCTTGCGAATTTTTAATTTTTTAAAATGAAATAAAAAAAACAGGTAGTGACAGTGACCTCTTCAATCATATTCATATGGCAGATAGTTGAAAGTAATATTTATTAAAATATAAAAATTGAAAATCACAAATAAATAAAATATGAATTTACTACGGCTTGATATTAGGACAGTGTTTTTTAGAGTGGAAGTTTCCAGGATCGATACTAGCAGCTGTTCAACAGATGGAGATGCTTATTGTCTGTGAGCTTACACTGTCTGCGTGCATATATATCACAGAAGGTGCTTGTGAGTTTTCCTACAATGTGACACGTGAATATGTCCCCTGCCTATGAAAAGTCTTCTCAAAGGGGCCATAATAAGCAATGAATGTTTTTAAAACGGAAAGTCTTCAAACCATTATCTGTAAGTTCTGTGCAATAAATAAAAATAGTTTTATTCTTAATTTCCTACATAAATATCTGACATAAATACAAATATTTTTAGATGCAGATATTTTTTAGGACTGACGGAATAGGTATTTAGGAGTTTTCCTACAATGAATATGGTCCTTATCTCGCCAAGATACACAGAGATTTCCTACCACACTATAAAGCTATAACTAAAACAAGTTTTTAATAGAGCTCAAGCTTCTTAAACTGCCAGAAAGGATCAAAACCAAGCGGTGAAAAGATGACCTTCTGAATATCCCTGATGGTCCACGCCGTGAAGTTGTGGCACAGTTTCCACTCCTGACGGGCAGTGGCGTAGTGAGCATAGTTGGCGACCGGGTACGATAACTTTTTTTGGCACCCCCTTGAAAATAAAATAATAATGCGAAATAAATATGGGAATAAAATGTATTAAGTAATAAAAGATGTATAATACATTATAATAAATACAGGGTAATAAGAATACAATATAAATAATTATACAGAATGTTGTCTATAAAATAATCGAAAATATATTAATTTAAAGTATCAAGCTCAGTTTTCAATTTAAACAAAATTCAAAATTCTAATTTAAAAAAATACTTATATTGAATTCGGAAAAGTGTCGTTAGAATAACCGGACTTATGTGATTTATAATTAATTATAAAAAGATATAATTGATTTTATACACAGATACAAGTATTTTAAGAAACGTAAAAATTTTTTAAACGGGAAATAACTCGTCACATATCATAGATATAAGCAGATCATAGATATGTTCGCAATCTAATATACTACACTATTCACAGTTTTCGTGACTTTACTGAAGTGAATTGATCAATTACTTTATCAAAGTTGATCATTTCAAATTTTTCTTTTACTATACTTAAAATTGTTAAATCACTTTGACGGTTTTGACTCATGGTGAATCATAAATAAGTCAAAAATTAATTTTATTTTGCGGAATGAACGTTCACAGCTTGCAATTGATGCAGAAATAGTAAAAAGTACTTGAATGGCAACACCTCTTCTTCTCTCTATCTTCACCGTTTGAGATAAGGCATGTTAGAAGTTCTAACAGAGTTTTTGGTTTAATTTCTTTTCTGCTGCTGAGTAGCATCTTTCAGTCCCACATTTCTCTATAGACTTCTGTTCCCTGGAAATCTGTATGACAAAATTCACCCAAACTTTTACATTTGTAATGTGACTTAGCGCTCCCAAGGTACATACATGTCCGGGGTTCGATTCTCAAGCTAGGTCTACTCAAACTTTCATTCTTTCAGTGAATCGATTAACTGAGTACCAATCATGCTTGGGAAATAAACACCAAAAATTTAGCTTTGGACTGACCATCTAACCGGGACATATGCTTCGCATCCCAGGGCCCTCGGTTAGAAAAACAGATAGGCATTGTAGGCCTTGATCCGGATATTACAGTTTTGAAGTCGGGATATTTATTGATTAATCAACTAATTTTTAGCTTTTAAGAAAATTTATTTTAATGATTTAAAATGTACTTAGCAATGTCTTAAAAATTTTCAAATGTATTTTTTCTAGCTTGTTAACCAATTGAAGCAATTTAGCATTTTTACTCCCTATTAATTGTGCATTATCTTATTTGTGAAAGATTCAACAAATTGTTGATTATTAGGTGTTGAACGTATGCTATAACTTAACAAATTTTCAAAAATTTTATAATGTTGCTGACTTTCCAAACTTTAGCTATTTATTGCAAAATAATAATTGAGTAAGACTTTACACTCCTAATTTAGGATCAGCTCACCTGATTTTTCACTATGATAACTTTTTAAAGATTTAAATTATGTCATTAAGACCATTAATGCAAACCAAAATTATGTTGTAAAAAATTTAAATCACAAAGCGTAATATTGATAGTTTATATTATTTCATTTTTATACCAGAAAACATATTTTTCTGATTCCAAAATTAGAAGACCTTGTTAATAAGTCTTCATCTAATTTCCGTTTAGATAATTAAATTGTGCCATAGCATTATCAATGAAAATATCTGTTGAGCAACGGAACGCCAATACAGACAGCAAAAATATTTTTCTTATTTCTAAAATCAAAACACATAAATTCAAGTAAAATTATGCATATTTAATCTAATCAAAAATTTTCAGCCAAATAATATATATTATATAATTAAAAATACTTTTTTTCTCAAAACTGATGCACTCTATATTGTTCTTTCAAGTTTTTCTTTGATTCAAAATATTATCAAAAATTACAATTGCTGAGATAAAAAATATATTTTATGTTATATCGCTTAATTTTATTAGTAGTGAAAATTTTCTTCGTATTTTTAAGGCATTTAATAAAAGTATTTTTTTAAGATATTAAAATATATTTTATTATTAAAATAAGGAGTGATTTTTATTAAAATTAAAATTTATTTCTATTAAGAATCATTTTGGAAGTGCTGCTCATGCAATGGCAGGAAGTTTTTTTTCTTTTTCAATAAATTTATATCATTTAAAGACGATCTTATTTTTACAATGTAAAATGAGAAATATGTACGATTTCTTTATAAATTTCTTGAATGAATTTTTCAAGTTAAAAGATTTATTTAAATTTATATAAATTGAACTAATTAATTAAGAAATATATTCTGTATATTTAAGGCGTGCTGTTAAGGCAACTAAGACCTGTAATAGGTTGTTACGCTATTAAAGAAAAAGATTCTGTTTGTTTAAGCATACAGAAAAGAAAAGAAAAAAACATTTAAAAAGGAAAAAAACATTCATAGCTTTTTAACTTATACCATTTGGAAAAACAATTTTTTATATAAGGTGCTAATGTAAAGCCAACAAAATTACGAGTCAAATAAAAATTATTTCCTCAAATGAAAACATTTATAAACATTAAGTAAATTACCTTTAAATGAATGGTTTTAACTAATAAGTAATTTAATATTTAATTTTCAAAACTTTGCAAGCATATGCTATCAAATATTTACACCAGCAAAAATATGAAATAAATATTCAAATTGAAAGAATACATAGTAGACAGAAAGTATAACTTACGGCGATATATTTTAAATGTCAGAACTCCACATTTTCAAAAGTTCCCATGAAGCGATGTGTTTTGGAAGAAACGAAATACAAACCGTGTGAACAATAAAAAGGAAGGAAAGTTTATGTGTTTTCCTAGAAATTGGAGATAATTAGTTCTCGATCCCCTCCATTTCTATTCCAGGAAGACAATTCCCTACGCGGCATACTGTAGTGCTATTTTATGAAAAATTTCCCCCCTTTCTTTGAAGGTCAGTCTGGTACCGGACACAATATTTCGGACAAAGGGAACCGCTAATATGAAACACGTTTCAGTAGGAATTTTCTCACGAGTGTAACGCGACACTAACGGAATGGCTACAGCAGTAAAAGCATGAGAAAAGAAATACAAGGGTTTTATTTTTATTTTGGAACAATGAATAATACGATTTCACAAAGTCTTAATAAGTACTAAAACTGATCTTTCTATTTGCTTCTTGATAACTTACGTATATATATATATATATATATATATATATATATATATATATATATATATATATATACATATATATATACATATATATATATATGTATATACACACACACACACACATATATATATATATATATATATATATATATATATATATATATATATATATATATATATATATATATATATATATATATATATATACAAGACTTTCTGTTATTAATAGTACATTTAAATTCTTACAAACTTCTATTAATAATATTTCAGTTTTATGAAATTTTCTATTTTTGCGCATTATTATTTATTTTGTTATTATAATCAAAATAAGATTAAATTTTCACATTTTTATCTTAAAAGTATATCAAAAATATTAATGAAGAACTGTTTGTTAAATATAATTATTTGGAGAAATTAAATAATAACACGACAAATAATATTTCAAAACACTGAAATTTCGACAAAAAACTTTTAAGTTTTGAATAATTATTTCATCCATAAGGGTCCAGAGAAAATAATATTCATTGAACGTTTTTATTTTTTTTATATTGAGTAAAACAAACTTATTTGATTTGTTAATTTTATTGTTATGACTTTTTCTTAGTAAATGACTGTATAACAATTGAGTCATAAAGGACACTGTGAATCTTGGCGTATTCACAAAATAAAATAGGTGTCTTTCATGAGCTTACTCTTCTGTAATCTCCTAAGTTAACAGATCCAAAAATTACTACCTAACATTAACACAAGTAATTTCGTAAATAATTTTATACTAAAATTAAAACCTCTCATATGCATTAATATGGAACTGACCAATCTAATATTCCAGAAATTTTATATGAAAAAAAAATTAAGATATTTTTGTTATTTACACATTTACAAGATTTGTAGTACAAAACAATGATATCATAAACTTTGAGCAAACTATGAAACTTAAAAAGGAAAAAATTAAAAGAATGAAAACCAAAAATCTGACTAATTAAGAAATGAAAATCAAAAGCATAGTTAAAAGATCACAATTTTTAAAAGGAACTAAGCCATGCAAAATTATTATTAATAAAGAAATATAAGAGTAAGAATTTCGCTTATGGCAAGCTCCTGCAGCTCTTTCTCATTTTTCATCAGCAACTCATTTTCTTTTCCAAATCTGATTCCTCCCTCTGGAGTATTTTTTTATTTTCCATGGACATGACACAATAATTATAAAATGCAAAGTTTATTTCTCCGAATAAAATTGATATTATGATAATGCAAAGATTGAAATTTTCTGAAAATTTTTGTTTAGCTTTGAAATGATTTGGCGCGCCTCTGTATGCATGGTAGCCCCCCTTGCCCCCCCATCGCTACGTCTCTGCTGACTGTCTGGCTGAACATCAGGAGCTTTCAGAGATTTCCTACCACACCATAAAACTACACCTGAAACAAGTTTTTAAAAGAATTCAAGCTTTTCTAAAGCCAAGTGGTGGAAAGATGACCTTCTGAATATCCCTGATGGTCCACGCCGTGAAGTTGTGGCACAGTTTCCACTCCTGACGGGTCCCGACTGTCTACCTGAACACTTGCACCGCATCTTCAATCCACCCGACTGTCCGCTCTGCTACTTGACAGAACCCATGAATTGGACCCACCTCCACCGCTGTGCTGCACTGCATGGCAGCTCTGAATCATCGCTTTAGTGGCAAGTCTTTTGGGGCAATGACTCCGGTCATCTCGTTTCCGTTTATGTACTGTATTCACCTGTCCTGTCTTCGTCTCATGTCTATTTTGTGAATTTTCTTCTTTTTGTGTATTGTTTAATTTGTGTTATTCTTTGTATTTGCACTGCCATTGGAAATTAAAAAATATGGTCCTTATCTATGAAGTCCTCTCGAACGGCGAAAATCGGCAGTGAATGTTTAAAACGAAAGCCTTCAAACCCTTATCGTTAAGTTGCGCACAATAAATAAAAATCATTTAATTTTTTATTTCCTACATAAATATCTGACAAATTCAAATATTTTTAGGCGCAGATAATTTTTATTTTTTGTATTTTTTTAGAATTTAAGAGTTATTCTACAATGCGACATATGAATCATCTTCATCTATGAAGTCCTCTCGAACAGCAGTAATAAACAGTGAATGCTTAACGCAAAAACACTGAAGCTAGTAGTGCTAAAATTATATAAAATAAATAAAAATTATATTTTTATTTGTGTAATTTCCTACATAAATATCTTACACAAATATATATTTTGTATTTGTAGGAAAAGTTTTTGAGCTGAAATCCTGGAGTAGCAATGTTAATCAAAATTTGGCAGCTTGCAGAGGAAATATTTCATCGTTACATAATAAGTAATAAATAAAGTCGAGAAAAAACACATTATTTTTAGCAATATTTTTCTTTTAAATCTAATCCACTAAGGCTAACTAATCCTTGATTCAAGCTAAGTCTTTCAATGGGGATAAGGAAAATATAATCAGCCCCTTAATGTAATTATAAATTGAATACTTTTAAAATTTTTAAAGAAAATGCATGTAAATTTTGCTTGAATCTTCATTATTCTGATATATTTTTCAGTGTTTTCCTTTTCAGTGACAATAGTTAAGGAAAAAGAACAGACTTGGAAATGCATACAAGTCTTCAAAAATAGTAAGTTGATATTAAACTGCGCTTCGCAGGTTTTAAAAATTACTGTGTTATCGTGCCAATTTCCGCTTAAACTAAAAACGACATCATCTTTCTAAGTTATTATCTGATCTTTGTGCACAGATATTTCTCCAATGGTGAATTCTTTGCTATTTTTTATTTTTTTGACGAATATGAAAATAACTTAACAATGTGCAAATTTGTGTAATCTATTATATCATTTTCCTAATTTCCAAGTTCATATAAATAATTAAAATTAATTCCAAACACGTTAATTTCAAGTCATAGCCGATCTAGCAGTTTTATGATTTTCTCTTTAACACAGTTCATAAAATCGATTTTCATCTTGAAAATAAATGTTTCAAATTTATTTTAAGCTTAGATTCTATCTTTAAATAGCAGAGCAATAAATCAAAATCAGATTACTTTTACTGAATAGAAGAAGTAAATATAGAAATCCGGATGCCACTCATGAAAAGAATTTAAAATACAAAGTAATGATATTTCTTTTCTTAAAATTCATTAGCCTATCAATTTTATTGCTTGTCGTGAAAATTGTTGTTTGTAATAAAGTAATTATGTAGGGGACGTAAGAAAATCGAGTTAGAATTAGGGAAAAAAAAACATATTTATTACGACATTACACATTAGTAGTATATATATATATATATATATATATATATATATATATATATATATATATATATATATATATATATATATATATATATATATATATATATATATATAGTTACAAAGAAAATATTTAATAATTAATAATAAGGTTACATAGCACCTGTGTACAGTACAAACTATAAACAAAGTTATTTACGAACCGAATGGTTCGGCTTCCATTCCTCAGTCCTCTATTCTCTCTTCTAACTCTATTGGATATAGAATATTTTGTATTGGCCATCTATTGTCAGTAGAGTTAATATAGATCTGTTACAATTATTATTACAAACACAAAAATCAGAAAGAAATATTAGTTCCATTGTTGTTGTTTCGAATCTCCTATATGGTCTGAAAGAATCAGACCAGATCAATAGAAATTCTTAATATTAATGAAGTCAGATACAAGAAGTTGGCGATAATGGATATCCTTCCAGTCCAATCGAAGGCAGTCCAAATCGTGCTAGAATGATGACTGTTCTTGCTGGCATTTAGGACAAAGTGGAAACCTCTTTCTACTCCCAAAATGTGCCCACTAGCAAGTCGGGAGAGACATATGCTGGTCGGTCTATCACAAGAGAGAGATAGAAAAAAATCCCAGTCTTTTGCCTTTATACCAATTGTAAGGCAGAGGTATTAACCATTTTTCCTTATTTTGGGCCGTTTTGCCTCAACTCTAAATATGTGGGCCCTGATGAGATGGTAGGGACAGGATGGTCTACTTCCTTCCTTGAGTGCCAACCAATTCATTTCCATAGATATTGACATAGGATGGCATCCAGTGCAAATGTATTTTGTGAGAAATGAGGTTTAATTTTCGTAGGATAAACTGGTTTTATCTCCTACATGGGTGCAATTTTTGAGATGTTGAATTGAATTAAGGCTGTCAGATAGTATCAAGAGGTCTCTATAGTTGTTTTTGCTCATGTCTCTCTCTAATTCTATGGTGATAGCATTTCGAAACACGGAATAGAGTTATGTGAGTTACGTTGTTTTAAAGAGGGTTTTTTTTCGAGGTGTTTAAATACAAATTCCACTGTCTGTCTGTATATCTATTTTGCTGCCATCAATATGATGTCATTTAGCGGAATTATATTGACGCTTTCCTCGTTTAAAAAAGTCGGCCGTTCTTATTAAAAGCGTTAATGAGGCCATTGTGAAAACCAGTTTCGAAAACTTCATCTCAAGTATTTAAATTAAAATGGAGATAATGAGATTCTATCGTTTCTGGAATTAATTGCTTCTATAGCAATTAATATATATATATTTATTAATATGTTGTTGTATAGTGTCCGGCTATAGGATTCTCACCCTTCAGCATTGACAGGGTCAAAAGTGATGGCATCTTATATAATATGGCACCCAATGGAACTACTAAAGTAGCTCCTAAAGTGTGTCTTCGTAATGTAGAAGCAGGGATGCCTCTACATTACGAGCAGAATACTCCGACACTCAGTCTGCCATCCTCAGATGTATCATTTCACATGGAGGACATTGCGATCACGATATTTTAGCAAATCCAGCCGCCTTCAGTAAATACGATGGATCTGCAGTTGTGTCAAGAATTGAAACCACTACCTTCCGATAACGAGAACATACTCCTAAACCAACAAAGCCCCCGTGACCTATTATTAAAGGATTGTGGTGTATATATATGTATGGAAAAAAATATCAAAAATATTCTTGTTCATAACTCGTAAATGAATCATTGAATATAAATTTTGGGGAAGAAGTTCTTGAAAAAATTTCAAAAATTCTTCAACAATCGAAAATGTGTTGTTGTTGTCACTAATGACACTTGGACAAGCCAAGCTGGCTATGCAAATTTAAGTCAATTGGGAGCGTCTTTCATTTTAATCAGAGCACCATGAAGGTGAAAGTACGACTTTGCTCTACACACATGCCATAGTTACCCGTTTATAGTGTAGACAACCATTCACACCTCATTCATATCAGGAAAGGACAAAGACAGGACAGAAGAGAGAGAAAGTACATCCATGCCCGAACCGGGATTCGAACCCGGGACCTCCTTATCCACAGTCAGGCACACTGACCTCTAGACAAGTTGGGTGGCATCATAAATGTTTGTTGGCCATGTGAAATAAATTAAAAGAAGAGTATTCTTAGCTTACTAATCGGTCAAGCTCGTCCACTTCGTCAAGATGTAGCCTCCAACGGAAAATGTGTACCCAGATTTTCGTAAAAAATTGCTATTTCGAGAAATGACGATATTTGTTGTTTATTAATTTATGTTTAAAGCACTGTTTCGTACAACGAAGGAAAGTTTCACGTATAAAACAGCTGAAAACGTTTGAAGTGTAAGATGCTTGAAAATCTTTTTTTTATGTAGTTATACTAAGTTATTTAATATTGAGCTTAAAACTCGTTGTATCCGAGGTTTAATGTATTTCCGATTGACGGCATATTGAGAAAATCGAAAGCAAGTTCGCTGCTATGAACAAAAACTACGCATATTCAAAAATCTGAAAAAAAGGATATATCGTTTTTAAAATAGTAGCATTATGTTAACATTTAAAAAAAGGAATATTTCCAAGTTTATTTATGTAATTAAAATTAGAGCTTCACACAACCATGTCAATTTCAATTCAAAGTCAACTTGGCTCCCACTTCAGCGATTCATAGGACTATTTTAAAAAGGGGAAAACCACACATCACTTCTCTTCAAACAATAAGAATGGCAAAGCTGTTTTACATCATTCAATTTATCTAAATTGCGGCACAAGAAGCTGCTTTACAATGAATTAAAATCAGAGTTATTTGCGATTTAATTTGATTACAAATGCAATGTGTGTGTGCACCGGCATATTTCCCTGAATGTATCACAGAGCAAGGCTCTCCCAATTAGATGGAAGCTCCTGATCTGGATTCTTCGCAATTTAAAAGCAGGGACCAAGTAGAAGACACCCCATATTGGACCTCCCCCAGAGATGTTACTTCACTGAGAATATATCGAGACCACAGTCTATTTAACGTGTCCCAGATACCTTTATTTTGTTATTACTTAGAGAAAGAGAGAGTGAAAAATTTAATGGTCAAAGTCATTTTAGCATTCTCTGCTTAAATTGTCTTCCAGAAGAATGTTTCATAGATAGAGAGCCATATTTACGTGTCACAAGGAAAAAAAAAAGCGTAAAAACATTCAAGCAACTCCCCCCCCCCTCTGACAGACGAGCATGCAGAATCGCAGCATCTCTCTCCTATTGTTCAACAGTGGCTGGAATTGAACTCGATAACTTTACGTTCCGAAGAGCAATGTGCTATCACTAAGCCTTGGTAACTAGTAGAGCCCAGCTCAGGGCTAGGTACAGGGAAGTATGATAGTGCAACAACAGCAACTAAGCCATGGTTTGGTTTGTTTGTCTCTCAACGGTCATTTTTTGGCACACGAGGGCTAGTTAGACCGGTACTTACGGTGTAAATGGATTCCGAACGACTACAAACATCCATGACGAAGGTGGGATTCGAACCCACGAACTGTTGAACCGAAGGCAAGAGCGCTCGCTAACCATTCGGCTGCCAGCTCGGCAAACTAAGCCATGGTGATCCCCACCCGCATTTATTGAACACAATGGATTTTCAATTAAGTCGAGATTCGAAGTCACTACTTCCAATAATAAAAAGAATTCCCTAACCAACCAGGCTACCGCGGTCTAAATACAAACACTATTCAGGCCTAGGTAACCTAATTGGTTAGGGTGTCGTTCTCATTATAAGGTAGTGAGTTCGAATCCGGGCTTAACCGAAAATTCGTCGTGTTCGCTAAAGGCGTCTGGAACAGGGTCGCAATGTCCTCCAAGTGAAATGATACCTCTGGAGGTGGCTGGCCAAGTATTTGGAGGTATTCTGCTTGATTCCCGCTTCTTCTCAGGGCTGAGTACAGGGAAGCGACAACAACAAACACTATTCAAAATTTCGGGATGACCGACAAAGTTTTTATTTTAAATAGCCACAAAAGCTGATATTTGATATAAATTTTACTCCATACCATGCAACCGTTCTCAATTTCAAACGAAAATCCGACTTTCAAAAATCTGTCTGATAAACAGAATAAGAATTTTATTTATATAAATACTAAATAAAATATTTGCAGCAAAAAAAGAAAGCGTGAAAATGATTTATAATCTAATACTTAAATATTCAGGTTAAGGAGAAATCGGTGAATACATTTTGTAGCGTAAGGGAGTGATGTATCTTCCTGATTAACATTTTCAAAAGCTATTGAATGATTCGAAATTCCCTTTAAGAATAGACCTCCTGTGGAAAACACAATCGTGCCGTAACAAACTACAACTACAGAAAAAAGTTGTTGGTATTGAAACAATTCGGAAAATTCAAGAATTCTTGATATTCTTAGATTACTAGAATAATTCGAAATTTAGATCGAATTTAAAAAATTGCTTAAAATTTTATTTCATATTGTATAAATATTTGATTAATACACGGCAAGTTCATCGCTCAAGTCGATATGTGCCAGAGTAGCGAAATGGTAAACTGTACACAGATTCCGAAAAATTCAAATCTTATCAATTAACACAAAATACTTACGATTTTATTTTTTCCATATTTTTTCTGTGTATGCTTAGATCGATAGAAAAATTGAAATGAATCCATACTTCGCTTTCCAAAATTTTTATTATAATTGGGAAAAGAATTATTTTTCCTAAAAATCGGGACTAGGAATTTAACTTTCGTCTCTATAAATAGGAGAAATTATGACATCTTATATACTGGAGGACCGACTGAGTGTGTCATCGTATCCCCAAAAATGAGTGAATTTTCATGTTTATAAGCAGGGTCTAGGAAAAAAAAAAAAATCCTCAAACTTGGCCTGCCACCTTTGAAGTGTTAATTCATTTGTCTAGCACTGCTGTTTTATACTCTCCTTTACGATAAGTAAAAGATACCTTCGCCTTACAAATCACTAAAGCTTTTAAAAATACATTCAAATAAAACAAATTTTTAAAATATTTGTTAGAGATAAACCGTTTTACAAACTCAAATACAACAGAAAGTATCTGAAAATGTGTGAAAAATGCGAAGCACTTCTAGAACATCTTGAACCTTGCCAGTTAGCTGTACCTAATTTATACAATGTCCCACCTTCTTGTATCACCACATATTTTATAAGATTGTATCATGGGCAGTTCCCATTTTTATCTCCAGAGGGAAGAAAATATATCGCATTGGGAAAGGTTACAAAATAAAACAGATCCTGAAAAGAAACCATTCAACGTGGTGTGTGCGCATGCTCAGTCGGTGCCTGTCTCCACCTCCGGAGAGACGGAAATAATGTCGCGCCCACACCACGAGCTGGATGTTTTGAGAAGGGGTGCACCTGGCGTGAAAAATAAAAAGAAGATGGCTCTTCGTCGAGATTCTGCCATGTGTACTCACCGAAGGTCAGACGGTGAAAGGAATACGATTCACTTAACTATTTTAATCGCCTGTTATCCAGGTGAATTGAGTATCTTCTCTGTCTCCCGGAGACGCAGAGGCAGGAGGCGTTTTTCAAGTCTGAGCAGAAATCGCTCGGATCAGAATCCTTGACAGTTAAAGTTTCCATCATCATTTTTCTAAATTAGGCAAAGTATGGAAAATTTAAGATTCGAATTTGATGGAATCGTTCGAATAATTCCTTGAATTTTTATGGAGAAGAATTTTTTTAAATATCTTTAGAAATAAAAAAAATTAGAATTTAATTATTTTGTTTGGTTGTAACTCAAGTTAATATATATATCATATATATATATATATATATATATATATATATATATATATATATATATATATATATATATATATATATATTCAAATAACATGTTACTTGTTAGAATATTTTTGGACTATAAGCACTTTAGAATTTAATTTTGGTTTTGTTCTCATTTTTATATTTTGTATTTATAAAAATGCACATATAACACACACACACACACACACATATATATATATATATATATACATATATATATATATATATTTTACTTTGGGAGGGAACTAAAAAGAGTTCTATTTTACTTTTAGAAAAATGGCGCAAAGCCTAACTTTCACTTGATGTGTCGAACATTTTAACAAATACAAAATATGAATGAGAACAAAATCAAAAGTAAAATCCTAAAGTGCTTAATCCAAAAATATTTTAACAATTAACGTGTTTAATTTGTCTGAAAAATATTTTCTAGATCAAAAGTGAAGTTCGGATCGTATAATGGCGTAGTAGATCGCTTCGGTTTCATCAAACACAGTGAAGAGAAAAATTATTTACCCGCGCACACTCAGATGAAGACACAAAACAGGGAACTTTATTATTATTTTTTATATTTTATATATATTTTAGCTTCATACAGTAACATTCTACAAGATATGGATAACACAATTTTGAAATTTCATAGTGAAAATACATTTATATTACATTCGGATTTTATTTAAAAACATAGTTCAGGAATAAATAGTTTAAAGATCTCTGTTTTATATAATAAAAATAGTTTAAAGATCTCTGTAAAAAAAATTACTTACAATTTAGGTATCACCTAAATTGGTTTTCATAGAAAAAGATTGGACGAATGAAATTCCAACATCTTAATGTTGAATTAAACGCCTTACTCCTGAAAATCCGAATAAAATCCCTCAAAATAGTTACCGTTGCCAAAACAATACTTCTAGAAATAAAACGTTAAAATAAAAAAGTTTCACCAGCAGAGGATACATAGAAAACAGACGATATATAGAAAGGATTTATTTGTTTTATTACATTACATATATTCAGACTTGTATGCTTGATTCTTGAGATCCGCTTGTAAGTCTTCGTCGATAATAGGACAAATAGCACAATGACAGATGTACAACCACAGAAGAATAACGAAGAAAACACCCAGGGCCACGGTGGGAATCGAACCCACACTCCTACGCTCTCAAGCGATTAGCGGTGATGCTTTAGACCACTCAGCCACGGAGCGCCCTATAGAAAGGAAACAATATGCATAAAGCAGACGATATAATAAACTGAAAGAGTCATACTACGATATCTAAATTTATAATGAATTTGAGTACAGCAGATATTTTAGTGTCGCTTTCGTAATTCGTAAGTAAATTTATATTCAACAAAAAAATGTGCCATTTTCATATTAGTATTATTTTTTTATAGATTTATTAAAATAAATTATAAATTTATTTATTTATTTTTACAAAAAATGCACTTAACGTGTTAAAAAAAATACATTTTTAAAATATTTTTAGGTGTAAAAATAAAACTTCAAAAGCAATTGAAATGCGCTCACTCTTTTGTCACTAAATAAAAATAAAGGACAAATTATTTTTTATAAAATTCATTTATTAATCCCTCTTACTACACTCACATCCAAAAGTTAAGCAAGGAGAGGAAAATGCTAATTTCCGGAAGACTATCAGAATTGAAGAGGATGCAAATCGCTGCAGAGGTAGGTGGAAGTATGCAAATATGTTAGGTAACAACTAATCGCGCTTTCATGTCAAGAAATATGCAAAAAGGGCAGTCTTATAAGATACCAGCTTTATGAAGGGTTACAGATGTTGATTGTAAGTACTGAAAGAAGGTGCTTAAAACTTTCGTACAATTTCTTTTTAAGACATACGTGTTTCTATAACTTCGAGAAGACGAACGGAAGATTCTGAGAGCTGGCGTGCTGTGGGGCGCATTGAAGCAGGACAGTCTACCTCAAATGTTGCTCTTTTCTTCTGCGTTCATCATTTAGTAATTTCACATTTATGGAAACAATTCCAAACCACACAGACAGTTGCCCGTAGCCGGTCAGCCAGGGGTTACAAACTCCGCGGAAGATCATTATATTGCGATTTTAGCCAAGCGGAATCGCAGATCGACCTCCACACGTGTGACATCTATGATTACAGCATCCATTGGTAAGGTGATATTTGCAGCTACTGTACGTCGAAGATTACATATAAGTGGACTGTACGCCCGGGTACCTCGAGTTTGATATTCTATCCGTCCAATCAAGAGGGGCACGATTAAAGTGGTGCCGGAAACATGTCAATTGGACTGTGTCTGACTGGGGCAATGTCATGTTTACTGATGAGTCAAGATATGCTCTGGAGCCAAATGACAAGCGTATAAAAATATGGCGTGAACAAGGAACACACAATCAGTCCCAAAACATCATCGAGCATCACGCATTCCGAGTCCGGAGAAATTTCATCAAAAGTTTATTTTTCATCAAAACACAAATAGTACTTGGAGTGACTACGCCTTTGAATTACAGAACTATTTTGAAGAATGGATTTCAGGACTAGGAATTAAAGATTTTCAAGGTCTGAAGGACTTGATGATTACGGATCAGGTGAAACACCGAGTTCCGGCTGAATTAAAAGAACATTTCATCGACGAATGGGCGAAATTTTTGACGCCAAAAGAACTCGCTGATAAGCTAGATGAATATGAAACGGTGCGAAATAACAGAACGAAATCTCACGTTTTTGAACGCAAGCAAGCAAACAACTTTAATAAGAGTCCAAATAATTCTCGTTATCAACGTCCAGGTAACTTTAATAACAATGAATTTAAAAACCAAGTTCAACAAGTAGAAACAAATGAAAACAATAGTGTATCGGGTTTCCGCAAGCCCATTCGTAATGAGAAGGGTGAACCGAAATGTTTCAATTGTAACTACTATGGACACATTTCTAAGGACTGCCCTGAAAAGAAAAAGGATTATGAGAAAGCCGTTACAAATTTGATATCTAAAACATCAAACAGCTCAAACGCATTACTCTACATTAAGAAGGCAAAAATTAATGAAGAAAATTTAGTAGATTCGATGATTGATACTGGGGTTCTTGTTTAATGAAGAAATCAGTTGCTGATAAGTTGGGTATAGTTATTATTCCCGAAGTTACTGATATTTATGGATTTGGAAATCAGATTAAACCAGTAAGTAAAGCATTTGGAAAGGCAATAGTGGATATTGAAATCGACGATGTTTTAGGTAAAGAAACCACCATTCTTTTAGTTAATGATGAGTCTCTGCCAGTGTATTAATTGGTTGGGAGGACGTGGTAAGATTTGCCTCATATTGCTTATGCTAGAGTAGGAAATGAGCTGCACATTGATGAAGCACCATTCAGTAAACTACATATCAATCTAAATAAAACGAGAGTTTCTTTGAAAGCTGTGCAAAAAAAAAAGTGTTAGAAAGAAATACGGTTAATTTCGTTCAATGTAAGTCGGATGAGCAGAAGGAAGGTTTTCTGTTGATGAGAGATAGACAAAATGTGTTGACTGTTTATTAGAAATGAAGGAAGAATGGTTAATAGTACCCATTTCAAATGTATATAGTGAAAATTTTATATTAAAGAAAGGTCAATGTATCGGGAGATGTGAGGCTGTAGAGTTCTATTCATGTGAAAATGGTATTCCGGTAAATGAAGATTACAATGTTGAAAATCCAGTTATTGGCACTAATGTAAGAGAAAATATTTTTACATTGGCTGAAGATCCAACAAAATCAGATGAGACTTCTAAAAGACCCCTTACATTGGAAGATATAAAAGCTGATGAAAATGTAACTGTAAATCAGAAGCAAGAGTTACTTACTCTCTTGAATGAATACATAGATTACGTTGCAACAAATCTTAGTGAACTGGGATGCATGAATTTGATTACGATGGAAATCAAGGAAATGGAAGATAGCAAGCCAGTTTGTATGCGTCCTTATAGGACAAATGCATAAGAACGGGCCATAATTAAAGACATTGAGAAAGAATGGAAAGAAAATGGAGTTGTTAGTGAAACTAGATCTCCTTACGCAACTCCTGTGATGGCTGTAAAGAAGAAAACGGGAGACCATCGTTTGGTCGTGGATTACAGTTAAACTTACAGACGGTTAAAGACAAATACCCATTACCTAGAATTGATGACCTGTTTGAGACTTTGAATAACTGTAATGTATTTAACACATTGGAATTGGCCCATGGATATTTAGAAATTCCATTAAGCGAATCTGCGAAAGAAAAGACTGCCTTCATAACAACTGATGAAACCGGACAGTTTGAAAGAATGACTTTTGGACCAACCAATGCTCCAGCAGTATTCCAGCACATGATGTACTTGGCATTGAGACCATTGTCAGATAAAGAAGTACTATGCTATTTAGATGACATTCTTGTACCGGCACAAACTTGGACGGAAATGATGGAAAAAATGAAGCGTGTTTTAGAAAGGTTGAAATCTGCACATTTAACGTTGAAACTGTCAAAATGCGAATTTGGTGAAGAAGAAATTGAATTCTCGGGTTTTGTGGTTAACAAACATGGAATTCAACCAGGACGAAGAAAAGTTAGTGCTGTTACCCAGTTCCCAATTCCAAAGAACGTACATGAAGTAAGAAGATACTTCGGTTTAACTAGTTTCTTCAGACGTCTTATACCGAATTATGCCTTGCATGCTGAATCATTGACACGACTTACACGCAAAGATGTTGCGTTTCAGTGGAATGAAGAACAACAAGCGGCATTTGACAAATTGAAAGAAGACCTGATTAAACAACCAACATTAGCACTCTACAATCCAAACGCCCGGACGGAGGTACATACAGATGCAAGCTCTGATGGTATTGCAGGCATATTGTTGCAATATGGAGATGACGGAAATCTTCATTTGGTTTATTGTGTTAGCAAAAAGACAACAGCAGCTGAGTCGAAATACCATTCCAGTCAGTTGGAGCTGATGGCTATAGTATGGACACTAGAACGACTTCGACAGTTTTTGTTGGGTATCAGTTTTACTATACTGACTGATTACCAAGCTTTGATTTATATGAATGCTAATAAGTCCAATAACCCCCAGATTGCACGTTGGAGTCTCTTCATTCAAGAATATGATTTCGAAATCCGACATAGGCCAGGTACTAAAATGTCTCACATTGATGCAATCAGTAGAGCACCAGTTCAAAACGCTTTAGATACGCTAGGCTCTTTGATAGAAAACAATTTAGATGTTTGCCTAACGTTGAGTATAGAAGATCAAGTACTCATGATGCAGCATTCAGATGATGCTTTGAAGGAATTAATTATAATTCTCATGAAAGAAGTCGAAGACAGATCTAAAGAAGAAAACCAAAAAGTGCAGAGTTACGTATTGAAAGGAAATACACTATTTCGTGTAGTCAAGGAAGGAGACAAAGAAAAACTCTTATTCGTTATACCAAAGAGTATGAGAAAAAGCATTGTTCTAAAGTTTCATGACCTTATGGGACACTTTGCTGTCGACAGGACAGTATCGAAAATCAAGGAACTATATTGGTTTCCTTCTATGAAGAGATATGTTCATCGCCATATTTGTATGTGCTTCGAATGCTTAGTCAATAAGGTACCAGGTGGAAAGAGACAAGGCCTACTCCATCCTATACCGACAGGAAAAAGACCATTTTCGACATTACATTTTGATCAACTAGGCCCCTTCGTAGCCAGTTCCAAAAGGAACAAATAGTTGCTTGTCATCATTGATAGCATGACAAGATTTGCACGTCTCTATCCTGTAAAAGATACGTCGTCAAAGAACGTTCTGAAATCAGTTGAGAATTTCAGAGAAGCTTTCGGGTTACCCGATCATTTCATATCAGATAGAGGTTCTTGCTTCACTTCACGTGATTTTCAAAAGTTTTCCTATGATAATGGAATCTCCCATACATTGAATTCTACTTCTAATCCTCAAGTAAAAGGAATGGTTGAGAGAGTGAACAGAACGATACTGTCCACCATCGTAACATCAATGGAAAATGAAAATCAAAAAGATTTGGACAGCAAGATCAAAGAAGTAGAAAGAAACTTGAACAACACTGTGAACAAGACTCTTAGGAAAACACCATTCGAGGTACTTCATGGATATGTGCCAAGATTCAAAGATGGAATTTTGAGGCTGTGTTTGCAGATGAAGAAAGTGAAGTATGGAATGACCCAGAGAAACTGCAACATGAAGCAAGGGCAAAAATCGCAAAACAATTAGAGAAAACTAAAGCATTATACGACAAAAAGAAATCAGGCACACTCTCATTCGACAAGGGAGAAGTCGTTGTTGTTAGAAGACACCCAAAGGCCACCGGCGAGTCAACTAAAACGCAGTCACGATATCCAGGACCTATGGTCATCAGAGAGGTACTTCCTAGCGATACATATAAAATATCCCAGTTAGAGGCTAATAACGGTTGCATGTATGCCACAACAGCTCGTGTCAGTCAACTGAAGGCTTGGAAAGGTAGGGATGAGGATACTGATGATGTTTCTGACGATGACTCTGGATAAGAACTTGACAGTCAGAGACCTAAGCGAACAATCAGACTGCCACAGCGTTACCAGTGACTCTGAACTGATAAAAAAAAGACTTTACAACAGAACTTTAATGGGGGATATACTGGTATTCGTGTTGCCTCCGCCAAATGACACATTTCCTCGCCTTCTTCGCCAAATCTAAGCGATTACAGTCACAGCATGGTAACCCAGCTACGATGAGCTGTTGGCGGAGCTATCATTGCCGGGGGAAAATGTGATTGGGTGAAATAAAGGTGGAGAAATAAACATCATTATGACATGGAGTGAACGTAGTATATTTAGCAGCGTTTTTCTTGTTCTAAGATATTTCGTTCATAATTATATTAGGATTTTTCTGATAATTTTATAAAGCGATTGTCTTATTATATAATGGAAAAAGATTCAAAAAATAATTCTTTGTCATTTTGCACTTCAAATATTAAAAGTATTTTATCGGCATTAATAGACGTTCATTTACAAATATAAAAATCAAAAACATTTATTGTTAGTGAAAATAACTAAAAATAAAAGTTTTTGATTTTTATATTTGTAAATAACATAACACAATAAGTAACTATAAATATGATACAACAAAAACATAGACAACAATCTATCATATCTTTCATCCAAGCGTACATGATTAAATAAGTACTTTTCTTGTTGGTGTAACTCATTTTTTTAGAACAATGATTTTATTAATGCATTTGGTACCAGTGGTTATGACATTTCAATATTAATACTTGAACCTTTAAATGAAAAAGTTAAATATAACATAACCAATAGTATTACTTATCTTCTATAAATAAAATTATTTCATCAAAACTCATCATGTGCTTTTAAAAGCAGTGAAAAGAGATTAGATAATTTAAATTGAAGCTTGCATGGTAGTTTAAATACTTATTGATTATTTTCCCTATTTTTTCAGCAATTAAATTTAAAATTGTTTTATCCATATTATATCTGATAATCATAAATTACATGAATAAAAATTACCATATTTATACTTTATATCTTTTATCTGAAAGTATATAACACATTACATAAGTATTATTAAATACTATAATTTACATATGTATTCTCCTACATACCAAAATTTAATATATATGTAATAAAGGAATAAATTTTTTTGAATTAAACCTGTGAATTAAATATATTTATTGTGTATATTTGTATGTTGAAGTTACTAATCACAAATTTTTTGCAATGGCATATTCAGCATTTCTCATTATTCAAACTCCAAATCATTCAAATATATGATATTAACTCTTGTTAATGCAATAAAACCCCTTATTTTGTAACATTTGCTGAGCTCATAACTTAATCTTCAAGTTTTTTTGCCCAGATCACATAAATCTCGACATATAAGTATATATTTATTTAAGTGATTTTTAATTATTTCATTTATAGTTTTTTTTTTTTTTTTGCAAGTTCATAAGATTATATAAGTAGTTACAAATATGCAAAAGAAACTAAATGGTTGTAACAACTAAAAATCAATTTATAAAAAACTTGTCAATAATTATGGACATTTTTCTTCAACTCTTATTACTAACGTCCATGCAGTTTGTAGGTTTATTCTTGTGCATAAAGAATTAATTTTGACAAGAGATTTTCCCACGCTTTCTTGAGAAATTTTGATCTGAATACTCAGCAAACTGAGTCAGAATTAAGGCATTATCACTCTTTCTTGCAAATCTCTTTAAATTAATTCACATTCATTACTACTTGCATTTAAATGTATGTGCAGAGCAGTACTGACCATTGCTGTAAATATTGTTAAAAATGTGTTTATAAGTATTTATATTACTAATCTAACCTAGAAAATGTGCGAACAAGTGTATGGAAAAAAGAAATTTTTACTTAGATCAATTTATGAAATAATATTTACTGTTTGTGTATACTTTATAATTAAAATAATCTAGAAATATTTTCCGCAAATAAACTCTACTAAATGTATGGATTATTCAAGAATATGCATTCAAGATATCTGACCTTGTAAATAGTCCCTATTTATTTTTATTTATGTTGTTGTTGCTTATCCTCCATGTCTGACGGAGTCAGACTAGATCCACGAGTTCGTTGACTGTAAGGAAATTTTTATTTATAAAGAATATGAATGAGTGTGATGTCACGCGGCTTGGCCATACCAGATGAAAATACATGGCTCGACAATTAATCAAATGATAGGTAAATGGAAATAATTGTTATATCCTCATTAAAATCTTTCCCTGTGACTAATAATTACACCCCATTGGCAATCAAAGCAAATAAATTGGTGGTGAGCACCTGGAGCACTGGAACTCGGTCATCCAAAGTGGCAACCAGCCTCCCTTGAGAAATTTTGAGTACAAATACCACAGGAAGTTAAACTGCTTTTCCCACATCTGGTAATAATTTAAAATCGATCAACAAACTAGGGGAGATAACACTTTTCCATGAACCAGAATATCTCCTGTCAATAAAGTAAGCAATTATAAAATGATCTATCGAGACACAGATGCTGTTCGCGTTTTACCCAGTTCATGGGAATTTGAAGGATATCTATTTTGATGCTCTCCCACAATAAATAGTAATATAATATTAACTCATAAAGAGATTATAATGCAAATAATAAAAGCACTTTCTTTATAATAATTCAAGTTGTAGATAGTTTTGAAGATTTAGGTTATGTTTTAAATTTAAAACAACAAAAATCGAATAAAAAATAATCAGAACTCTAGAATTGGATTCAGAAATGTAACAGGAGAATAATAAGACTTGCTATAATTTATAAATAATTTAAAATAATTATTAATTTTACATATTAATATAATTATTATCAAAAATGTATATTTTACAGCAGTGAATGAGGTTAATATATAATATATATAGATTAAATGTATTTATAAATAACAGTGAGTTAGGATAAATTAATTAGTTATGCATACATTTCATTTGCCTTTAATGATGAATTTGATTAATTACTTCATTAGTGTTGATCACTTCAATTTTTTCAAATTCGCCGCTTAAAAATGCTAAGTCACTCCAATAATTTTGTCCCATGGTTGATCGTAAATGTCAGAACTAATTTTAATTTACTGAATGAACGTTCACAGCTAACAATTGACGTTGAAATAGTAAAAATTGTCTGTACACTCATAATTTTAATAACATCTTCAACATACTAGATTATGCAAGTTAAAAGCTTTAATGGAGTTCAATTCTTCAAAAAGCTTCAATTCAAGATTTAATTTCTTTGGAGAATTGAATTTATATACTTATATATTTTTTATAATAAAATCATAAATATTCTCAGCCAAAACATGTAAATTTGTAATATTTTTTATTTTTCAAAAACTGATACACTCAGTATTTAAGTTTTCTATTGACTAAAATTCTTATTGGGAATTAAGACTTTTAATTGTGTTTCCCGATCTAATTAGACCTCGTGTAAAAAAGATCGTTTAAGGACAAACAAATCAATACAGGTATTCATACTAGACAAGAGTTTTAACATTTTTATCTCATGATTATGCGAAATTTTCTCAGTCGTATACTTTACCAATGATGAATGTCTACTTATTTTTAATTTTTAATAGGACATTCTTACGATTTTAAAATATTTTTTTTTATTCAAAAGAGCTTGTTTTGTTTTTTCATATTGTTTTACGCAATGGCATATTATCTTTTTGATTCAATAATTTATACATTAAGATCTTTTTAATTTTTTACAGTGCAGAATCGGCATAAATCGAACATTATTTTTTACAATAATTATGCCCGATTTCATTATATTCCTCCAGAATGACTTCTCTTAAGCTAAAACAGGTTTTTGTTATAATTTGTAATAATTAAAAATAGGTTTTAAATAAGTAAATGTAAAGAACACGAGCAAGACAGAAAACGAAATTCGATATTTTTTTTTGTTCCAAAAATCAAGATTTTTAAAAGTCAAAATTTTCGAACCAAGTTCATCGTTTTTAACAAAACAATATTACTTAAGAATATTAAATCCTTGTGATTTCTAGGTTTTTATTTAATTTTACATTAAATCTGATTTTAACATTCACAACTGTAATTAATATATTTAAATTTTTATTCATAATGAAATTATTTTCATAGAAAAATTATATCATGCTAATACCTGAGCTTCGTTTCCCTTTTCTGATGAATATATAGCTCGTGACAAGATTATATTTATCAGAATATGGAAACAAAGCTTAGGTATTAGCATGATGCATACTTTTACTGAAGACACAAATGTTTTAAATGTAAATATTTGCAAATTAATGTTATAATTATACTTTCAAGGTTTATTTATTATATTTATCTATAAGAACTAACTAAAAATATGAAAATATATTGAGAGATATAAAATAATCAAAAACATAAATCTTAACATGATGAAATTAATTTTAATTCTATATCGTAAAATTTGTTAATAATTTTTGTTTGGAATCAAATATTCAAATTTAAAAAATAAGGTTTTAAAACAGTATTAATTTTCTAAAATGTATAGAATTTTCGCCACTTAGTAACCACTTGTTCCAACAGATGTTTACAAAATGCACATCTGTTTCAGAAACATAATAAAATGATGTTACCATAAATTAATGATAAAATTTAAATATGTAAAAAGTGTTTGTATTTCGTAATAATAAACGTTATTTTGTATAAGGAAAACAACAAGATAAATTATTTAATTTAACTGTGAGGTTCAAAATTTTTTTAATAAATGTTTATGTAAGTTTTAGGATATTTTAAACTAATATTCCCTAAATATAATCATTGATTAAAAGTTTATGTTTCTTACAAATTCCGGAAAATATTAAATTTCCTTCATCAATAAAAGAAATATTTTCATTTAATGATTTAAGAACTATATTTTAAATATTACATTTTGATTTTCAAGTACTTCAATAAATAACAGCAATACTAAAGGTTATACTTTACATTCCTGAAATAGAATATTACAAATAAACACTATGGTATAATCAATCCTTTTTCGTGTTTTAGAAATAAAATTTCAATGAGTAAATTCTGATATTAAGCTAAAAAATTTGGGTTTGAATAAAATATCTCTAATATAAGAAATAAATTTTATAGTTGCGGTAAGATAATAAATTAAGATACTTGTTTTTAATTAGGTTAACATTAAAGCAAAATTAATGCTGTCGAAACTAGGTAAAGTATTTATTTCCGATTAGTGAATTTATGCTCACAAAAATGTATTTTATGAATATTAAGTACTTTAATCAAAACTATTTAAAAAACATTTGATGCAATCAAGTGAAGCAAAATATTTATATTTTATAACTATCAAATGAAGAAGGAAGTTAAAACATTATTTTACAAAATTATTTTTTTAAACAATGTTTCTCGAAATTTACCACTTCTGATCTTTTGCATATCAAGGTAGATATAGTTAGGTGAAAAGAAAAATATTTAATGTAGAATTAATTTTAATATATGTGAAAAAATGTGTGATATTAACAGTTTTATATTAAATATTTAATAACTAAATTACTATTCTAAATAGTAGCGTTAAGATTTCCCCATTTTTATTTTTGCTTTTATTCTCCTTCTAAAAACAATTTTCATGCGTGAGATATATTTATTTTAATATTTAGGCATAACAATTCAAGAAATACTAAAATAAATATAATAACAACGTAGATTCCAGTAAGGAACGATATTTTTTACAAAATTATAGAAACAGAAATCATTCGGAACATGAAAAACTTACAATCAACATTTTTTCCCAATATTTAAACTGAAGTCAGTAGCTTACTATTTCCCCTGAAAGCTATTGTTAGGCAATTAAGTTAGTTTATTATTTTTTTTCTAATTATTAAAAATATACAATTTTGTCAAAATTCTTCAGTGTGTAAGTATTAAAGCATTCAAACCACTTCTTTTAATGATTTTGAAAATTATTTGATGATTTTAGAAATATAATGTTGATGTATATATATATTTATATTTACTTTAGAATTTAAATACAAAAACTGCTTAGTAATAAATTTCCGGATAATATTTCCTAAATAAAGAAAATTCATATTTAGTGTTGCAAAAAATTATAACAGGGACTTGTAGAAATTTTCTAGCCGGACATTCACAAATCAAACCACTAGCACATGTTGGTTTCTTCAGCTGACAGCGATTGATGGACTTCCCCGCTGTAAGTCATTACAATGAAATTATTTTGAGATGGTCTAGTGTAAAGCCGGAAATACGTCCCATCAATAATTAGAGGCTTTTGTATTCTTGATAAGAGCTAATGGGGGTGTTATACAGGGTGTTATATCTGTTTCTTATTGATTAGTAAGGATGCAAATTTTAAGGACATCTAACGCAATTCTTTTATTTGTAATTTAATTTTAAGAATTTTTCATTAATGATTTTTCAATTTTATGAAATTTCCCCTTTCTTTTGAGAGCTATATCTCATCATGTTATTGTTGTTAAAATACAATTAAAAGTTAACACTTTATATTTACAAAAGAAAATATAAAATTTTAATAAAATATTGTTTGTTAAATAAAAGGATCTAATATCTTATAAAAAATTAATAGAATGTTAAATAATATTTCAGAAAATTAAAATATTAAAAAAAATTTTCATTTTGATGTTTTTTAAATAGTAAATAACCACATCCAGAGAGAAGTGCTGATGACATATTTATCAGCCGAAGCAATATTAATTAGATATTATATTCTTTATTTGGAATAGAAAAGATTTATTTGATTAATCAATATTATAATTTTTTATAGACATGTAACTTGACTTCGGCTATATAACTAAAATAGAAGACATTTCAAATGTTTAAATTTATAACTGCAAAAAGTATAAAAAATAAGTTTCTTTTTATTAACTTTCCTCCTTTTCCATAATCATTTGCATATTTTTAGTACAGTTTTTATTATTTTTTGAGGTATTTTGTAAATTACTAGAGGTAATATTTTAACTAAGGACGCTTAGTTTCTTATTAAGAAAAAGCAATTTGGCCAGTACATTTCGGGGATAATATTTTTAAGTAACATTTGTTATATATATAGTTTAATTGTAGGTATATCACATTTACAGTTTTTCTGATAAAGAAGTAATGCTTCTTTATCAGATAAAGTGCAAACGTGATATACTCTTCTCTTTTACTATAAATTTTTGAAACTATTATATTTTTGAAAAATAATTACAATGTATTAATAAATCGCAATTTATATTTAGGTTGTTGAAATTCATTTAATTGTATAAATATTGAAATTCTGTTCTAGGATAACTATTGAAAATTACAACATTTATGAAACTTGAAAATTAATTTTTAAGTTAGTTAAATAATCAGCTATAATTTTAGGAAAAATTGAATGTCTTTTAAATTTTAAATGATACATCTACTAAAAGAAAAATAATTTTATTTTATTCAGTATTTGTGATTTGGCTCATATTTTATACACTCTTTGAAAATAATGGAAAAATTATATTTGGTTACTAGCTGAAGGTAAATACTTTTATAACAAGCAACTTTTGAATAACTTATATCATTGAGAATTTCTCTTTGAATATATATTTCCTAAAATGAATATTTTTCTTTTGAAAGAAAAATTTAAAATAAGGCAAAAACATTGCTTATTCAAAAGGAAATTTTAATTTTTAGATTTAAGAAAATTACATTAATCTTATAATACTCTATAAAGATATAAATACCATAAGCAAGAAAAATTAAATTATTAACTATGACTATCAGATCTGAAAATAAATTTTTTTCCAGTCTAAGGACATTAACAATTTTTAAATATTTGATAAATTTGAACTTCAAAATCTGCCTTATTTTTGTGTAAACTTGTGCGTAAGAGATACGATTAAAAACAGATACATAAAACTACTGTTTTCTAGAATGAGTAATAATAATATATTTTCATTTTTGTGTAATAGATGGAGTAATAAAGAAATAATTTTGCTCACTTCTAATCAATAAATGGTGATTATCAAAAAAATAATTTTCTATTCTTTGGATGAGTACAAATCTTTAAACATTTATTCCAATTATAAGTTTCATTTTAATACATAGTTAATTCCACACCTTTTAAGGATTTGAAATTAATTACTCAATTTAAATTCTGAAGCTACAAATAAATGGTAAATTAAATTGATAAAATAAAAATTTTTTATTAACATGGTTTTAGATAAAGTAAATTGAATTGTAAAATAATATTAGAAATTTAATTTTAGAAATAGTTAGATAAATGACCTATTTTGTTAACACAATTTATTCCATACACATTTTATGCAATTTAAAAGAAAAATAAATTTTACAATTATACTGTGATTAACAATTTATGATTCAAAAATATTTAATTTCTTTTATTAAAGAGAAAAAAATTGAATACATGTATCATTGTAGAAAGCAATTTTAAATATTTTTGCATTCATTTGCTTTTCGATTCATAAAATTTCTGTTAGCATTTTCCTCATTTGCTTACATTATTACAACCTCCCTATTAGGTAACGTCATTCACCACATCCCTTTTCAGACCACCTCTTTAGGTTTGTATTAAATATAAATCGTTGCTAAAAAAATACTGAGTACGGTTACAGTTTACTTTGCCAACACGACTTCCCGTAAACTCTCTCAGGATGGTCGAATGTGAGCGCAAAGTTTCATGCGTCTGAGTGGCAACATCAGTAGTTCTCATTGCAACTGTTTTGGTAGCTAAGAAAAAAAAATCATGGAATGTAGTAACTAGTAACTGAGTAACGTAAATTAGTGAGTTCTCTTATAAATAAATCTATATATATATATGTATTATTTTATAATGAAACGACTCATCTATATAGAAATAAGCACATTAAAATAAGAGAAGCCAACAATTGGTAGAGGTATCAATCTAATTTTATTATCTTTATTCAATCTATTTATTTCAGAATCAGAAACTTCAAAAACAAAAATTTTTTAATAAAATAAAAATTATTGCAGAAAAGTTTTCTGGTAATTATAATAAGAAAAGTACACTGACCGATTCAAACAAGATGGGTTCCTAATGATTACATGACAGTAAAAAAAGGCAGTCCTTAAAAGGAATAACTAAATTCCATAAAATCATAACGGTTGAAAAGACATGCGTACTTAAGGAGCAAAAAATAGTACTTCGTAAAAACTGATAATCCTAAAACCGGAAAAAAAACGGATTTTCAAGCATAGCATAACGGATCAAAGGATTGCTTGAAGATAAGAAAAAACTCAAAAGGCAACTGACAAATGGTGCTACCTAAACAATCATACGATATCCTAGAGATATCTCTCAAACACTTATCTCTGAAGTGGATATTGCTTCATCTCTTGGATACCCATACGATATCCGAATCATCATCATTCATAGCGCGCCAACCCAGGATGGGCCAAGGCCTTCTGAACAAGTTTCTTCCAACCACCTCTACTGACAGCCAAACTCCTCCAATTTTTTGTTCCAAGGACCCTACAGTCTTCTTCGACTGCATCCACCCATCTCAGCTTTGGTCTTCCTCTTCTTCTTACGCTGATGGGTTTTGCAAAAAAAACTTCCCTTAGTGTTTTATTGTCCTTCATTCTAATAACATGTCCAACCCAATTGAGACGGCTTACTTTAATGTGATGTACAACGCCTGGCTCCTTGTACATTCGATAGATTTCTGTATTGTATCTTCTGCACCAGACACCGTTTTCCTTCATACCTCCAAAAATACTTCTTAAAATCCTGCGTTCAGATAGGCCCAACAGCCTCTCCTCTCTGACAGTCAAAGTCGAAGTTTCTGAGGCTATGTCAAAACGGAACGGATAAGCGCTCTATAGACCTGTAACTTAGTTTTTCGTGACAGAAATTTAGTTTTTAATACATGTCTAAGGCCAAAAAAGGCTTTATTAGCTACAGTTAAACGTCTTCTTACCTCTGGGAGAATGTTATTATTTTTGTTAACCATTGAGCCAAGATAGGTAAATTCATCAACTATTTCAAATTTATAATCACCAATGAGTAGATGAATTTGAGTAGATTGGGTTCTAGTTACAGGAAAATATTTAGTTTTAACTTGATTAACAACAATCCCTGCCGGCCTGACCTCCCTCTTAATAGCCTCAAAGGCTTCTATTAAGTATTTTTTACTTCTGGCTACCAGTGTAATGTCATCTGCAAACGCCAACACTTGAACAGATTTTCCGAAAATACTGTACCTGGTATTGATACTAGATTTCCTGATGACTCTTTCAAGAACGATTTTAAACAAAAGGCAAGAAAGAGCATCCCCCTGTCTTACTCCCTTATCAACAAGAAAGTCTCTAGAGAGTTGTCCCTGGATCACGACCCTACTGGAAGTCGAGTTGAGGGTCATTTTAAGCAAATTAATTAACTTTAATTGAATACCAAAAACAAGCATAGCCTTAAATAATTCATTGCAGTCTATAGAATCGTATGCCGCCTTGTAGTCAATGAACAAAACATGTAAATCAATATCAAATTCATCATACTTCTCCATAATTTGTCTAAGACCAAAGATATGGTCCACTGTGGATTTGCCAGTACAGAATCCATTTGATAGTCGCCCACAATAGTATCTACATACGGGACAAGTCTCTTGTACAATATCTTGGAAAGAACTTTGTGGCAAATGCACAATAAGTTTATTCCTCTATAGTTTTCACATACTAATGGATCGCCCTTTTTGAAAATTGGACAAAGCAAGCTTGTAAGCCAATCCTCTGGCATCTTCTCGAATGTCCAAACATACTGGATTATTCCATGTAAGAGCTCTAACACCTTTGGCCCTCCTTTTTTTATAAGTTCGGCCTGTATGAGATCTATTCCAGGCGCTTTATTGTTTTTGAGCTCTTTTATAGCAAGCAATGTTTCCTGCAGAGTTGGAAGATCCAGCTCCAAAGGTCCATCTATGATTTCCTCGTGTGTAATCGCGGGATCAACAGTATAATCATTAATCTTTAGCAAGTCTTCAAAATGCTCAACCCATCTCTTCAAAATTTCACAGCCTTCACTAAGGATAACACCAGCCTTATTTCTACAATAGTTGATTTTAGGTTTAAAGTCTCTTCGACAATAACTGACCTTATGAAAGAATGCACGGCATTCATTGGTCTTCTTGAGGTGTTCCACATCCTTGAATCTATCTTCCTCAAACGCCCTTTTCTTAACCCTGAAAACCTTCTTTTCATTTCTTCGTGCCTTATGGTAATCCTCCAACAAATCCCTAGTACAATGCTGCAGAGATCTTTTATATGCAATAAGTTTTTGCTCACTTGCATCTTTACATTCGTCATCAAAGCAATCCTTGCTTTTCTCCGGAGTCTTGTGACCCAAAATTTCAGCTGCTGTACCAGAAATGGCCCTCTTAAATTGGCACCATAGTTCTTCAAGATTGGCCACATTAGAGACATCTAATTTCACTTCCGAAATTCTCCTTTCTAAAGTTTCTCTATAGTTATTGATCACTGTATCCTCTTTAAGTTTGTTACAATCAAACCTTTTTATCTTTTCACTTTGTTCTTTATTGGCATTGGAGACTTTACCTCTTAGCCTAGCTAACACTAAATAGTGATCACTGTCAATAATAGCTCCTCTAAAAGTTCTAACATTAATCAAGCTTATAAAATGCCTAGCATCAACAAGAACATGATCAATCTGGTTAAGTGTTACCCCATCCGGTGATTTTCAGGTATATTTATGAATGCTTTTACTTTCAAAATAGGTACTACCAACCACTAGGTCCTGTGCAATAGCAAATTCAATGACGCGTATACCATTATCATTTGATTCTTCATGAGCACTATGGCCACCAATAATGGGTCTGAACTCTTTCCCTTTACCTATTTTAGCATTCAAATCACCCAAAACAAGTTTTACATCATTATGTGGGCAGCTCCTTAAGCACTCAGAGAGCTTTTCATAAAATATTTCCTTCTCTTCATCCCCTTTGTCCTCTGTAGGGGCATGTACATTAATAATACTATAATTTGCAAGCCTCCCCCTAAAACGTAACTTGCATAATCTTGGCGTAATAGCTCTAAAATCCATAATTAGATGTTTAAACCTCTTATTAACTAAGAAACCAGTTCCTTCTATGTGTTTTTTGTCGTGGCAGCTGTAAAACAATTGATGAGTTCTCTTGTCTAGAGAACCCTGGCCAGTCCACCTCATCTCTTGGACCGCAGCAATATCCACCTTGTAACTATCAAGTTGCTGTATAAGCTCCTGCAGGGCTCTAGCACGATAGAGAGAACGCACATTCCAAGAACCAAAAATTAAGTCCTTAAACCTTTTCCGAGTTTGTCTACGAGATAGGCACTGGTCAAATTTCTTGTTCAGATTTCGAAACCGAAGGATTTTCCCGGGTTAACCTCACGCCCAACCCCCAACCTGGTGGAGGACCAGTCCCCTGATATAATCCCCAGGGGCAGGGTACCCATGATATCCGAATACCTATGTTATATTCACCAGATATCCGCTGCAAATGGATATCATTTGGATATATGGATATTGCGACATCTGATGGATATCTCCTTAGTATTTTAGAATGTTCCTTGGTTGTTCCTAAATATTCAAAAGATACCTATGTGACGTTCTGATATCAATGAAATATCTATATAAATAAAATACGATGTCCATGATATATCCAGATGAAATCTTACTGGATTTGCATTAGGTATCTTAGTATTTTAGTTATTTTTTAAATAAATATAAATGTACTGGAATTATTAAAAGTTAAAATGCATTTCTAATGAAATTTTCATCATTAGTTTAAGTATTTCTCTTTAATTATTTGAAACTTTTAACTGAAATAATATTTTGAAACATTACATAGCAATTGCAAATATTTTTGTGGGTTCATTTATTGATTTATTAACTAAATACTTAATTTCAAAAGAAAAACAATCGAAATAATTAAAATTATGTTTTTTAATAGACATAACTCTTCTAATATTAAAAGTGTGAAAACAATGTGACTTAATTTTAAGAACTTTTAAGAATTCATAAATGGTTCAATGTTACTTTTAATTTTTCAAATTATTAAAAATAAAAACATGTAGAGTTATACCTTTTTTTTTTATCAAACTATAAATTTTTTAAAAGCGACTGAAATAGAAAAAACTTCAAAAATAAATTCTGTATGAATGATTGAGCTGGTACTGTACTCTTTTTTGTAATTTAATATTTGATCATTTTACGTTTATTGCAGTATTATTGATAGTATCTGATTATTCTCAGTATAAATCAAGAGGTGTAATTTTCAATTATTATTATTATCTAGCACAGTGATTAACAAACGCAGTATTATATTTCGTGTAATATAATGAAAACTTAATATCCATCTTTTGGTAAAATATTGAAATTATACAAATATAATATTAACAGAAAAATGACTCATCGTCTCATTTTGACTTGATTAAAAATTTACTGCCTAATTTTTATAAAACATCTTAGATATGTCAAGATTTTTTCAACAGCTTCTTTTATGAATCTTATAAAAAAGAGTGCATAATTTTATACAAGAATTTTTTAATGTAAATACAAAATTTTTCCATTGATGTGGTACAATAGTTTAGTGAGCTACTGACATCATGGGTGTGTATATAGTTCTTAATCGATACCGACGAATCATCTTAAAATGCATTCTGAAATAAATTGTAAGATCCCTAAAAATATGTTTACAGAAAAATCCAAAAAACAAAAAAATATTGAGATTCTGCGGCAAACTTTTAAACTTTTTACCCTTATTGAAGATTGATATTTCAAAGTGCAAAAAAATTATTTTTTCGTAAAGTTTCTTTGTACAGCTTAGCATCAAAGGGTAAAAAAAAAAGTTAAAAAAAATGAGAGAAACAAACTGTGCGTCTGTGATACGATGCTGTTAATTATGAACTTGCGATGATTTACTTATTCACATTTTTAAGATTTTTTTTGTGTGTTTTTTAATATTTTAAAAATTTGGAATATTTTTCTACTGTTACAATGTTATGATTCGTATGGATTGGTGCTTAAAATGACTTTCAATGATTATTATCATATTTTTAGGTTTGTTTTTACTGTGTTTTGGTCTTTTCAAAGTACATAATTTACATACCGTTATATCTATTCTTATTGATTTAAACTGTTCCTAACAATTATATTTGGTAGCACTGAAGCTCATGGATTTATATTTTTGTTTATTATTTTATTACATTTCAGTTAATATGTGTTGCTTTTCATTAGAAAAGTACAAAGCGTTTGATTCTGATCGTTTGTTTTCTTACCAAAACTAACGTTTAATCAAAATGCATCCTTTTTTGGAAAACTTTTCAGTATTTTCCATAATATTACAGGAAAATGATGTATATAAATAAATTATACCTGTCTACATACATACAAACATTCCTTAACTACAATAAACTAAAATGAATGTATTAAACATTAGTAACAATTGAAAATTTTCATCGTTAAACTTCGTGTTAAGTAATTTTCAATAAGTTATTAAATATAATAAATTATTTAAAAATAACTTATTTAATTTTCATCATAAAAATAAAAAAACTAGTAAAGTTTTTCTGCAAATTTAATATTTAAATTAACTTTACTAATTAAAGTAATTGATTCATAATCTAAATATAAAATCTTTGAAAAATCGTAACTCAATAACATTACAGAAATTCAAATAATAAAAATAATGCAAATCAGTTTCTTTAGATATTATAATACAAAATATTATTTTTCTAATTTTTAAATAATGTAAAAATACTTATTCTGTTAATATTAAAATACTTATTATATAATTTAAATAATACATGTGACTCATGATAATTTTGTAAGAAATTTCACTTTAAAATCTATGTTTACCAACAAAATGAAGTTAAAGCAAAAATATATATATTTAATAAGAAATTGATTTATTTTCTCTAAGAAAAAATAAAAAATTTGCTTAATTGAATATAAAGGATTGTTGAATATATTAGTATTTTGTAACTGTGTATCATGATAAACACTAACATACTTAACACTGATCAATTGGATTAGCATTGATATCCAACAAATAAAAAAATCAACCTAAAATTTGACATACACTTTATTACAAAGTATATTTATTTTATTACAAAGATAAATTTCAGTCCTATAAATAAAGTTGTTCAATAAAACATTGAATTTATATAGCTTAAAATCATGAAAAAGAAAGTGAAAGTGTTTTGTGATCACATAGATATAATTTAAAAACAACATGTGTATAAAAAATGTAAGAACTTCTGGATAAGAGACTGAAGTCCATTATTCTTAATCAATGATAGATAGATAACCTACAATCTTCGATATTAATAAAATATTTTACAATTAACATTAGTGCATATGTTGTATTTTAATTATCGAGAAAAACTAATTAAGCAAATAATACATCGAATTTTTAACTGATCACTTATCACAGTTTATTAAGCATGTTATTTGATTCTGATAACATGAAAAAGTTAAAATGCATTTAAAGCATTTTGAATTTAGCAGTATTCAAATATTATACTGCCGTACCGTCAATATTAAAATATATAGGCTGAACATATTAATTTTTAGATCATAATTTCTCAAGGTTATTTAAACGCATTGATTTCATTAAAAACTTAACCCAATAATTTTTAATGGCAAGAAGCAAAATAGGAAGGTAAATTGGACACCGGATATGCAGTCGCATCAGCCGGGGTAAAGGGGGGCTCCGGTTGTCCCATCTTTGTCTTCACATGCACGTGAGAAACTTCAACTTCCTCATTAAAAAGCGCCTCCTGTCTAATGAATGTGTCCAGTAAAAGACTGACCCCCAATGGTGTTTCTTTCCTTCAAACATCCGGCGTTATATGGTTCTCCTTCTGGCAGTGAAAATGCCGTACCATTTCTCAGAACACATCTCTGTGGCACAGAAATTTCTTTTCTCTTTCCAGGGTTCGAATTTCGCCCCATAAGATTTCCTTCGAACAACTGAAGGGGATTTAATTGCCGCCTTTGGATCCTGAAAAAAAAAAATTGCATTGGCTTTTTTTCAACAAAATTTGACTTTATTTCGACAAATATTTTTCATTATGTTTAATTTTTTTTAACGAAATGAACTTTCTTGTATTGGCTCCATAATTTGAGGAGTTAACTTATGAATAAATCAGAAAGCTAATAAATTATTCAAAAATAAAACTTTGCAAATAACAGTACTGATTTTCTATGATAAATGTGAATTAAATGATATTTTCTTAATAACAATACAGGTATTGATTCACCAAAGTCATTTAACTTTGTTGGGCCATAATGCTAATGCAAGTAACAAACACTTTTTTTAATTTACAAAGAATTCAAGTATTGCTGCATGAATAAAATACTGAGCAATAAATTTTATTTGTTTTATCGGTGGATATTTCATATTTCATTGCTAAATAAACGAATATGCTTTACAAATCTTTGACTTTAGCTCAGCAATTAAAATTAAATTAACAAAAAACTTTGCATGAAAAATTGGTATTGATAGATTAGAATTAAAACTATATGTTTGACCTACTGATTTGATCAACTGAATAATGAATTGAATCTCCTGTTTTACGAAATATTATGTAAAGGGACAGATTGTATAAAATTTTTGGTAAATAAATTAATCAAATATTACTATATTTATGTTAATAAGATATTAAGAATACAGAAAAGATAAATCTCGATAATGATTGTAACAGACTAGGAAAATCGCCGAAAATTAAAAACTTTTTAGAAATCATATTTAATGTTTCATCTTGATTTTTTTTTTTAAAGTTGTATATCTGGTTAAGATTTGTAGAATTATATCATTATTTTGCACTACAAATTTTCTGCATGTGTAAATAACGAAAATATTTCTAAATTATTAATTTAATTAACTTTTTTGATAAAACTATTCAAATACTATACTGATCAGTTCCACTTTCATGTATTTGATATATAAATTTAACTTAGTAAATGCAGTTAGCTAATTTTTTTTACAGATTATCCCAGTCAAGTTACATGACTATAAAAAATTGTGATATTGATTAAGCAAATAAACATAATCTATTTAAATTATATCCAGTTAATATTGGTTCGACTGATCAATTCATCATTAAGACCTCTCTCTCTCTCTCTCTCTGGATGTGATTATTTATTATATAAATGCATTTTTATTATAATCAATAAAAAGCACCTATAACCTACAAAAAAATTTTGTTTCGAATAAAATGAATGTGTGCAAAGTATTTCGTAAATCCAATTCCTTAATAAATTACATTTATAATTACACTTATTACAAATATTAAGTTATATCATAGTTTACTCACAGCAATTTCTATTAGACGACATAAAAATAGGGGACTGGAATCCTATTATCGTCCATTTTGTCAGGTTAATGGGCAATATTTCAGGATTAGAATTCTTAAGAAACGTGTCTAAATTATCAGCTTCTTAAACAACCATGCAGTCTATATTCAATACAACCAAAGAAAAAATTACAATTTAAGGATACAGATAGTTACTTAAATATATAATTAAATTCTATTAGTATAGCTTTAACAATCTAAATCTGGATGATCGTGAGTCAAAACAAATGAAACCTTCATTTTAAAGGGGAAAAAATTACATAAAGTTTCATAAAAAATTCTATTGGTTTCATTTCACATTTGCTGATTAAATTAATGTACTTAAATTCCTTTCTTAACATGTAAAGGAAGAAACCCGAAAAAAAAGGAGTCTGAAAAAAAAATTCCAAAACTAATCAAATAACTTAAAAATCTTCATGCCAATTTCATTGCTTAAAAATGATTTATATGTCTTGATGTCATCAGAAAAGTTTTAAATTCATTTTCTAATAAAATCAGAAATCAGTCGCCCGACATTCACGTTTCACGAAGGTTTATTAGCCTGAGACCAAAAGTTTAAAGTGGATTCCTAATCACTACTTACAAACAAGCCCGAGGTGGGATTCGAACCCATGAACATTTGAACGCGCTGTCATTATGTAAAACCATGAGTAAATAATTCAGAATAAAAAATTTCTAACTTTAATTAAGAAATACTTCAAAATCTTAAGAAATAGTCTTAGTAAACACTAAAAATAAGTTCATATTCCTTAGCTGAAATTTCTGATTTTATTAAAAATATATACATAAATGAAAAAAGTATAACCTAAGTAAAAAAGTTGTATTTAAAAGTATAACACGATTTAAAAGCTTAATTTATTTTAAATTATCTATATAATTCAGATTATTTTAAAGTAGGTACTTCATTATTTTGTTAATTTATTTGCATTGTAATCTTATGAGATTTTCCTGTATATTATATGCTAGTTAAGCTTTTTATTTATTATGATTAATATTCATACTATTAATTCATAAATTAATATTCCAGGAGGAAATCCAGGATTTTACAAAAATTATCCTATTCTTAATTAGAAGAACTGAAATCTTATAAATAAAAGATACACATTACCAAAATTTTATTAATATAATCGCTTAAAGATTTTAATTATAAAAAGAGTTAATAAATTTTAAGCTATCCATCCAATATTACTGAAGTTTAAGTGATGATTCACACACATTTACAAAAAGTATGAACATTTAAACTGTCAATAATTAATTATAAATTTTAATGTCACTTATTGTGTTATTAAATGTAGTTCACACAAGATTTCATAGCCAAACACTACCGGCGCTCTAGTCTTTGTTTCAAATGTTCATGAGTTTGATTCTTATCTTGGACAATGATGTTATAGTAGTTCGGAAACCACTTCACACACATTTTTATGAATAATTTATAGCTTATTTGTATTTCTTTAACCCTGAGAAACTATATTTTATTTTTATAAGATTTCTCTTATTTAATATTTATACAACTTACATTTAATATTCAAAAAATACTATAGAACATAAACACACACATATATATGTGTGTGTGTATAAAGTATGTTTTGTGCATTTGTGTATGATATAGCTCGTAAAAACTATAATTCTATTGAATTTTTTTAAAAAATTGTATGTTGGCTATTATCGGTGCGTTGAAAGATCGGATTATTTATTATACTGACAACTTTTAAGAATTCAGGATTAAAATTAAGACTGAATTGATTTCAGAAAATTTTTCTTGAATAAATTAATGTATGTCCAATTTCAGCATTTGATTATTTCAAATTTATTCCGCAGCCAAACTCAAAATGAGCTTACAATCAAATAAAATAAAAAAATTATACAATGAACTATAAAATTTTTTACTGAAGCAAATATTTTATATGGAATTGATGAACTAAAAAATGTCTATAAATAATTTCATTAGATTTAGTTGTTAAAAACTAAATCTTTTAGCAAAGATTTCACATTAATTAGATGGATTATTTCGGAGCAATAAAACTATTTTTAATATTTTTGTTAAGAAACAAATACATTGGTATATATATATATTGGTGTGTCTTTCAAGACAAGAAACTTAACCATTTACTTCTAAATATAATTCTTTTATATATATCATGTTAAATAAGTTCAATGAAAAATCGAGACACACATACAAAACGGTAGTAATACAGCTCCAATATAATACGATTAATGAATGAAATTCGATACATTTATCGAATTTTAATACACGAAAAAATAATCAAAAAATGGTTTATAAAGATATAATAGTTCAATAATTTTGCTCTTTAATAATTGACAAAAACACTCATAGAAGCAACATGGAAATAATGTTCCTATAAAATACGGGAAGAATGAAATAGTTTTTGTAATTTTTCGGATGGAGATCACTGAAAAAATCTCACCATTTAAAATTGAGAATATTACAATTGAAAAAAATCCTTTTTAACAAGTGCAAATAAAATGCTTTTCTCATAAGATACTTAATTATGAATTAATTAAATTATGAACGTATTTAAGTTATTATGATAATTGATTAATTTATTATTCTGACATAATTTATTTAACAGTGAAATTGGAATATAGTCATTGCAAGTTATATTTAGTGTAAATCAAAGAAGTTTATGAATCACGTGTATTATAAATAGTGATGCGAAATATCAGATAGAATTGCACTGTGAATATATATATATATATATATATATATATATATATATATATATATATATATATATATATATATATATATATATATATAATATTTAGAAACACATAAGAGTGCAATTAGGTATTTTAAAATTAGAAAAATTTAATATGATGAAAAAAGTCTCTGTCTAAGAGTATAAGTTTATTTTTACATTATTAACATAGTCCAAATATGCAATATATGCTTGAAGAGCCTTTAAACACATGCCATCTATGTGGCTATTATCAAAGTATCTTCGAAAGGGTTCACCATCATAATTGGGTGGTGAGAACATTTTTTTTTTCAGAACATGGAGTCATAGGTTCGATCCCATCCACTCTCTCAACAAGAAAAGGAATGTTTCATTTTTAGTCTTAGCATGTCCATCTTTCTAATCTTCAACTTGGAATTTTATAGGTTTTCCCTTATATTAGTGACAAAATAAAGTTACGCTCCCGATAAAATCAGATTTGGCTCTGCACTGTTTAATGGACGGGATAATGTATAGGGATGTTAGAACTTTATTCTAAAAGAAAATAACAGGGAAATTTTAAGAACTTTTAAGCATTCATATGGTTCAATGTTACTTTTAACTTTTCAAATTATTAAAAATAAAAACATGTAAAGTTATACATTTTTTTTTTTATCAAACTACAAATTTTTTAAAAGCGACTGAAATAGAAAAAAAACTTCAAAAATAAATTCTGTATGAATGATTGAGCTGGTACTGTACTCTTTAATTTAAGATTTGATCATTTTACGTTTATTACAGTATTATTGATAGTATCTGATTATTCTCAGTACAAATCAAGAGGTGTAATTTTCTATTATTATTATCTAGCACAGTGATTTACAAACGTAGTATTATATTTCGTGTAATATAATGAAAACTTAATATCCATCTTTTGGTAAAATGTTGAGATTATACAGATATAATATTAACAGAATGCTGACTCTAAGTTTCATCGTCTCATTTTGACTTGATTCAAAATTTACTGTCTAATTTTTATAAAACATCTTAGATATGTCAAGATTTTTTCAACAGCTTCTTTTATAAATCTTATAAAAAGGAGTGCATAATTTTATACAAGAAATTTTTTTTTAATGTAAATACAAAAATTTTCCATTGATGTGGTACAATAGTTTAGTGAGCTACTGACATCATGGGTGTGTATATCGTTCTTAATCGATACCGACGAATCATCTTAAAATGCATTCTGAAATAAATTGTAAGATCCCTAAAAATATGTTTACAGAAAAATCCAAAAAACAAAAAAATATTGAGATGCTGTGGCAAACTTTTAAACTTTTTTACCCTTATTGAAGATTGATATTTCAAAGTGCAAAAAAATTATTTTTTCGTAAAGTTTCTTTGTACAGCTTAGCATCAAAGGGTAAAAAAAAAAAAGTTAAAAAAAATGAGAGAAACAAACTGTGCGTCTGTGATACGATGCTGTTAATTATGAACTTGCGATGATTTACTTATTCACATTTTTAAGATTTTTTTTGTGTGTTTTATAATATTTTAAAAATTTGGAATATTTTTATACTGTTACAATGTTATGATTCGTATGGATTGGTGCTTAAAATGACTTTCAATGATTATTATCATATTTTTAGGTTTGTTTTTACTGTGTTTTGGTCTTTTCAAAGTACATAATTTACATACCGTTATATCTATTCTTATTGATTTAAAGTGTTCCTAACAATATTATTTGGTAGCACTGAAGCTCATGGATTAATATTTTTGTTTATTATTTTATTATATTTAAGTGAATATGTGTTGCTTTTCATTAGAAAAGTACTACTTCGAATGATCGACGAAATATTTTTATAAAATAACATCATCATTCGAAAAATTAAAAAAGTAGTAATTTTAAATATATGTTTGTAGAAAATCATGCTTCACGTGTACTTGATAATTTATTATTCGTAACATCATTAAATGCCATGTGTATGCAAGGAGAATTTTAAGCATCTGTAAGTACACAGTTTCTGTATTTACATCACTATATTATAACAGTATTTTATCACTGCAGTTCGAGAGATGTAATTCTTCTATTATGTAGTTTGTATCAAGGTTTTCAAATATTTTGAGAAATTTCAATATGTTTTATTTTAAATGCCATCCATTTTTCTCATGAAATATGTCAAGTAAAAGTGTATTATATTTATGTAATACATGACGATTATTAAATATCTATTTAATGGGGATTTCTCATTTTATAGTATATAAATTACCTTTTCTAGTTTTAATAGACATGAAATTCATATTTTGATGTATCTCACACTTCAAATAATTTGGGCCAAAATGATGACAATTTCATAAATTTCTGGAAAATAATGAATAATAAATTTTAAGATAATGTTAGTTTTATTCATCAGCTTTTCACTAAGTTTTTGTCTTAGCATTTGAAACTTCATAGTTAAAAATGGCATAATAAATTTTTAAGCTTTCATGAAAGAATTTTTTGAAGCCATATTTTACTAACAAATTTTTTTTACTTATTAGTTTTATATCCATTTTTGGATATAAAGTTTGTAATTTTTCTAATTTTCATAAATTTTTTAATATTTAAAAAAATACTATTAGTATTTAAAAATTATTCTGATTTTTTATTGATTAATTTGTTTTTCAAGTAAAATGATTATATATTACAAGACCCTATTATTTCTTTTTATAAGCTCTTGTTATAAATTAATAACCGCATTTATTTATTTGGCAGTTGGTATTCAGGAAATCAATGGTAATGGTTGTGTCATTCATTTTAAAGAAAAGTAGATATGAAATGAAACCTTAATTTTCTATTATAATGTTGGCTCTAAGATAACTAAAGAGTCTCTCATCATAGTTTTTATTCTCTGGGCTGGAAGCCAAATGGTTAGTGCTCTTGCCTTTGGTTCAACAGCTGTGGGTTTGATCCCCATCTTGGGCATGAATGCTTGTAATGGTTTGGAATCCATTTTAAGCAGTAAATTCTGGTCTAATTAGCACTCTTGTGCGTAAAATGACTGTTGAGTAACATATAAATCATCCTATCTATTATACAGGTGTCAAAGTTGTCCTGATATTCTTAAATATCTTTAAAAAAAAAAAAAAAAAAAAAACATGCTCTGAGCTGATTTATTTTTCAAAAATAAACCTGAAGTTTCTGAATTTTTAATTAAAATTTTTTTGTCAAATTTTATTAAATCTTTATAAGCTCTACTGCCAGTTACTGGTTAAATCTCTCTGTCAGCTTCTTCCATCTGAATCTACTTAGACGGCAAGTTCCTCTGTTTACTCCCAAGTCCAACAACCATCTATCCATCTGGTTCTTGGTCTTCCTTCCCTCTCTTTCCCCTGAGTGTTTGGAAAGTTACTTTTCAAACAGGATTTTTATTGTTATACCGATAAATATATCCTAGCCACCTTATTTGGGAGGCCTTGATAACTTAGACTATGTTGGGCTCTCTGTATTTCAATTAGAGAGTCGAGGTTATATCAAATTCTCCATATTCCATTATCTCTAATTACTCCAAAAATTTTTCTCAAAATCTTTCTCTCAAAAGTCATCAGCTTCTCTTCATCTTTGTTAATTCTCCAGCATTCACTGCCATATAGAACTATTGGTTGTATAGTTGTACTTTTGTTTTACTGCTTGTGTATTTAGATTTAAACTGGTTTTGTAATCCATGATAACATGTTGATTCTCTCTTTAATTTTAGTTTTATTAAATGATCTCATTAATTTATGTGGTTCTTCTTTTGTTAATATATTTGGATTTGCTGTATATATTTTGTTCTTGAAATGTGTGTATTATAAAAAAGATGATGCATTTTTAACATTTTCAAATTCTCCTACAAACCAAAATGGGATGAAACTATTGAAAATGTTCAAGTTAATTAATTTAGTAATATTGCATGATAAAATGAAATCTATCTCAAGATTTTTTCTTTGTTAGAGTTTTTTATTTGCAAATGAAATAATAAAGATAAAAGAATTGAGCTGAAAATTAAATTCTATTTACAATATCATTTGCATTCTCGGCTTTGTTTTTGTTAGAAATCCCAGTTGAACTGTAGGTCCTACTCTAATTAGCAGTTGTGTGCAAGAAATGAGCATTTTGCGACAAATTAACAAAACCAATTAATTTTATTAAACAATAATAAAAAGCAAGGATTTCCAAAGTCATAATGAAAAAGTGCATTGAAGTTAAAATGATGTCAAAACAATGTTTACAAGATGTTTGTTTGTTATCAATGTTTTAAAAAAACAAGGCTAAAGAAAAATTAATTATTTTTTAAACATGGTATTAAATATGATGCTAAATTATCACTTTTTACTATACAATATATTTCAGCAATATTTTGTCATTTTGCTCAAATATTGCAGAATGTATTTTATAACTTATTTTGAGTATATATTTCTTTTGATAAATTTTTTCTGTTTTTAGTTCTTTATGGGCAGAATGCAACTGCAGAGCAATAATGAAACAATTTAACTTTATTTTTATCATATTTCAATAGACTAACATGTTTAACCATAGGTTTTGTAACATCTTTTTTTGAAAATTTAATATCCCTATTTATTAATGATTTTTTCATTTCCATTTTGAAATGTGAAAGGTATATTTATAATCATTTTAATCTTATCTGTGTATTTCAATCATCAAAAACTTATTTTCAGAAATGCTTTATATTTTAATGCACTATTTTTGAGATTTTTTTATAGATCAGATATTTTTGATAATATATTGTTGATTGTCTCACTGAAAGATGAATATTTTAATTTTTGTTATACATTTAAAATTTGAGTTTGGTTCTGTACAAAAAATGTATTTTATGTTTTATATACCATATATAGTGCGACATTTTGAGTTTTTTGGTAAAAGACTTATTATATTTGGTAACTAGGCGGGTTTGGTGAGATTTCCAATTTATGTGCCAAATGCTACACAGTTATCTTGTCAATCTAAATTATTTCACCATGTGCAATATCCAGTTACTAAATACTATTTTAAATTTCAAACATCAAGATATTGAATATTTCCTTGTAATTACTTACAGCAGAATTATTAAAATGCTAATAACTAGAAATTAATGTCACAAAAATTACATTATAAAAAACAAATATAAATTAACTATCATATAGTCTACAACAGGTGATAACCAAGCAACAAATTTAAATCTGTGATGTTAATAAAATCCATTTTTATAAAAGCTTGAATTTTAATTAACCAGGCAGTGACACTCTCCATAAAAAAATCACTGTAGTGCAATCTAACCGAGATTTAAAATGAGAATAAAAATGAATTTATAGCATAAACATTCTTACAAAAACTAAACTTTCCAATTGATTTGCATTATCATACTGAATAAATCTAAATATAAATATATGAAACACTTATAAACTATACTTAATATGTAACATAAAATATTACATAAACAGTAATTTTATTTTTTCACTTAATTTACTTTAGATTCTGCCTGTTAGCAATATTAATTAAATACATAAAATAATTCACCTAATCATTGTTTGCAGAATCAGCACCAGTCAGACAATAAACAGATTTTATGGCCATCAAAAATTATGCCATGATGCTCTTGGAATGATTGACTACATGGCTATGTATACTCCGCGAGGAAAATAATTCAAAATAATGAAAAACTATGAAAATAAAGAAAATAAATTTATTTTTATGAACTTTCAAACTAAATTTTAAATGAAAATTAAATTATTCATTTCAAAAGCTTAAAGTGTAGTTAAATAAAAACAAATTACTAATCAAATGCTTCAAAGGTTACTAGAACACAATATAATTTTTATGCATACACACAATCATTACATCATAAAAAATAATGTCATACAAATATATTCCAATGTAATAAGCCAGTTTTGAGTATTTTATCACCTACACTGGCACCTAGTCTTTAGCCTTCTTTTTATGAAAAGGTAAATAAAAATAACTACACAGAAAGAAACTTAAAAAGTAAGCATGTTACTATTGTATGATGCAGTGGATAAAGGCTTATTAACAACTTACAAAATAAAATCCTCAATAAATAGTCCTGTAACTAATGGACATGCCCTTCCATTAAAAGAAGATTCTGCTATGTGAACTCTTCCTATCAAAATTGCCAGATGGCAAGCCAAATATTACTTATGCTCATAATGCCAGCAGTAGTTCAATTTTATTGCAATGGTTACCACCACCTAAACATACCCTCCATGGTGAGTTTCTTGGCTACCGTATAACCTACAGATTATGTGAAAGAGCTCGTGGAGAAGGAGAAATTATTTTAAGAGACCCATTGGCTAAGGAATATATTATTCGTAGATTAAATGCCTTTTCGCAGTATTTAGTGTCATTACAAGTTTTTAATCCAGATGGTCGTGGTCCAGTTACAACTGTAGCAGTTATGACCGATGAAGGAGCTCTAGTCATCCAAGGAATTTAACTGCTACACGCGTAACTAATAATTCTGTGAAACTGAAGTAGTTAGAACCAGAACATCTTAATGGCATTTTTCAGGGATATAACATATATCATTTATTATTGGGTCCCAATCATACTGAAAGAAAGAAAGTCCTTAATCCTCTTCAGGTCATGGAATACGTTCTGGGATCATTAAAGCCATACACACAATACAAAGTTTGGGTGAAAGCCTACATGGGAAAAAATGAAGGTCTTTCTAGTAATAGCCTAAAAATAACTACTGATGTTAAAGTCCAAGTGAACCAATCATTACTAATTTGACGTGTCAATCATTAGATAGTATTTATATTCAGTGGGATTGCCTAAGAATTGTATACCATAGAATTGATTACTACTTTATATCTTATCGATCTGAAAATACATGGGACTTTAAAGAAATATCAATATCTTCTTCACAAGAAAGACAAACACATTCGATGGTCATATCTAACTGGACAACAAATATGATGTATGAGGTAAGAATTTAAGGAGCAAGTCAAAGTGTTGTTGAGCATTCCAAATTGTATAAGGGTCCATATAGTGAATTAAAAAAAATATTTTTGCAAAGTTTAACATGTTACTAAAAAGTCAAAAATATTTTTGACACTTTTTTACTTCAAGTATAATTTGAACTCAATTTAACCAAAATTAAAATGTGTTCTTTGTAGTTCCAACAAGAAAAAGTACATTTAGCTATTCAAAAGTTTCAAAGATACTAGACATTCATTATTATTATGTTGTTATATAATGCTGACTATTAGGATTTCTACCTTTCTGCACTACAAGGGAATTAATGGCACTTTATACAATTTGGCACCTAGTGGGTGTGCCATTATAGCCTTTGAAAGTGGGTCTTCATAATTTAAAAGCAGGGACAAATTAGGAAGCCCCCATATGTGGTCTGACATCTTGGAGGACATTGTTATCATAACATATTTAATATAGCCCGGCCACCATTAGCAAACGTAATGGAACTTCATTTGAGTTGGAATTCAAACTCGCTAACTTCCAGTAATAAGAATTAATGCCGTAACCAACCATGCCACTGCAACTAATATTATTGTTATTTATATGAACTGGCATCTTATCCATTTGCATAATCATCTTCATAAGTGTTACTAAAATTCCATTTATTAGCATTTTTTTGTAAAATATCATGATAATTATATATAATGATAAAAAAAGTATGTATTTATGCCATTATAGAAGTGTCAAGAAATTTTAAGCATTTTAAGTATTAGAAAATATAATATAAAAATGCATGATGCATTTTTATATTATATTTTCTAATACAATATTGAAAGTTATTTGTCATAACAACTTATGTTGAAACAAGTTTTTATGTCAAGTAAATTATATCACCAAATCAGGACTGATTGTAATATTTTTTTGTTTCATAATATAATATTAGGAAATGCCACTTAGAGATAAAAAAATTTGTTATACTCTGAAAACGAGACAATTTTTCAGAGCACTATAACTAAAAATTTTTGTGAATGCTTTTTAAAAGGATTTTTTAAAATAAATATCAAGTGTGAAGCATAAAAATCCTGCATTACATTTAAATCTTTTTATTAAGTAATCTTCATTTACTAGAATATATCTTAATGTTGTTATTCATTCAAGCTCTCACTAATTGTTATTTGCTTATTGGTTAGCCCTTCCTTTTTGTTTAACAGCTTTTAGGTTCAAATCCCACCTCAGATATGGGTGTTTGTTTTGGTTCAGAATTCTCTTTAAACTGCAAGTTCCAGTCTAAAGTTTTTGTGCAAAAAATGACTATTGTTGTATAAACATACCAATTATTCTCGCTCTAATATGTTCATGGCTGACTTGCTATTTATTGCCCACCTTTTATATACATAGTATCCATTCAAATATACATCTTAAAAATAATTTATAAATAATGCTATGTATTTGATATGATTTAATTCTTCTTTTTCTTTTCTACAATCTTTCTTTACAAATCAACTTTTTAATAGCAATATCATAAGATATATACTTAATAAGTTAATGTACAATACCTTTATGGCAATTATTTGGGTTTTCCTTTATTTTTGATTTTTATGAACTCTAGTTGGCATTCATGTATGATAAATTAAATACAAATTTTATGTATTTTTTGAAAACAGTTTTCATGTTTACTACTGTTAAATTTATAATATGATTTCTTTTTAAAGTGTATAGGATGTGAAGAAAATGGCTAATGACCCATCTGGCAACACCACCAGATTAGATATTGAATTACCACCACCACCACCAGAAGATGATGATGGGGATAAGGTATCAATTTCATACAATCATCAGCTAGCGATTACTTTGAGTCATGCATCCGGTGCAGAAAATTCCCAATCTGCTCCGGAGCAGGCTCCAATCACAGACATGGAAGTACCGCATCAAGAGGTAACACCTTCGAGTAGTGAGCCTGTGTCTACTCTCACTACTACTACTGTATCTGAAAGTCCTTCAGGGGTGACTGAAGTAACATCTTTTCACTTTGAAAAAGTTGGGAACACAGCAATAGTCAAGCGAACGAGAGGGCGTCCAAGAAAAGATTTCCAGCGGTCACCTAAGCTCCATCTTAACCCATCTGTTGCCTCAAAAGTGTGAGTTTCTTTTGCAAAATAATTTTTTATCATTGTTATATATTTTCATTTCTCTGAATCATTAAAAATGGATCTGTATAATTAGTAGTTAAGTATAAATTTAAAAGAATAAAAAAACTTCTGCAGTTGTTTCATCTGAGCTGTTTACTAAACATTTAATTAGGCGATGAATTTAAAATGATTTAAATATCTTTTTTCATTTGTTATTTGAAATGCAATTACCCATTTGAAGAGATTTGTATTTTTTATTTCGAATATTATCTTTAAGATTGTGATTGCCAAGTTCAGTGAATGGTATTCTTGAGTTTAAGTTTTGATGCTGTGAGTAACTTCTACTGATTATATCAATATCTAATAGTGTAGAAAAAATTTGCTATTTTGTAAAATGTTTACTTTATTCCTTTTATTTTGAAACTAAACTTTCTCTGTAGGACTTATATTTATTGTTTTCTGCAATGAAAAAATATTTATTTTTATATCTGTAAAAGCTGTGTTATTTTTATACCTGTAAAATTCTCTATGTCTTAGTAGGTTCAGTGTAGCAGAATCACTTTATTTATCGAATATTTTCCTTGTTTAGCAGTCAGTGTCATTGGTACTTAATTTTGTGAAGGCTTAATCTCCATTAGGATTTTCCTCATTCTATACAACGTTTAGTTTCAAATTATTCTACTTATCTGCATTCTTTCAACATGATCTAAACATTGAATTCTTTTCTCCATGACTCTCTGATTCTTTAAATCAAATATGGTTTTCTTTAATTTGTTCTGATTCTCAAATCACCGATTTTACAACTTTCTCTCATACTCTCAGTAATTCTGTATCATATTTTCTTGTAATCTATGTTTCAGAACCATGCTTAACAATTAGATAGATTAGTAATAACAGGGTCAAATTTGGAACTTAATGTTTGAAAAGTTTGCCTTATTACTGGAAAATGTTATTTTTAACTGCTAGTGAAAAATTCATTTAGGTATACCATTTTTGATTATAATAATGTTGTACCATTAATGCTTATCGATCAAAACATTTTTTATTTTATTATTTTTTCATAAAATATATGATTTGTAATTTAGGTTAAACAGTATTAAGTTAAGTTGTTTTAGGCATACCTTATGAATAATTTAATTTATTGTTCCTGTTATTTTATTTCTGTTGTGTAATGCCAAAATGATAAAATTAACACTAATGATTTAATTTCATCATGATATTATTCTTTTTAATATGGAAAATATGTAAAGAAGTTTCTGTAAATAAATTTACTCAGATTTGCAATTCTTTTCTAAAAATTCATAGAAGTTATTAATACTATGTTGTTAATTATTTTAATAAAAAATGTTTTTCTTTATTTTTTAGAATGAGAGGACGGGGACGTCCTAGGAGAGATGACATTCTACATCATAAGATGTATGAAAGTGATTTATTATTAATTTTTGCTTCTTTATTTAATTTAGTAATGCATATGAAATTTTTAATAGAATTTTAGTTTTTTATTTAAAAATATATTGCACATTTGTTATTGTTAGCAATGTCTTAATATCATAGTTATTTAATATGGTGGTCAAATGGTAAATTTAAAATATTTATTTGCAAATGACTGTCGTTTGGCCACTAGGCCATTAGACAACAGGCTGTCCAATATCTTGCAACACAACTAGAAAAAACAGATAGTACAGAGCACTCGTCCAAATGTGAAGAAGTCATAACATGTCCAGATATACAAAGAGAACCTGCAGGGGAGTCCACAATGTTAAAACGGAAGAGATGGGCATGGAGACAATCGGGAGCAGTCAGCATTCTAAATATAACAACTGCAGTCGCTCAAGGGAAGTCAGGAATAGTGTGTGGAGCAGGGAAGAGTACAGTCCAAGGCTTGCCATTCAAAAGATGTAAGACAGTATCACGATGAAAGCGCCTAGAGATTCAAGAAATTTAAAGTTTAGATGAAAAATTTAAAATGTTCTTTTATTATCTTATTTCAAATCGGCTTAAGTGTTCTTCTTCTTCTTCTTAAGGTCGGGTATATATGTCATTAGCACCTCTGCTTTAATCAGCATTTTGTACTGTTAACTCCAAACCCAATGTTTCCTAGTTCCAGTTGCTCGGGTCACCTACTTTATTAATAAAGTCCGATAACCCTTTAATGGAGTCTAGGTGTAACTCTCTAGTATGGATGATGCCTAAAGAAGTTAATTAGGGAGGGCAAGAGCCTCGCATTTGTAAATGATATGCTTGGCCGTTTCTTCTTGCGTATAACATTTCCTGCAGATAGGATCTTGCTGAAACAGTCCCATTTTATGGAGGTATTTTCTGAAATAGTAGTGCCCAGTTATGAAGCCTACAATTAAACGTATCTTCTGCCTAGAGCATCTTAGAATTTCAGAGGCAATCCGCACTGATGATCCACAAATGATTCTGGTCAGAGAGTCAGTCATGCTAGCAATAGCTTCCTGACTTTCACCAGAAGAATATGGTTTGGAGGTCACTTCTATCTCCTGTGAAGGATTCATTGCTGCCCCTTCACTAGATTGCCTCTGAGTTCCCTTGTCTTTTTCAGCAAGGTCTACTTCAGAGGCTTCACCTGCAAATGCAGAGAGGTTTGTTTTTTCTTGTGTCTTTTCAGCCACAAGATAACGATAAGCTCAGGTAATATGATAGTCCACCCAGCATTGCCTGAGTTACTGGGCAAGGCAAATTACTCTAGAAGTTCGCCAGGCAACTAGATGCTCCGTTAAGACACCATTACCACAGTGCCAAATAACCCCAGGCACGGGTCGCATAACACCAGGATTTACGGGAGCTGGGTCACGGCCTCTGATTCTATATTCAAGGCTATCCTGTCATTTCTACAGGACATTCGGCTATCCAGGACCTGCCGACGTGCCTGGTAGCTGCTCAAGCCCCAGGAGCTTAAGTGTTAGAATTGTACCAAATTTATTTGATTTGACTAGACATGAAATTAAGTTTGGAGGATTTAAATATTATTTGCAGTATTTTAATATTGTGTTTTGATTTCAATAGCATTTGTTTTATTTTCAATTGTTTGCATGATTTCTTTATTTTTTTATATTTTTATCTAATTAATATTATCTTGTGGTTTAACAGTTAACGGGTTTGAATCCCACCTTGTGCTTGGCTGTTTATAGTGGTTCAGAATCCACTTTAAACTATAAGTCCCGATCTAATTAGCCCTTGTATGCAAAAAATGATCATTGAGTGACAAACAAACCAATTTAATTAATTTTATTCATTAAGTCTGAAAATAAAAAAAAAAAACTTTTTATCTAAGAGTGTCAGATTTATGATTCAGTTCTTGCATTAGAAAGGTGTGTAAATTTCTTCTAAAACTGCAAATGACATTTTATGCAGGTCTGTTGAGTTAACTGTTTATAAAAATATATTGGTAGGTATTATAGCAAAGTGTGATTTCCAGTTGTGTCATCAGTAATGCTCTTGTAGAGAGCTCATTTTTTGAAGAATTTGTTTTGTTTTGCAAATTACTGCAAATGCAAAATGACAGGAAATGTTGACTTCAAAGTTGGTGCTTGACATAGCTGAAGAAATCTTTTAAAGTTATGTACCTTATATCATTAAAGTTACAAATATTGAATCAGTGGAAAGTCTTTATCATATATTTTATTTATATTTATCTAAACAGTACAATTGTATGTGATTTTTATAATCAATAAGCTTAATGCTTTAATCAGGGTTCACACAACTCCTGGAAATTCCTTAAATTTCAAAAAACTTTTTAAGGACCCTTAAAACTCCTGGAATTTTGACTCGACTCCTTGAAAATCGTGAATTACTCCTGGAATTTTTTCTTACTTTGATGCATTTATTTTTTTCTAGAAAATCTTATAATTAAAAAAAATTTTTTTAATATTTTAAAATTTTCAATAAAATTGTTGAAAATCTTAATTTAGTATTAGTTTTTGATATTGCCACTAGACGGCTCGATTGATATAAAATTTTTGCATTTTTAACCGTTAACTTCTATTAACGGTTTTAAGATCTAGTTCAGCAACATTAATTTTATGATAATTTGGTTTAGTAGTATTTATATTTAAGTGAAGTGAAGAATCACCAAACAAAATCAATATGTTGTGCAATTAAGACAGCCGATTTTAATTGATTCTTTTTCTATTTGTTGCTTTTTCCCTTATATTGTATAAAATTCTTTAAATATTAATATTTAAATGTAAAATTGAGTTAAAACAGTCTTTCCATGTCTCCCTTAATGAAAATTACAAATAATTGAAGCCAAATAAAATTGTTTATTAATGAAATAAAGACTGAAATAAAAATTATTTAATGTGTTTGGTGGAAAGTATCTTTTCAATGACTAGTAGACTCTGGAAAAGCCATACAAAGATTGGCTTCTGCGTGGTTCAGAAAGAACACATGCCCATTGTCTATTTTGTAAATATGGGCAGATTGGCAATTAAATCCCTTATGAAAGGGAAAAGGCATATATATTTATTAGAACAAGCTATTTATGCTAAAAAATGTACTCATTTAAAAGATTTTATCACTTCGGCTGATCTTGTAAAAGAATGTGAACCCAAAGCATGCTTTGAAATTTTAGATTCATTTGTTTCTTCAAAAGAAGTTTTAAAGGCTGAAATTCTATGGACATTTAAAGTTTTAAACAATGGATTCAGCTACAGTTCTTGTAACAATATAAAGTGCCCCTTTCTAGCAATGTTTCCAGAAAGTGCTATTGCAAAGCATTTCAGTTGTGCTGAAAAAAGTGTGCTTATTTAACAGTTTTTGGAATGGCACCTTATTTTTCCAACTTATTGAAAGAAAAAGTTAAGAATGTTTCTAATTATGTGCTTCTTTTTGATAAAAGCTTAAATAATCATCTGCAGGCAAAACAATTGGATTGCCATGTAAGATTTTGAGATAATGATACAGTTAAAAACAGTATTATTCATCTGATTTTTTAAGTCATTCAGCTGGAGATATTTTGTTTGAAAAAGTGAATGAGAAGTGCTTAGAAGCAGGAACAAGTGGATTACTCCAGTTGTCAATGGATGGCCCACATGTGAACTGGTCTTTTTTTACTAAAATGGCTGATTTTTCAAATAGTGAATTGTAAATGTCGAAAATTGCAGCGTACGCATTCTTTCTACACAATGCTTACTGCCATGAATGCTCCTCATTTCCAGAAGTTAAGGTAACAGCAAATACAATTTACAGACAATTTAAGGACTCTCTCGTTTACAAGTGGGATGACTTTGATAGCCTTCACCCAGATGTAAAATTTCCTTTTAAAATTTGCAAACATCAATGGTTAGAAAATATAAGTGTTTTCAACAGATTGGCTTGAAATATTACTGTGTCTTAAAACATTTATGTCATTTGTTCAAAACAAAAAATTTCCTAATCCTGGTACCAAAACTTTTGATATTGTGTTGAAGTGTACAAAAGATATACTTAGCTAAAAGCAATTTTTTTTATATTTATTGCTCAGGAAGTAGAAGCTTTTCTGACATTTTATCAAACTCGTAAACCAATGTTGCCATTTATTGCTGGAGATTTTCATGCATCGTTGAAAAGTTTGAAGCAAAAGTTTTTAAAAGAATCTTTGCTATCTGAATCTATTGGAAATTTCAAAAAACTCTAAAATTACTCATTATTTTATACAATGTATAATCCAGTATAATATAGAATGTTGATTATTTAAATAAAAAAATTTCTGTTATAGCTGTAAGTTCATTGAAGGCTTTTGAAATAATTATTAATAATTTTAACTCAAATAAAAAGTAGTCTCATTAATTGCAATTATTTATTTTTATTATTTACAGAAATGGTTGAAAAATATTGCATGTACATAATTATATGCATATTTGGTTAAGAACAATTTTTAAAAAAAATATTATTTTATTTTAAAAATTGTTCTTAACCAAACATTTGACATTCATGTTAAATAAAATATTATTTAACGTAAATGTCTATACCTCCTGAAAATATTTGATTTGACTCCTGGACAACTCCTGGAATTTGATTCTTGGAAATCTGTACGAACCCTGTTTAATAAAAATTAGAGTTAAAAGCTTACTTTGGGCAAGATAGTCATGGGCTTATACCAATTATTTTTTTAGCTCAAAAGGTTAATTATGTAGTGAGTAATTTAATTAGCATACTGTTTTAATAACATTATCAAAGCATAAATATTAAGTAGACCTTAGTATATGTGTGTTGAAATGTATATCAATTATAGACCTTTATTTCGTAGCTTTCCTGGAAGGCCAAGATTTCGAGGAAGGAAATTTCCTTCGTATGTCATGAGTCACTCCATTCCCCAGATACATGATAGTCATGGCAGTCAAGATACTTATGAAAAAATGGATTCTTCTTTGTTGAAATCAGGTGAGACTTTCTAAATTATCAAAATAGTGGGATTTATTTTCTTTTGAATTAACTCCTTAATGCATAAGTTTTTTTTTGGATAAAGTGGTAAGAGATGATTAAGTTTTTTCTTGACAAAAAGTGATATATAAGTATAGTGAACACTATACCTTTTATTGTTTACAGTTTTAAGAAAAATGCTGCATAATCATGCTATTTATGGTAAATAAGTTTACTTACAATCTAGCATGTCCATTTTTATTTAAATGAATCTTAGGCGACCATTAGAAATAAAATAATGCAAGATACAGGGTCGCCTGTGTCACTGCTGGCAAGTGTGTTAAGGGGTTAAAGTTACAGGTAAACTGAATTTTGTTTTCTGGAAATTGTTTTAATTCCTTTTATCAGTTAAAATATGTATTATTTTGCATTTGATTGATTTCTTATATGTATTTTAATTAATGAATTGGTTAAAATTCACTTGTTTTCCTGTTGTATTTATACCTGTCAACGAATTGGTTCAATTCTGCGGTGTCTTCACATTATTATGTATGTATATTGCCCTTCACTTAATTTCAAATGTATAAGCTAATCTAAAGTTTTTTTTTATCTTACGTCTGACTTTGGTTTTTCAACCATTAGTCTATGTCGAGCAGCCTAATACACTCAAGAATAAAATGAAAAGTCACTTTCCGCAGAATTTCAAACTGCAACATCATTACAAATCTAAAGTAATTAACCATTCTGATATTGCTAAAAAATAACAAATTAAAAATGCAGTATTTTTTTTTAATATTTTGGAAAATAATATCACCATGCAAATATTTTTTTATTATATTAAGTGCTGTATAAACTATGAAAATATTGTCAATTACACTAGGTAGTTATATTTGGACTCAAACCACAGTTTTAGTTTATGTGTCAATGATAATTTTTTGTTGTAGGAAATTTTATGTTATAAAAAGTTATCAGAGAGAGAGGAATTCTTTCAAAAATAACAATCCAATTAATTTTTGATTACTTTATTAATTGTAGTTAGAGATTGATTTATATGAAGAATACATTTATAGGTATACAAGGTTTACAAGAATTCTCATTTTACATCTTTTAAGAGTATTCTTTTGAGCTGAAATTAGAATAGATTTAAATTTTGAATTTAAATTGTCTTTTTACAAAATTGCATAGATCTTATTCTGTTTCATACACAAGCATATATGTTAGTGTGAAGTGATTTCAAATCCATTTATAAGAGATGATATAAATTGATTGCATTATTTTATGAATTAAAAATGAAACATTAATATTTTTGAACTTGACAAATTTTAAAAATGTTAGGAGATTCAAATCTCAAATCCTAGTCTTTTTCATTTTTAAATTTTCTTTAATAAAAATTTCTGTGCTTTAATATATATATTTTTTATATTAACACACTTAAATTTTTTTTATGTGTTTAGTTTGTGAAATACCTGAAAAAATGCTCATTTCAACTGATGGTCTTCCAGATAATGAATTAAAGTAAGGATATGACTTTTTTCTTTGACTTAAACATTATTTTATTATCATATTAATAAATCCATTTGATTTCATTCTTTTCTAAATTATGATATTCTAGAATTGTGCACTAAATTACATTTTTCGCATTGCAATTAAGATAATTATCTGTTTATTTATAATTGAAATTAATTGTGCATTTATGATAAATATTCCAAAAAAAAAAAAAAAAGCAATGAAACAAAATTGTATTTCAATTATTCTTTTTCATATGGAGAATAAAAGTAAAAATCTCTCTCCCCTAATTTTAATGTTGATTTTTAGCTCAAAATGCCGAAGCATGATAAATTTATAAAGCTTAATTGAAAAATATTAAATTTTACTTATTTTAAACTAAATAAAAAATTAGTTTAATTTTCTGTTTGTAGCAATGAAAAAAAATTATGTCATGCTTTATTGATAGGCAATGGGAAGTTGTTTCCAGTTTGAAATTCATTTTTATATTAAAATATTGATGACAAAACTAATGACTAACTGATAAATATGCTAATTATTTTATAAAACACGAGGAATGTTTTCTTATAGTTTATATTATGTAGTTTCATCTAACTACTAATTCCAGTAATGTAAATAATCTAACAATTCAAAAACTAATATCAAACTCGTGATGTCCATGAGAACGTTACTAGGTATCACTTATATTTAGGTAGAAATAACTTTGTGATGGAACAATATTGATTGAGCTCACTAACCTGCTTCACTGATTGCTTTATTTTATTAAGAAGACTTGCTTATATCAGTTCATTAATGATTTTTGTCAATTGAATGTCTTAATGGCATTTTTAGACACTGATTAATATGCTAAAGACATCTTATTGTTCTGTGCATTGTCTCCAAATTTTGATTGATTGGGAAATAAATTTTCTGGTGGCTGAATACAGATGTTTGTCTCATGACTACAGTTCAAGATTATGAGAAAGTTGGATGTGATTAGTATATAAATAGGCAACTAGAAATGCGCATTGCAATAACTTAGTATAGAGTCTGAGTTCTTCGCAATCGTTACTCATCACAACTTCTGTATTTGTGTTAGAACTATTTAAATTTCCATTGCTAAACTTACAATTAGGGAATGTACAGAAGAACTTATATATTTTTTTGTCTTTTGTACATAAAATATTGAATGCATTATTGCTCCTTATGTTACATGTTTATTTGTCAATATTTTTTTAATGTTTTCTGTTTGCATTTATTGCTTATTTTTTAAGAGTTGTAAACAAATTGTAAAATTTTCAAGGCATGTACTATAGTAATAAAATTTATTCTAAATCTGTTTTATTTTTTGAATATGCGCTTGTATAATAATTTCAGGCATGGCATTATTAAGTGAATAAATGTAGTCATTATAATGATTCCATTCTTTCAGGTATATAATTTTACTGAAGTTTTTCTTTGAATATTAAATTATATTTTAAATTTTCGGCTCTTTAATACTATATTTTTTATGAAAAGTTTTGTTTTTTATTTTTATAATATTATATTAATAAGCTTACTATAATAATTAGAAACTCTGTCTTGTATGTGTAATAAACAATATTTTCAAAAATTTAGATTAAAATTTAATATTGTTCAAAATTTTCTATTTTAGAGTGAAAAAATTCTGTGCGTTTTGTAATCTTTCTGAATCAAGTGTTCTTGGACAAGGAAAATTTACAAATTTTAAACCTACCCCAGAATTTAATTGTTTTGAAAGTATGCAACAGAATGCTCTTTCCATGCAAAAGACTGTAGAAGTATCTTCTGATTCTCGAAGTGAACTGAAATTATTATTTAGGAAGCAGAAATTGGTGGATCCTAGTGGGTAAGGTTCTTAATATAATTACAATTTAGAATAATTTATAAAACAGAAAATCAGCAAATGATTGTTTTCTTTTTTAGCTACTTATAACTAATGCATTCTTTCAAGTATATAATTTTATTGAGGCTTATCTTGGATTATTTGTGACAAATTTTACTTTTACAGCAACAGTTTATTAATATCTTTTTAATGATTGTATTTTTTCTTTATCAATTGATAGGTATGTATATATTCATTTTCTTTACTTATGTTTTGGGACTGTTGAAAGGTATATTTATACTTTTGATTGATAAAACAGTTCTGCATTTTGAATAAGCCAATGTAAAAGTTTATTAAGATTTATTTTGAGCTAATTACAATTGAAATTATTTTTATTTATTAAAATATATGTATTGTATTAATTTGAATTCATGTAAGTTATTTTACAAGTAGTTTTCAGTTTCAGTTATTATATTAATCAAATATATTTTATTAGTTTTCATTATAATGATAGTATGCTTCTTTTTGAGGTATATTAATGTATAATTGTATGAAAGCAAATAAACATTTATTTGTGCTAAAGCTATGTAAACATTTAAAATTTTAATTTTTATTCTAACTAATTTCTTTAAAAATATTCATTTGCGTATTTTAAAATTTATTTTAATGAAAAATCTTTTACGAGCAAAATAATAATCTGTCATGAATCAAATAATAGGTTATAAAACATTTTTGTGGCTGTATATTTTATCAGAATCCAGTTGAAATAGTTGTATTACTGTAAAGCAGAATTCTGTTTTTAAAAACGTTTGAGGTTCATAAATTTAATTTAAAGAAACATGTTCACTGTTATGTGAACTCTTAAACTAAAATCAGTCATAATCAGTCTAAATATACTAGCAAAAAAATTATATAATGTTAATTTTTGCTGCGATTATATTTAGACTGATTTTGTCTAGTTGTAGTTGCAATTTCTATGAACACTTCAAATAATTATAGTATCTAACAATGGATGTCAGTGGGGATTTTTTTGTCCAAAGCCAATAGTTGTGGAGGAATTTACTTTTTCAAATATGTAGATTGCAAATAATTTAGTGGAAAACAAATTTTTCAATCCATTTTCATCAATGTTAAAATAAATGAGTTATTTCTGAAATTTTTTAAATGTGTGATGACAAAATATGGTAGGAAAATATTATTGGTTAGATTCGAAAATATGAGCCATTTTATTTTAACAGAAGCTTTTGTATTACGAGTAATTTAGCATAGAATACATTTTTGGTGGATGGAAAAATAGAATTAATAAATAAACATTATTGTGATTAAATGAAGATAAATAATTGTATTTATTAAAAATTAAAGAAATTAAACATCTGTAATTATTAGAAATGAAGGTCCATTTTGTATCACTGTATTCAAGTGCTTTACCAAATTTCAGAGATTACACTTACCTTCATGATAAAGAATACATAAGAAAGCTGCTTTTATCTTTAATTTCTGATAATGTGTCTTTAATACAAAAAGTATGTGGTAATCAAAGATACTTTTGGTACCTACCAAATTATATGGATGGAATTTAACCCTGAATCTATTCCCATACATAAAATTTTTCATGGAAAATAGCACATGAAAAAAATAAGTGTTGTTTGAGTTTACCATAATTTAATCAAACACTAAAAAGAGCAGTGTGATAGAATCAGTAAAAATTTCTTTAAGTCATGTAAAGATAGAGATCACTATATTATTACTATATTTGTAATTGGTAATGGCATGTATATTCCATTCTTTGATATTCCAACAAGTCAAGAAAATTAAGTGTTGTTATTTGAAGATGATTCAACTCTTCCTTCGATGAAAAGGCAACATGGCATAAAAAAGTAATATATTTTAGTTTCTTCAGAAAAACCATAAAGCTAGTATTGTCACAACTGTCTGCTATACTTCTAAATGTTTTCCTGAAATTTCTCAACAAATGAATTTTTAAGGGCTCTTGCTCCATCGTTACAATACATTATCTCATTTTGAGAAATTGACTGTTGAATTTTCTGAATACAAAGATATCAACAAAATAAAATAGTCTTCCTATTCATTTAATATAGCTATGAGTGACCTGTTTTTTTTTTTTTTAAATCAAATATAATTTACTTGAATAAGATTTCATTTTTAAGATGGTGAACCTATGACTATATTTTTCATCAATAAAAAAAATGTTTTGAACATTTAATTTTTAGAAATTCCATACAGATTCACATTGAAACTGGAGGATAATGTTTGGATTTTACTGAAAATTTTGAAAATATTTATTTTATAAACTTTGACATATTTAAAAAATTTAGATTTATCATGTTAATTTTATTTGGTGATGACTGTTTGATAATTGAAATTGATTATTGAATGATTTTATAAATTAAATATTAATTTAATTTATAAAATGAATAAATAAAGTGTAAAAATTTCTCAAATTTTAATAATTGCATTTTGAATATTTTAAAAAATATAAAATTCATTTTGAATATATTGCAAGAATAGTGAAAAATTAATGTTTTGAAATATTAAAAGTTTTGGAGAATATGTACTGTTTTCTATTAAACTATTTAAATCTTTAAAGTTATAAAAAAGTAATTTTATTATATAGAATGTTTTGTGACATTTCATATTAGGAACTTCATATGCATGCATATACATACAATAAACCTACATGCTTACATACATACTTATAGATTCTTATATTTATTTTTTAAACAATTTTCTACAGATGTTCTATTTATTTTTCTTGTAGGGAGCATTTAAAAATCCAGAGATCTAAGTCATTACAAAACTTGAATGAACGCCCAACTATACTGACTGATTTAATTCAAGAGCTTGAAGTAACCGGTTTTAAGTCTCCTCCAGAAGCAAGCAGTATTTTTGAAGCAAATGGTAGGAAACTACATTTTGTTGATTTAAAAATATATTATTATGATGTAAATGATTGCTTTTACTATCAAATTATATTTGATAACTTTCTTGACTACAATGTGTTCAGTATATATGTATGTTTATGCTTAAAATATTTGCTTTATAATCTGTGTGGAGTGATTTTCTTAAGTGCCATTTAAAAAATAATTTAAAATTTTATATATTATTCAAAATCAATTTGCAGCTTAGTTACGACATTCAATATTAGGAAAGTTTCTGTGTAGCAGTTGACAGTTATATATAGGAGTGACATTTAAATCTTTTTTTTTTGGGAGGGGGGGCTTCAAAACTTGTTTATATGAAAATTCATTGTATGGAATTAATAAAATATTTGCTAACTGCAATTGAAAATAGCTAAGAAAGTATAAAACAGATATTTTAAAATTATGTTACTAATCTATTTCTCAATAGAATTAGGGCTTTTGTGTAAGCTTGGAAATGCAATTGCACCTCTGGTCCAAATATTCTATCATTGATTGAATAAATATTTTTGATTTAGCTGTTTCTGTTAAACAAAATTCAATCAAATGTTTGTGAAGTAAAATTTACTTATTTCAAGCAATAATAAATTGAACAATCTAAATGGAGCTTCACCATAGCTAGGAAGTTATTACAAATCATAAAAATAATTCATATATTAATGTTAATTCAACTGAGTATCAATATTTTATTTATATTATTTGAAGTCATAATCCTTTGTATTATATTTTAGCATAAATATAAATATGTTTAAACTCTAAAATTTATATATTTTCATCTGAATTGTTTGTTTACATTGCAAATATATTTTTGCAACTGAATGCTATCCATATATTTTTTCGATTTTTACACGTTTTGTTGGCTGTTAATAATTTTGAAATGGTAGTATTTAAAGCAGTTAGAATCTGAATATTTCATTGATTATTTTGATATTTTCTATGCAGTTTCATTTTGAATCTTTAAATGATTAAATAAAATTTTTCTTGTGTATTTTTTGTGTAGCTAGTAAGAAATTCATCTTATCATAAAGTATAAATGTTAAAAAATATATTTTAAAAGCATATTGTATTTTCTTTTACAGTATTTGTATTTATCATAGTTTTTAAACGAAAGGTCATACTACCGTAAAAAGTGTACTTCAATAAAATAATTTAAAACATTTAATGAACTTAGAATGCTATAGCCATGAACTTCATGGCAAAATTTTAATCTATGTAGTTAGAGAAATCCAAAAAATAACAATTTAAAAACAAATTATGCATGTGAAGTGTTGAAAATTTACTTGCATTCGTGAAAGTATTTGTATTTATTCATTAAAAAAATCAGTATGTAATACTCTTACTATGTCATGACGAAAATCTTAGAATAAATTATTAGATTGAACAAAAATTTTTTTTTAAATGTTGCTTTTACTGACAAAGATGATTTTAGCAAACCATATGAAGTTTCCAAAATCTGATTTTTCATGATTCTGACTGAAAAGATTTATCAAAATCTTGATCTTGATCAAACTTGGATTTTATTAATCCAAGTTTGTCAACCAATCACATGCATTTTCTCCTTTTTGCAGTCTTTCAATATTATACATTCTGCCTCTTTGAATTCTGGTTTTATTGATATTTTCTTACATTGCTATTTACTTTCTACTCTCTTTGACACAACTGAGTATTTTTATTTTTTAGTTGCATGTAAATGCTGTACTCCTGAACATTTAACTTTTGAACAGATAAAAGCTGTGATCTTTCTTCATGAAATTATTGTGATTTATTTGAATTAAATATTTATTTATCTCATGTACTAAAATCACAGATTAATTCAATAATGAATAAAAAGTCAAATGATTCTATAGAATTATAAATGAAGAAAGCATTATGCTTATAAGTTTTATTTTCTGTTCTTTGGTAGAATCTTAAATTTTCAAAATAAATTTATGATCTATAAAAATATATTTAAAATGTTCCATGACACAAGTTATTAATGTGTATAAAAATTTGTTTATTATGTTGTATATGTGATTTAAATTATGCATGTTTTGATAATTCATCTAAATTATTCTCGTGAAATGTGTGTTTTAGTTTGAATATCTGTTTGGAAATTATATTTTGAACCAAAGCATTTATGAATATTTTGCATTTCAGGAGAATTGCATGCACATTTTAACTGTGCAGCCTGGTCCAATGGTGTAACAAAAACATTTGAAAAGGAACTTTCTAATGTTGACAAAGCAGTTGTTGCTGCTGCATTTCAGGTAATGTGAATAGGGTCCAATTGAGTCTAGCTCCCTTTTCTTGACATTTATTACAAAACATTACAGTTTTAAGTCAATTATTTTTTTAAATTAAAGCATCTTTAATTGAATGGGTTTAAAATAAAATTATGCAGACTATGTGATTTGACTACAGCTCTGCTACAATTGAACTGTGTTTTTTAAAATTAAACATTGTGCTTTTTAAAGATAAATGTGTGTAAAGATAAATAGTAATTTTAACAAATTCTTAAAAATTTTTATATTTTAAGATATAATTATATTTTGTAAGTTGAAAATAAGTCTGTATCTGGATGTGTTTTGTTCTTACTGAGGATTTTGAATGAAAGTTATACAAAGTTAATATATTGAGTGAATTTTTTTTCTTTTGAGAGTATTATTCCTATTGACTATTAACGTAATTGAAATATTCGTAAGATAGAAACAATTGTTCACACAATGTATTCAAATTCATATGAAGTGTCATAAAAATGTATGATAATATTGGCTTATAAAACCAAATCTGCCGTAACACGTATAAACAATTGTGAACAGAAAATAGGAGGGAAATCCACACTAATTTAAAAAGTAGGTTATTGATGATGGAAAGCAATTCAGTTATTATTATAACATTCTTTTAATGAAAAATATTATGTAAATGAAAAAATATTCAGGCAAATACACTGTAGTTTATAAAAAAGTAACTTATGAGAAACAAGAGAATTCTCCCATTTTAATAATTTATTTTGTTATATTATTTGCTGTATGCTCAGCTGAATATATAATAAAAACTCAAACTGGTCAAAGTAAATTTGTTTTATAACTAGTAATATAATCTTTTTGCTGGAATATCTAGTTCAGAAAGCTCAAATTTCTTTAAAAGAATTGATTAAGATTTAATTACATTGGTTAACCTTGTAAGTAACTCAGTTACTTACAAGGTTATATATATAACCAATATAATTAAATCTTAAAGTAAGTAAATCTTAAAGTCTTCTCAGTTTCCTACAAATTCATAAAATGAAATTCTGTTAGTTTGTTTGAAATTAAGAGTAGTATTTGAATGCTAATGGTATTTGTGTAAAATTTTGCCATACTCTGTATGCAAGATTTTAAAATCTATTTCTTTTATGAAAGAAAGTCTATTGTTTTGAAATTATTTTATAAGCTTATAAGGAATATTTTAAATATATACTTTTTAAACAATGATTAATATTAAAATGTAGTTATTTAAATGTCATCAGGGTAGGACTTAATAATCTTTATATATCAGTATTGAAAAAGGTATTTTACCTTAATGTTTTAAATAATTCAATTATTTATTAAAATTAAATATAATTATGTAGCAGTTTTTGGATGCATGTGAAGAGTAAGTTTTCCTTTCTAATTACTATTTATATAAAAAAATATTGAATCAATATGAAGATTTCATTTTTTAATTTATAATCATTTCTCAATGCTATATTTTTGCATTTTGAAACTTTAATATATTTTTAAATTATACAAAAGAGCATTATGGTTAGATAGTTTTGCCTTACATGCTGAGGAAATGTTTAATTATCCTAATAAAATAAGTTTTGAATATTGCTTTATTTAAGTAAAAGATCAAAATAATTAGTTTATTCATTTAAATTCATTATTAGTTTTCAGAAAATCTGAATAATTTATAAATTATTTGAATATTATTATTTTATAATTGAGAAACAGATTTTTTTTGGATAAAAATTTATTGTAATGTTAATGATAATTTTATTATAAAATTATAAGTTGTTACAAAGTTATTGTAAGTAAAATATTATTATTTTTCAGTGATCAAATTATTATGAATGTCATTATCATTATTTTATTTTGCATTCATTTACTTGTTTTGGTGGTATAATTTTTTTTTTAAACTAGCTTTTTTATTTTACATGTATTTTCAACTTTCTTTATTTATTCATTGATAAACAAGTTTGTAATGAAATATGTCAAATATAAACTATTCATGTTTGAACAACTGTAAAATCTCCATGGTCATTTTTATAATTTGTATACTTATATTATTTTTATTCAGGCAGAGTGTTTTAATGTCATTTATTTTGGGCTTCTCTCAACAAAAAAAAAAAAAAAAAAAAAAAAAATCACAAGTCAATAAATTATTTTTTAAAAGTATCTATGAATATTTTATGGTTTATTGAATTAATTTCTAAATTATATAACATGTTCTTGAATCTTATAGAAGAAAAAATAAACTGAATTTTTGTGATAAAATAATATTAAACTGAATATTTCTTTTTAAGTGTACCTAATAACATTGATGAAAAAATATCTTTAAAATTATTTAAATACTTTGCATCATATTTAAAATTATTATTAATACTTATATTCTTTAGTTTATATGTGATTTGGTTACTAAATGTAAATGGTATTGGAAATTATTTTTTAGTTAATGAATTTATGTATTTTGTCTAAATTTTTTTATTTATAATGAATTTAATTCTAGCTTATTGCTTTTGTTGTAAATCACGTTTATTATTTCATTAAAAAAAATATCTCAATGACTGTATTCTGTTATTTTAGAAATGCAGTAAATGTAATAGATATGGGGCTTCTGTTAAGTGCTGTTTTTCAGATTGTACTAAAATTTATCATTATCCATGTGCTATAGTTTCTGGGGCGCTACAGGTGAGATTTATAAATATGTTAGTTTGATTGATATTTTATAGTCTTAATTTCTTTGCATTGATTTAATAATCCTTTAAATTTTTTATTTGCAGAATGCCAATTGTTTTAAAATTATTTGCTCAGTCCATCGAGAGCATGCATTTTCATTTGGTAAGTGTATTCTTTTAATAAATATAAGTTTTATTTAAAAAAAAAGAAAGCATTGGTTGTTTGCCATTGATATAACTTATTTATTCTGTAGGGGTTATTTGCAATGTTTGCCATGAATCTGGTGATCTGTCTCAGTTGATACTCTGCACTTCATGTGGTAGTTATTACCATGGGAATTGCATAGATCCACCTATAGTGCCATCTCATGATGTTCGAGCCGGCTGGCAGTGTGTGGATTGCAAAGTGTGTCAGAATTGCAGGTAAGATAAAACTTTTCTGCCTCTGGCATTTAATATTAAAATGTGTAGTTGACTTTATTTTCGCTCCTACTCTGCATGATAATTTTTTATTGTAAAGTAAGTGCTCTTCAAATTTAAAAACTCCACAGTAAATCAATTTAATTTTAGAATTATTTAAAAAAAAGTTCTATTGGATATCAAATTTTGTTAAAATAATTAATTTAATCATTTGTTGCCATCCACATTTTTTTGAAAATTTTTTTAAAGTTCCTGGAAAATTTTAAGTTCAATATTTAAATAGTTTCTCATTCAAAAATCTTTTCCTATTGCATAGGATTACATAATTTGAATATTAATGAAATGATTCTTCAAACTTAATGAGTGAAAAAAATCATGTATTTCTAATATACTTCAGTTAAATATTGATTCCAGGTTTTTTTCATTAAAGAAATTGCTCTTATGTTTTCTTTTAAGTGTTTGATTTATGTTCATCTATATTGATTATTTTTTAATATTCATATTATTTTGATTATTTCTTGTTGATTGTTTTTTAATACTTTAATATTTAATATTGTGGTAGCTAAAATTTTTCTTATCATTATTTTTTTAATGTAATGTTTGTATAATCCTCATAAAATATTTTAATAACCTATATATTTTAATTATTGGTATTTTTTTTTAAATTTAAAAACTATAAATGTTTCACTTTACAAAGAGTATAAATAAAATATAAAAGAGGATATATCTGATTTTCTTATTTATTTCAGATAAATAAAACAACCAGTTATTAATTACATAAAAACATTGTTATAAAATTTAATTCTATAGTATAATTGTTTTCTTTTGATATATGGTGAAATTCTTGAGATTTGTTTGCAAAAAATAATTTTTCTTTTATTTAATTACTATTAAGTTTTCCTTATTCAACATACTGTAACTTGAAAATATTAGCATTGCCTATTTTAGTATATTTTATATCACATAATTTGATTGATTTATATGTTATTTATATTTTAGGCGATCTGAAGATGCTATGAATAAAATGCTAGTCTGTAGTGCATGTGATAAAGGTTTTCATATATTTTGTATTAAACCACCACTTACCTCGGTTCCAAAGAGTGGCTGGAAATGCTACGTAAGCCATTTATTTTCAATCCAAGACCATTATTTTTGGTTTTATTAATTATTGTATTCTGATAAAATATAAAGATTTTATAGTTATTTATTCCAAGATAAATTATAATTAATTAAATTCCCTTTATTTCTGTCTAATAATGTAATTGTGTCTTAATATTTGTTTCCATTTTTTATTCAGCTAGTTTCTCAGATTATGTAAAGAAAAATAATAAATCTCTTTCTCTCATATTCAAAGATTTAAAGAAAGAATTTTTATACATTAAAATTTTAATAATTTGCATAATAAATAAAAACAATCCTTCATTTAACATATTCATAACTATTGAAAATTGTATGCAAATGTTTTTTGAAAGCATAGTTATAACTTTTCCAATTCATCAGTTTCATTTTATAAATTTGCTTTCACTGTGAATTTGAAATAGTAAATTTGAAGAATAAAAAATATTAAGGTACATTAACTGAATTATAATTGACTAAAAAGTTAAACAGTTTTTAAAAGGAATTTTTCAGATGCATTTCTTATATCCCTTCCTGAAATAAACTTGTTGAAATGATCCTATGTCATTTCATACCTAAAAATTAGAGCTTGATAATTGTCATAAAAAGTTAACTTCTAATTAATAAGAATTATTTATCTTTAAAATTATTAATCTTCACAAATTGCTGAAAATACTATTCAATTTTGTTTTACTCATTAATAGCTTTGATATTTTATTGAGATGAAATTGCTTATATATTTCTACCTCCATTAACTAAAGATTTTGATTCATCATAATTTTGCCGTGCTTGAATTACTTTCTCCATTTTTTCAAGTTCCATAATATTTAAATTTAAAATGAATATACAATCAGCTATAACTCCTATGTATGAACTTTGCTAAATTCATTGTCATATATTCATATTTTTATTAGCTTTAATCTGTGTGTGTAAAATTATTAAAAGAATCTAGTAATATTATTAACTGGAATTTTTGTTTTTTGGAATGATCATTATTTTTTCATTTACTGTTTAATTTAAGGCTTGTCGAAAATGCGGCGATTGTGGGGCTCGAACACCCGGAAATGGACCTAGCTCAAGGTGGCATATGAATTACACAGTATGTGATAGTTGTTATCAGCAGAGAAACAAAGGCATTGCTTGTCCCTTATGTAAAAAAGCTTATCGCCAGTTTAGTCAGAGAAAAGCAATGAAGCACTGTACTATTTGTCAGAAGTATGCTTTGATTTCATAATTTCTGAATTAAATGTTTTTTCTAATTTCATTTAAGTTTTTGTGATGAACACACTACTTACAAAATTACATTAAATTCACTTCAATCATATAATGTTTTCTAAAAGTGATCTATTAAATTCCATAACTTGCTTTTATTTAATTACATTATCAGTTTACCCAACACAACAATTGCAAATTATATTTGATTGCTACAAATATTTTCTGAAAAAAAATGAATTTAGAACTAACCATTTTAAAGTTAGTAAAATATAAATTTTATTTTAAATTTTGACACCAAAAATTTTGTTTTTATTAAAATACAACTGTAGATTAATCTACAATTTAGTGCTTGTTATGATTCATTCATTCAGTGAATATTTTTGCAGTAGTACAAACTTTTGAATTTCTGCCCAAAGTGTTGCATAGGTAACTTTTCAGCCCCCAAAAGGGTTATCATATTGCTTGCATCACTGTTACAGCCTATTTATAATTTATGACGTATTGCAACATTTTTCTATGTTAATACTAACAGTACATAATATTGTTAATTTAATGATCTGCCACAAAATTAATTACCAAATTTCATTGAAATAAATATTAAAAACCACATTAATATTTTGGCATAAATGGTGAGATGAAATATCTATATTTATAAATGTTATCATTTTGTATAGATTTTATCATAATTATTGTAAATCTTGTTCTCATAGCAGTAATTTTATTTATAAATTTTTTCATCCAGGTTCATTAAAAAAATCTTAACATTTCTCCCAAAATTAGCATTGTGTCAAATATTAATTTATACAAAACAAAAGCTTATGTGCAGTCAAATAAAATAAAATGCAATAGTAATGTTTTTATCTTGGAGTATTTTTATCAATTTAGTCTTTGCCATTTGTTAGTAATTATCCCTTAGAATTCATACTTATTAATTCATAATGAATCTCGAAATTAGCTTATCAACCTTTTTTTCATCACAAAACTATGTTAAGAATATTTGTTTAGTACATTATTTTTTTTCATCCAGGTTCATTAAAAAATTCTTACCAGTTATTAAGATATTAGTTTGCACAGAAAATTAGTTTAGATGTTTCAAAATTTTTATTTTATCCATCACTTCCTAGTTTATATTTGCCTTTTAAATGTAAACAAATTCTTAAGTATTTTTTATAAGCACTGTTTATTTTAACAATTCTATATATATGATTAATATCATTAATTAATGATAGATTGAATATATTCCTTCTTATGCTCTAAATTATATTTAATATTAGTTACATGCAATTTTACAATTAATCATCAATTATTCAAATGTTCTAGAGCAATTAAAGAATTCTAGTATAATAAGCAATTTATTTTCTCAATTCTGAAATTTTTTTTAGCCATTTACTAAAAAAAAAATTTAAATAAATCATTTTTAATATTATTGCATAATCACTTGTCAGATGATAATGTGGATATTTTTTCCTGATATTAACTTCAGAAACTGCACTTGCATTTGTGATTCTTGTTGACCTTGATGTCACTTTATTTATTGCATTATTCATAAAGATATCACAAACATTTCAAAAGAATTTATTTTAATAATTATTTTTTGCAGATATATTCATGATGAATGTGATAGAAGACTTGGAATTAATCCTATGGATTATGTTTGCCCAATTTGTACTACTTCTGGAGTATGTGATTTAATTTTAAATTCTCTTTTTTTGGTTATTTTTTGTGTGAATAATATATTTTTTAAATCTAGCTTCATGTTAAAATATGCTATTTAATTATTTTTGTTAAATTTATTTTAGAGTCAAAATCTTGATGTGTCTTATGCTGAGCATCATATCAAAGGTAAGTTACAATTCAATATTGATTTTGTTTTTATATAAATGGTCAATTTGAATTTTTAATTAAAAAGGATACAATTTAGATTGATTTTTTAATTTGTATCAATTAATGTTAATAGTTATTATTTTAGTCCCACCTTAAAAGTAAGAAGTTTTAGTTTGTCAAATATTGATTCATGTTATTTTACTTTGAACAGCTTGCAAAAAATGCATTTGTATAATTTGTTTTAGTACTACATTTTTCACTATCATACCATTGTAGAAGTAGGTAATTTTCTGATCATTAAAAAATCCTTAAGGACACCATAAGTTTCAGAACTGCTTTTTGTTTATATAAATTATTTAAATTTTGTTCCAAAATTCAAAAAAAAAAAAAGAAAAAAATTCTTATTTTTAAATTTAATTAATTTTTTTTTGTATATTTAAATTAAAAAAGTGAATTTTATACTTTATATTTTTTGTATTAGTGTACTAGAGAGAATAAATTATGTAAAATAGTACAAATATTGTTAATACTTCCTCATAAAGCAAAGTTGATTTACAAAGAGGTTTCTCATGTTATAAAGCATGTATTTTGTTATATCAAAAAGAAATTAATCAGTCATTTAAAGCATATAGAAAATTCATAGTTCTTTGACAACATGGTAGGAATTTTCTGTAAATTTTCTGTAAGTAGTACAAAATAGAAACTGCAAGCTTTGAAGATCAAAAAGTATTTAGAGAAAAATAAAGTAATTTCTTTACAAAGAGCAATTGAAAAATTGAGAAATAATTTGAAAAATGGCACTGAGAAATAATTTTGAAAAATTGAATTGACAAATTATACTAAATGTGTATCAATTTAATTGTGATGTTCATAAAAGCAATATAATCGGAATTGTAAAAATATTGAAAAATTAAACACACTGTTGAAAGGAAGAACCATGATTTTTATCATTCAGTGTAATACATATGCTAAAATTTTTTTTATGTTCAAACATACAGAGAATACATGTAGGGGGTAACTATTTTTAAGCCAGTATTTACTTTAACTAATCATTAAAAAAATGTGAGCACCTACACATTGTAATGAGAATAGTTTTAAAATACAAATCACTTTAAAACTTTAAAAAGGACCTTATATAAAAGCACCTTTAAAAGGATTTTCAAATAAGAATAAGAATCTTGAAAAATATTTTTTCTGCAAACATTAATTTGTAATTTTTTTTTATTTTGCATAATATTTTGAATAATGATAGGAACTGAAAAAATGAATATTTTCTTAAAAAATATTAATTTATATAATTTTTTAATGGTACATTAAGTTTTTAATTTCATCGAGTGTAAAAATTTTTTAAATTACCTTCTAGATTCTTTCCAAAGTAGTTCAAGAGATTCTTTTGCCTCAGGAAATGAAGAATCCCAGTCTTCCGAAGAGTCTGATTGCATCCTTGAAACAGTTAATATAATATTTTTGTTACATCTAAATATTTTATTCATTTAGTTTCCAAAACTCTTAAAACAATCTCATATACCCTTAAAAATATTTTTCGAGTTCAAATTTACATTATATGTATGTATATAAATTGCTTTTTTTAAAAATTTAATTACATTTTAAAGTTTACCCATTTGATCTTCAAACTTGTTATTTTATGGAATTTTACCTTTTATAAAATTCAGTTGGTAAATAGAAGTTGAAAATAATTTTTTGAAGAAATTTTTTTATTTTAATGCATTTTTGGAAACATAAATTTATTATTTATCTAAAGGTTTGTTGAAATCCTGTCTAATAAAGTTTAATTAACTTATTGAAATATATGTGTGTGTGTGCATATTCAAAGCATTTATGTTTATATTTGATTGATTGATGGATTGATTATAAATTCCAATTGCAAAACAAATAAAATTATTTATACTATGTCTTTTTTCCCAATTCAACTATTTTTTGGAATTAAAAAATAAATTTAGTGTTTGAAAACCTGAACTTTTTCAATTGAAGGTAAAGCTTTGAAATAACATATTTCAAATTAAATTTTTATTTTTTAAATTATATCAATGATTTTTTTCCAAAACTAGTAAATTGAATATAAAATTCTATAATATGTTTCAATATTTAAAATCATTAAAATTGTTTTTCTATTTTGATTCTTTTTTGTCACATGATTTGTATAACAAATGAAATTATCACTTAATTATATAGAAGTTTAAATCTAAATGTGAATATTATCAATAATATTTAAAGTATATCCTTATTTTGAACACTATTTTTCTCCTAAAAGTTGTATAGTAAAATTAGAATCACAAAATAGATAAGAATCCTTAAATATTAAACTGAATATACAGAAACATATTTTTGAATGTCTATCCTGTTTTCTTTTCTTTTTTGAATTTTAATGTTCGTTTATTTCTAAAAAGAAACTATTAAAGAGAAAATGTTTTAAAATTTTGTCATTAAAACATGAGTTGCCCAACAATTGTAATTTTTATTTTTTCTTCCATCTTTAAAAAGAAATTTGTTATTTTCCATTCATTATGTTTTGGATAAATTTTTTGATGAAATACATTCATTTTTAACCACAAAACTGATATATTTTCCCATTTTTTTATTTATTGATGATCTGTAAACTATTGTTTTTATTTAAAGGATACTTTTGAATTTGAAGATCATAAATTTTTTTGTTTAAGTTAAAAAGCATTTTTATTGCTTTCAGTTTTCAATCTGAAAATTCACTTTATATGAATAATTTATGACAAAGTTCGCACAACACCTGGAAACTTCAGGAATTCAAAAAATATTTTTAAGGACTCTTGAAAATCACATTCCAGGAGTTTTATTTAAATCTTGATGCATTTGTTTTTTGTTAAGAGATATATATTTTTTAGTTTTTAATATTTAAAAATTTTCAATGAAGTTTTCCAAAAGCAAAATTGAGTATTTGTTTATAACGATGGAAAAATTAGGTATTAGTTTACCATTAGATGACAGCACAATCGATATTTAATTGTTATTGTATGCCTAGCTATTGACTAAAATAAAGTTTTAGATAAGGCATTCGTCTAACTTTATGATTATCTAGTTCAATCAATACCGGATGTAGTATTTAGAATTATGTTTGTGAAGTCATGTAATCACTAACAAGGTCATCATGTGCTGCAATCAGGCCGATGATTTGAATTCATTCTGTTTCTGTTTGTTTCTGTTTTCTTTATGTCTTATAATATTTACTGAATATTAATATGTTAATAGGAAATTTCTAAGTTAAAATATACTTACTATATCTTTCTGGTGAAAGTTGCATATAATTTCCCAGAATCGGGTGAATTTTGTGAATGAATTAAAGACTGAAATAAATTATTCACTATATCTGGTAGAAATTGTCTTTTCAATGACTATTAGACTCAAGGGAAACAACCATACAAGAATTGGCTTTTGTATAGTCAGAAGAAATACATGCTCATTGTCTACTTTGCCAGAAAGACTTCCATATTTCAAATATAGGCAAATCAGCTATCAAATCTCATGAAAGAAAGGGAAAAAAACATATATTTATTAATGCAGGCTCTATCTACCAAAAAATCTACTCATTTAAAAGATTTGTTGTCTTCTGCTGTTGCTGTTAAAGAATGTGAACTCAAATCAAGTTCTGAAAATTTAGATTCATTGATTTATACAAAGAAATTTTAAAGGCTGAAATTTTTTTGGGTCTCTAAAGCTTTAAACATAGGATTCAGCTGCTTTTCGTGTAGCAATATAAATTTTCTCTTTCAAGTAATGTTTCAAGAGAGTGCTATTGCAAAGCTATGCAGTTGTGGTGGAAAAAAAAGTGATTATTTAATAGTTTTTGCAATTGCCCTTTGTTTTTCTAGCTTATTAATTGAAAAAGTTAAGAATGCTAGTAATTATGTGCTTTTCTTTGATGAAAGTTTAAATGATGCAGCCAAGACAAATTGGACTACCAGTTAGTATTTTGGGGGTAATGGTATTGTTAAAACGTGGTATTACTTGTCAAATTTGTTAGATCTCTCAACTGGAGATATTTTGTGTGAAAAAGTGAATGAGGAGTGCTTTGGACTATTAATAAGTCGATTACTCCAGTTGTCATTGGATGGTTTGAATGTGAACTGGCTCAATTTCACTAAAATGGTTGATTGTTTAAAAAGTGTATATCAAGTGTACAAATTTTATAACTTTTGGAAGCTTTAAAGAATTTATTATACACATATTGAAATATTCAAAAATTAATAAGAATCCAATGAAGATATTTAATAACTCTAAAATTACCCATAATTTTTTACTATGTATAATTCAATAATATAAAAATTTTGTATTTTTAAATGCTGATATTGATTATTTAAATAAAATTTTTTCTTATAGCTGAAAATTTTTTTGAAGACTTCTGAAGTATCTATTAAATATAATTCTAACCTAAATAAAAAATCGTCTCATTAATTTTTATGATCATTTGTTTTATTTAAAAGTATAATTGAAAAATAGGGCTTATACATTTAATTATATACATATTATATGGTTAAGAACAATTGGTAAAATAAAAAATATTATTTACATAAATGCTGATACCTTCTGGAAATTTCTTTGATTTGACTCCAGGAAAACATCTGAAAAACTTCTGGAATGTGATTCTTGAAAATCTGTACCAACTGTGTTATGATTAAAATGAAATTTGTGAACTATTAATACAATGTACTGAAGCTTAATAAATGTTTTTATTGCAAATTTACAAATTATCTGAAAAGCATTCATTTGCTATAAATGTAGCAACTGACAAATCATGAAAATTTGAGTATAATTATCACTAAATTATCTTTATGTTAAATTATTTTGTTGTGTTATTAAAAGTTGGTATCTTTTGTTTCTTTCATTAATCCCTTTGTTAATTTTCCTAAATTAATAAAATATAAAAAGTGTTGAATTTGTTGTTTTTAATGGATGTTTTTGATTATGGATTCTTAATCTTTGTCCTTAAATTGATTTTAATTTTCAGTTATAATAAAAAAAAATTATAAAAAAGAGCAATTCTAAGCAATCAGTGTATCTTTTTTAAATATTTTGCAAAAAGTATAGCAAAAATGTTTTTAATAGTTATTTTGTGTAACATAATCGCACATATTACTGAGAACTTTATGTGATATTTATTAATTTTAAATTCAATTTTTGAAACTTTAAAAATCATTTATTATCATAATGTTTCCAAAATCTAGTATAATGTGTATATTGCACATTATTTGTATAAAATAAATCTATATATTTTTGTAATGTCTGCATTTTACTTAAAGTTTTATTTCTCTTAATACTTAACATATAATTTGTATTAAATATTAATGTATTTTATATTTTTGTCAGGCATCCAGCAATAAGATTCCAAATAGAAGAACAAGTTCTGAAATGAGACAAAAAAAGCCATCCAAACCAAGATTAAAATCTTTACCTGGTCAAGAAATATTTTTTCCTATGGTAATTTTTGTGTGACAATGTAGTTCATTTTAAAATATTAAGATTTACATTTGAAATTTTCAGCTACCATATTTGTTGAATTGTCTGTTTATGTATAGTGTAAATTTAATTTTTACTTAAAAATTCAATACTGAAGTGGCATCTGAATGTTTATGCTTTAGCCTTCAATTCAACAATTTGTAGGTTTGATTACAAGATATGCAGAAAATGAAAATAAATTTATGGAAAATGTGTAAAATGTTTAGCACAAAATTTATAACATAGAAAATATTGATTTAAGCAAGTAGTTTTTTTAAATATGATTTTACAAATTTACACATCTTTTTTTTTAAACAAAATTTGTTAATCTTTGAAATTAAAAATATGTTAAAAGAGCAAATAATTTAATTTAAAGGACACATAAAGAAGATCATGAACTATTTATATTTATTTCTTGAAACATTTGACTTAATTCATATATATTTATTTTTGCTTCATTTTGTTGCTGACCATTTAGAAATTGTGTTAAAAAATAAATTTGAGAACGAATCAAAGAATATTTTACTAAGTGACTTAGATTTATAATATTATAATTGCAGTGTTAGTGTCTATAGTCTTAAGTATTATTATTTTTAACTAACAATTGATTTCCAAACTAATGTTCATTTTTGTGTTAAATTAAAGAAACATAATTTTCTTTATTATTTATGAATAGCTGCTTAAAAAATTGGAATATTGATAAAATGTAATTAATTGCCAATTTTTATTCTTATCCCCGTGCATTTTCCACTCAAATTAATATTATAATGTATGTAGTGAAATATATATGTTGTGAAAATAATTTTTTAATAGTAAACATGCTATATTTGGTATATTTTGCGCAATGTTTTCAGTATTTATTTATATGATATATTTGGTCTTAAGTTTGGATATAAAAACCTAAGGAAATAAAAATCATATAAAACAAGAAGAAAAAGATTTAAATTTATTGAAAAGTTGGATCTTTTTTTTTTTCAATTAAAATATATTATCAGTTTATATTTAATATTTTAGGAACTGTAAATTTAATTTTAATATCATTTAATCTATGTATTCTTTTATTAGTATTTTATCAGATTGACATTTTAACTCATTTCTTTTTTTTAGTCTCAACTTTTTTCTCAAAAGGAGTATAAAATTGATGATGATGATCCTACTGATGATAACAGGATGGTTATCACATCTGCCACTGATGAATTTGTTTTGTGTCAAGTAAATATATATTTTAAGATTGTATTCAATTAAAGAGACTAAAGTATCCACTTAAAGTAATTCTTATTTAACTGTATTTGTCAATTTTACCCTTCCAATGAGCAAAAGATTAGTTTGGAAGGAGCTGTGTAATATTTAAAAAATATAACTGATATTGTGTGTGTGTGTAAATTAAAAATATTTCATTTGTAGGATTGTTCTTAATAGCAAGATAATGTCTGTTAATATTAAATAGTTATAATATTAGCAGACGTTTTATTATTAATATAGTTAGTTTTACTTCATTTTAAAGTATGCTATAAGTAAATATATATAAACTCTTTCATTCATAAGTAAAAAATAATTTATGCTTTAAAAAATTAAAAAAAAAAAATTAATGTTGTCAAAACAAAAGGCATTAAGATTTAAAAGAGATTGTTTATAAATATTGCAATTATTAATTTAAAATTCTATTAATTAATGAAATTTTTTAAAATCTCAATCCTCCTTGCTGATCTAAACTAACCATATAATGGATATTTTGTCTAGTCTTTTTCATTTTATTTTTTCTTCTATTCTCTTGTCAATGTGTTAATGGCTTGAAGCAATGGAAAATGGCTTTCCATTATTCACTGAAACAAGCTCTGAAGTGTTACCAGAACCATAAATGACCTGAATAGTAGTCATCCTCCTTGGACTAAAAACATTCATCCTCCTTGGACTAAAGTCAGCATTCCAGGATGATCTCCAGTGCACCAATTCTTAGTTGAGTTATGGCATTCCCTATGGCTTCCTGCAGAGTTTTTTCTATCTTCTAAAATTCCAAAAATTGTGACAACTGAATTTCTACAGCAATTTTTGGGGTGTTATTCAATCCCTCATCACCACACCGACATCTGCTCATGTTCAGCCTCCAGTGTTCGTCCATCTAGCACTTGTGTCATACAAAGACATGAGAGTATGTTGGATTGTGAAGAAAAGTTTTAGAAGAGCTGTACAACATTCAAAGTGTTGGAACAAACTCCCAAGCAATTTACTTTGCTCATTAGAGACCAGCAGAAAGTCATTGGATTGGACCGGCTCAAGTCAGCTTTTCTTCTATCAGATGACATAACACTGATGGCTACTTCATCTTTTGCACCCACAGATGATATCCCCACAAAGCCATCATCTCTGACGTCATCAGACCATGTTCCTTCACCAGTAACAACAGGTTCAGGTCATTATGTCAAATTCAAGCCATGTCACCTCTAACTTCTTGTACCTCTGGTACTTTTTGGGGGGAGTATTATAGGGAACTCCTTTTACTGTCTGCAGTTGGGGCAGCACCTGCATTCCGATTCGAACATTTCCCATTGCTATCAGAACTTGCAAAAGAAAGGAATATGTAGGACTCTCACTAACATGTGCTTTCTGCTCATGTGCACGTTGTTTAACCTTCCTAAATTTATTTGCATGATAATGTGTCATTCATTAAATTATTAGTTAAACTTAGTTTGCCTAATTAGTGATCTAAATATATAGTAACTTTTGGGAATTAATTATATTATTTGATAACTATATGATCTTTAAATAAGATGATAAATATTTAACCTTGAAATATACTTATAAAAATATATTAAATTTACTATTTAATATTAATAAATTATGTCAATATCTGTAGAGCAAAATGATGAAGTACATTTGGATAATTTTTCTCATTTTGGTATTTTAAATTATGAATGTCTGTTGTAAACTCAGTACCTACATACCACAAAAAATGATATTTTATATGAAAATACATAATAAAACTATTTTAATGAGATTGCTGAGATAATAGATTTCATTTTTTATAAGTATTAAACTTGTTTATAATGTACATTTAATCTTATAAATTTTTTATATTTTTTACATGTTTCCTCTCTGTAGGATTTATGCGTTATGTGCGGTAGCTTTGGAAAAGGAGAAGAAGGAAAGTTGGTTGCATGTTCACAGTGTGGTCAGTGTTACCATGTCTATTGTGCTCATATTAAGGTAATTTTTTCTTGGAATAATGACCCATAATCTACATATGGGAAAATTTTTTTGTTTTATTAAGAATTGATGATTTATTTTTTGTAACATTTTTAATAATCATTTAAAGAAATTTTTTCATTGTATACATTAAAATTAATATTTTCTCATTTACTAATAATGTAAATGAAAAAAAAAAATTAACTGCATAAGTGTTATATAAGTTTAACTTTGTCTGTATACTATTATTTAGTTGCTGATCAAAATCTTAAGCATATATATATATATATATATATATATATATATATATATATATTAAACAAGGCATTTTTTGCAGACAAATATAGGAAAAACAATGATTTATTTTTTCTATTATTGCTGACCATGAATGAATGTGAATTGATTGTTATTCATGATGAATTTTCATATTTTCATGAATAAAAAAGTTATAAAAATTAACAAGCATAATATTACTGAATGGGCTTTCAACTATTATGTATAATAATTAAGTATATTGATAATTAGACATTAAAAATATAAGCTGTTTATCATATTTAAAAGTATTTTCATTGTAACTTTTCTTTTGAAGTATCCTATAAAAGTTACTTATAATCATATATAGTTTGATTTATTTATACTTTATTCAAAATTGATTAAAGTGGATCATGAATAAGGAAAAATGTATTTGATAAATTTATATGTTTATAAATATACAAAGAATTTTCCTCAGGTAGCTTTGTTTGTCTTGAAAAAAGGCTGGCGCTGCTTAGACTGCACTGTGTGTGAAGGCTGTGGGCAACCTCATGATGAAGGTCGGCTGTTATTATGTGATGAATGTGATATTAGTTTTCATACTTACTGCTTAGATCCTCCACTAGAAGAAGTTCCTAAGGGTAACTGGAAATGCAAATGGTATGTCCGTTGCCCATGTTTAATATTTCAATGAAATTTTCCTATTTTAAAATGTCATTTTTTAAATTCTATTAGATTTTGTATATATTTACTATGACTGAATATTTATTATACTGACTTTATTATAAATACATTAAATTGGCATGAACTAGTTTCCCATATATATTTTATATATCTGCTATTTTTTAAGGACTTAAATTACTTGAACAGTTTTCAAAACAAAATTAATTTAAGACTATATTTATTTATAAATCATTTTATTAACAAGAATATTATTGTACATTAATATTAAATGTTGTGGATTAAAAAAAATGTCATTTATCATTATTTAAAATCAGTCCAAAAAAAATTTAACATCAAGGAACTGGTTTTAAGGAATTGTGGTTCTTTTTTTTTGTCATTAACACAATTAAAATACAAATTAACATTCTTTTTAAATATTTTTTGTTGAAAACTTACATTTTCTTTTCAGATAAGATGCACTAAATATTTGCAATTGCTTTTTAATTTTTCTAATTAAAATATGAAATTCAATTTATTTTTAATATTTTTTAGATTAGAAATAACATTATTCCTAGTTACCTTAAAATTCTCAGTGTCACTTAATTAGAAATTTTCAAAATATACTTCTTCTGTGTTTGCAAATTAAATTAATAATTGCATTTGGACTCAAGTTTTTTTTGATTTTATATGAAAAAATTATCTATGGTAAACACGATAAAAAAACTGAAATATGATTGAAATTCTTATTTAATATCCATATTTAATGTATTGAAAAACTTTTTTTTTAGCTTTCAAATTCCATTGTTAAGTGCTCAGAATAGTTATTTCAGGAATTCATTTTATTCAGTTATCATTCTAATGATGTTTAATTATTTTTTATATATTATTAATGAAAATATGATATGAAATCACTTTTTATAATTTTGAAAATTTTATATTGTATGACTTTTTCTAACATTTTTAATTGCATAAAATATTATAAAACATGGGAAAGAAGGTTTAACAAGAATGGAATTATTTGTTACTATGAAGTACTTCAGAAATTGAATTTTGTGGAAATATAATACTCAAAACTATATTTATTTTCATAACTTTGAAGTTATCACAGATTGTTCATTTAATTCAATCTGATGATTTTCTTTTTTTGATTCAACTAGTTAATTAACATTGATTGATATAACATTTTAAACTATAAAAATTTAAATAATTTGACTGTTTTATTTATTTTCCCTTACAGAATATTTCTTTAATTTAAGTTCATTCCAAAAAATTTTTGAAAAAAGCATATGTAAACTTAAAACTAAGTTTTCTCATTTTTATTTTTATATCATTATAATTTTGCTCCATGTACTATGAAGTCATCTTTTAGAAGGAATCTGCTAAAATAATCATGCTAGAATATCAGAATTTAATTTGTCTAAAAGATTTAAATATTTTTTACTGTTTTTTCTTTATGTAGACATGTAAGAAAATTAAAGATTCCACAATTAAAATTAAGATAATAGTATTTCATTCATTTTATAAATATTTATAGAAAATGCAGATTAAAATATTTCTGAAATAAGGATATATATTAAAAGTAAATTAGCAAAAAATCTTAAATAAAATATAATATAGAATGTAATAATTGCGTTTATTGTATTTAACTTTATTATTTTTATTTCCTTAAATAAACTTTGTTGAAAAAGATTTTTAATAAATACTTTTTTTTATTCTTGATTTGTGTTCTTTTTATAAATTGTTTTAAACAGTTAATAATTATTATTACTGTTCTGATAAGCAATGCATAGCAAACAGTAAAAATTTGTGAATATTTTTTTTTATTTAATTTATTATTTAATGGCAATCTATTTATTTTTATATGATAGCCTAGCATTCTTAATATACATGACATCTTTGAAGATTTAAAATATGCATTTTATTTTTATTTTTTTATCTAAAGGTAATAAAAGTTATTTAAATTGAATGTTAAAAAAATGCTCTGCACTTGAAAGTTTAATGCACATTTAAGCATGAACATCAAAAATGCACATCAACAATTTATTTTGCTTTTTAAATGTTATTAAATAATGTGTTGTGGTAGATTTTTGTATTTTTAAAAGCTTAAAAAATGTACATTTTTTAAATTTTTGTTTGCATAGCCATTTTTTATGCTATTATTCTGTTCTAAATTCCTTTGTATGCTAGCATTAAATTTCTATCAGATAATTGTTTTTTTAAGTAAGGTATTTTAAATTTATTTCAAGTATCTTTTGGAATGTTATATATATGTAACATACTACAATTTTTTATATATCATTTAAAGTAAAATATGGTGTATGTTTTATACATTTTTCTAAAGGTGCGTAATATGTACTAAATGTGGTTCCAAGTCACCTGGACTTAACTGCGATTGGCAACTTAACTATACTCTTTGTGGTCCATGTGCTAGCTTCAGAATTTGCTGCTGGTGTCAACAGTATTATGAAGAAAATGATTTACTTATTCAATGTAGCAAATGTGACAGGTACTTATTTTTAACAATGAATCATCTGGACCTAAGAAAATATTTCTTTGAATCTATCATATTATTTATAATATTGAGAAACTTGCTTACAACTTATTCTTTTAATATTATTCTTAGGTGGCTACACGGACTATGTGACCAGATTGAAACGGAAGATCAAGCTGAGAAGTGCTCAGAATACGGCTATAATTGTCCACATTGCAGATCCCCAGATGAGTTACCTCCACATCTTTTGCGTGAGTCTTTCTCCCTTGTCTTGTGCATTAAATTGAAACTTATCTTTTACTTTAGGCTTATGAATTTTTATTCAAAATAAATTGGATTTATATTCCTTTATCTCTTTTTCATGACATTTAGTAGCTATTTTTAAGTAAATTTTTTCTTACTGAGGTTTGTAGTACCAAGGTAATTATGTGTGTTTAAACACAGAACTTTTCCATCATTTATTATGGAATTATTTCCATTATAATAAAAACTTCAAGAAATACCTAAATTGGGAAAAGAAAAAAAAATATGTAAATTCAGAATTGTAAAAAATTTAAATTCAAAAGAATAATTACATATATGATGTATAATACTGATGAGTACTAGTCATGCACAAAAATATCATAGTACTTAAAAATAACTTAATTTTGGTGATCAAATAATTTCTTTTTCTTTTTGTAATGAAAAAAAAGAAAATTCTGAAATTTTTTTTAGATGGTTGTCATTAGGAATGAGAACTGCATTTCTCCTATAACTTATATATTTTTGATGTACTTTTTTTACTTAATGCACTATAGTGAAATATCTTGCATATCTTTTACTGTAAATCAGTACCAAAAATACACCAAAAACGTTTGCATGGAATCATATGTAGTAAGTAGATCTTCAGAAAGTTATTCTGATAAGATTATATGAGGGTTTCATTGGTTTTGCATTCTTGTATTAGATAATCACATTTTAAATCACATATTAGTTAATATAACATTTTTATTCTTTCTTATTCGTTGTAAGCCTATTTATAATTTATAATAAGATTTTTACCCTAAAACATTGGTTAAAATTATTTACTTTTATTCAAATCTGTTAAGAAATAAATTTTATTATTAATGAATGTTTTGTTTATATAGTCTAAATGTATCTTTTTTATATCCAATATTAAGTTTTATTCTAATACTAAGATGCTAAATTTTTACTCTACTTTATTGAAAACTAAATAAATTTTGTATTTAGAGAGATACTTTGAAATGATGTAGAAAAAAGCAAGAGCTGACTTGTGTTATAATTGACTCATATACTAAAATTTTTTCTTATATTATTTTAGTATTCCAGTTAATATAGTTAACTTTAGGGATGAGGTACATTAATATGAAATGATCTTTAAAGTTTATTTGATATCAATGTTCTAATTCATTAACCCAACTATTTTTTTAAGTGTTTATTCCATTATTTTTGTTTCGTCTTTTTAGCTCCACCTAGTCCTCCAACACCAGAGGAACCAATTCCTGAGAAACACCCTTCTCCAGTTGCTAAAGTGAAAGAACCAGGTTTCTATAATTTATATATTTAATAGTATTTATGTATTGCAATAATTATATTCTCATGTGTATAATTCATTTGTATTTATTAATCTAATACTATGTTTTTTTTTAAATTTTACAATTTAAGGAAAAGCTGTCAAAAGGTTTTTTAATATTCTAGTAATAAATAAATGTTTAAAATATCTGCAATCTCTGTGTGTGTATGTTCAAATTCAAAATGCATGATTTAAAGTTTTAATTTATAAAATTAAAAAAAAATGCGTCATTTAAAAAACCAAATAAGGGAAATATTCTACAATTATAATTCATTACTTGATTTTGTTTAAGTTTATGCAACCGTTTCAAGTAGTTTTATTATTATAAAGGCATTGATTAATTATAGCATCATAATTGATAAACAAATTTTAGTTTTATTAAATTTCTTATAAATTTTTAAAGTTACATTTTTATTGAATTTTTTATTTTAAATATTTAAGTTTTTTTTATATTTATAATTCATTTTGAGTGCATGTTATTTAAATTTAATCAGAAATTTGAGTTTGGTGAATAAAAAAAATCTGTATTTAATTGAAAAGTAAAATTTTAAGCTTGGTGTTTTTAAAGTTTTAAAATAATCCTTCAGTTCATTTTACAGAATGAACAAGTAGCTTTCTAATAACTTCCATCACAGATTTTCAATTAAATATTGAAAATGGTTGGAAGTTATATTCTTTTTGTTTTACCAACAGATAAGTGATAGGAAGTTTTATCACATTTTAGACATTAATTTGTATAACTTCTCATGCAGATGCTCATGTGTGATCATTGAATGAATTTTGATCAGTGTGTTTAGTTGTAGACAAAAGTGTGTTGAAAACTTTATTCCATAGCAAAATTAACCAATCGCACATCTTTATTATAAAATGTGTACACTTTTATGTCACATCACTTCAAATTTGAATTTTACCATTTTAAATTTCATAATCATTTCAATATTGATTTGTTACATGAAAATCATTTAGGTCTTATTTTAATATTTCAATAATATATATGTTTGGTGTATAACACAAAGACCCCTGAATGTACAAAATAATAAAATTCATGTCTAAAATATAATAGATTTTATAATGCATACTGTATATTGATATGTATTATGAATTAAACTAAAATATTTTAGTAAAAATTTTGGGTTCATTCTTAAAAGGAACTTTAATATTAATAAATTTTCCCTAATATAAACACCTATAAAATATTTATATCTCTATAAAAATGTCCCTAAGCTCATTTTTTTTAAAGACTTCATGGGTTTATATACTTCAATATAGAAACCATAGGGGAAAAAAATTTGCAGCTATTAAAAGATTATTAATTAATTAAATTTGAAAATTTTATTACAAAATATTTTAAAATGATAGGTGCTGACATTAAATTAATTTTTGTTATATTTTCTACTTTAAGAACCTGTTCCTCCTGTCGTGAAAGCAAAACCTCCTGCTCAGTTTTTTCTGGATGGTGTTTGTTTGTCTGAAAGTGGAATCAGTTACATAAGGTCTTTACAACCAGAACAACCTAAGAAAATTCCCAGACCTAGAAAATTGAAACAAGGATTACTGGGAATGCTAAATGCACAAGATGCTACTAAACCTTTAGCTCTTCAACTTGAAAAAATGGACACTTCTTCAACTCCTGTTGGTAAGAGCTTTAATAAAGATTTTTATCCTTGGATTATAAATTTAACTGATGGCCAATTTAATGACCACAGCACTTTATATATTAAAATTAAAAATTTTCATTTTTTATGTATTATAAAAGATTATTAGTTTCCAATTTGCTTATAAATGATTTTATTCAAGTTGTTTTAATTTTATACCAATATATGATGAAAAATATTTCCCAAGTTCAAAGTAGCATTTAGCTTTGCAAAATTAATTTTGCACTTATACATTGAATTAAAAATTTTTCACATCTTAACTTATGCTATGGAATCTTGTTTTAAAATTTAATTTTTTTTAATCCAGTTAACAGTCAGTTAATAGACATTTAATTTTTGTAACCCAATTATTAAATGTCTGTTAACTGAAAGTTTAGTGTATTTTTTTAGTATATAATTATATTGACACTAAATTGTTTCATATTGCTGCCATTATATACTTTAAATTATGTTTAGAAAACAGTTTTTCTTCTGTTTTGATCAAGTTAAAAGAATCTTACATTTCATACATTTTTTAAAATTGATTTTCTAATATGATTTGAAAATTAAAAATACTGTTAATTAGATGTGATGTTTAACCTTTTTAGATTGGAAATCAATTAAAAAATGTTGATCAAACTCTATATTATTAGAAATAACAAATGCTGTTTGATGTTTTAATTAGTTTAATAGTGTATACACAGTGCTCTTGTCAATGTCATGAATTATTTTCTATTTGCTTGTATTTTCATGTATGTGATGGAGAAATATTCTGCATTACCTATGCTAATAATTCAATATGTTTGAATTCTAAAAGACATTTTTTGAGCTAATTAATTCCTTTTTAGAGAATGTTGGATTTATTTAGTGAAATTTTGGAATTCATTAACAAAACACTATATGATTACCATAATGATTTGAGTTTTAAATTTTTTGTCTTAATTTTTAATTTATGCAATAAAGAAAATATATTGATTTATATTTAATAAAAACTGTAAAATATTTCTATTTAGAATATTTTCAATTAAAAATCAAAATTTTTAAAGAAAACTTAATGTATATTCTTTCATTCTAAAAGCTGAAGATACCAAGCCTGATCAGACAAGTTTAGAAATTGGTTTGAAAGCTTATGATTTTGAAGATGAAAAGAAAGATACTGCAGAATCAAATAAGGATGGATCATCTGATGATAAAAAGAAGAGGCCTAGGAAACTGCAAAAATTAGGTACATATTTGAATTTAGGTAAAATTTATATACATATAGTATTTGTAAAATATATGCAAATAAGGATTAGTAGTTTTTACAAGAATACATTTAGTTTTGAATTAGTGTTGTCTTGTCAATGATATTGTGTTTTTCATAACTGCATTTTTGTATAAAAAGATTTTTTCTTAAATATTTTACATATTAATTTTAACTAATACTTTAACCTGAATACTTTAACAGATTGATTTGAAAAAAAATATTCATTTGGTGCAATTTTTGCTTTGGTAAAGTTAAAAAGATTGGATTCTTGTTTTCTTTTCATTAAAAAGAAATTATTCTTTAAAAATTTTCATTTTGAAAAAATATGAGTGATATTTGCTGGTGTGTGAAATATGCATAATTGAAAAAACTCATTAAAACTTATTTATGATTGATCTAAAGTATTTTATGTTTAAAGAGTTTTGTTTTAAAAAAGGAGAAGATTTTTTTATTCATAAAGATCTTTTTCTTATATTTATTTAAAAATCATGATGTTTTCATCACAATTTCATATACAAATTTTAAATTACTGTTTTTTTACAACTTTCTCTTGAAGAGAGAAATCAAATTATAAAATTTATAATGGTAACTGTAATATGTTCTCATTTTTACAATCAAAATAATATATATGCATATTTGTATATCAATAAATTGTATGGGAGATTTTGTAATTGAATATCTGTCTTTTGTAATGAAGACTTTTTATATTTCATTAATTTTTGACACTTTAAAAACCTTTAATATTTAAATTTTTTTATAATTGAATATTATCTTAATTTATAAACATTCATAAAATTTTTTGCTGTGTTTTACAAGTATAAAATTATTATATTTTAAATTCAACCAACTCTAATTTCTAATGTGGAAATATTTTTGATTTAATGAAAATATTCTATTTTTGAGATGTGTTTTATAATAAATCCTTATATATCAAAATAATTTGTGCCTAAAATAATAAATTTGTTGCAATTAAAAGAAAATTGACGGATAATCAAATAATTTTTGGGTTGCTTTTTTATTTATAAAACCTAATGCTTCAAGATTTTATAACTACAAAAATTTCCTGTACACATTAAGGTTTTGGCTCTGATTTCATGATTTGAATTTAAAGTAGGTTATTTAAAGTTGATTTATTTAAAATGATATGTTTTTTTTTTCATATCTTTAAATACATTTTGGATTTCTTATATATTTATGATTTTAGTCAAAGCTTTGTTGTTAAAAGAATTTTGTTAACTGACTTTCCATATCAAGATTTTTATTACTGAATTAATTTTTAATTAAAAATATATTTGGGAAATTGAATATTTTTCGTGAGAAATTTTTTTTTTAAATATGGATGTAAAATAGTAATTATTAGATTTGATAAGCTAAAATTAAATAAAATTTTCAGAAAATATGTTATTGTCTTTACTTTACATTATTTATACCCTCTTAATGAGACAGCTTATTAGAAATAATTTATTAAAAATTATGAAATTTTTTTAGTGAATTCGTAGTTTGAATGAGTTTGTAGGTTTGGGGATTGAATAATGCTTCATAATCCTCAGGGGATTAAGATTTCATTCTTATTTCAGTATCACTATTTATATTTAAATGCTAATTATAATTATTTCAAGTTTTTTTACCAAGCTTAATTCAATAAAATTTATAATAATAATGCATTACTTCTTTGATTTTATGCATTTAAATGCAATATTTTTTTTATTTAAAACTTAAAAAGGCTCATATATTTTATTCTTGAACATGCTTACACTTTAATGTCTAATTAATGTGTTTAATTTCCATGTTTCATAGGAATCGGTGGCTTCATTGCTAAACCTCGTGGGCGTTGTTCCTCTACCAAAGAATGTACTTTAGAATCTGGTGAGACTTTCATTTATTTTTATTGAAAAATATTTGTAATTTTTTCTAAAATAATTTTTAATGTATACATTGCTTCAATATATGAAAAAAAGGAATATATAGATTTTTAGTATAATATACATATATCAAAAATAATGTAATATATCATTGAATATTTCATACATTTCTAGATGATGTCAAATATTCTATATGATGTCAAAATGAAAGACAAATGCCAAAATATAAAGTTACTCTGCTGATATCATTTTTGACGTTAAGTGGTAGTGTGTGCTAAATAATTACCCATTCGTAATAATTTAATTGGATGAAAAGCTCTATTTTGAAGCTTCAGTAAATCTTACTTTTGCAGTGCTGATTAGTTGAGCAAAGTTTGTTGTTAAGGGAAATAATTTTGTATTTGATAAAAAAATTTGCTCCCAATTAGTTAATAAAAATGTATGCTAACATTTAAATGATGCTTTCTCTATTGAAATCTTTTTACAAGAAGATATTGAATAATTTTAAAAATTGCTCAAGGAGATTTCTGAGGAAGATTAATTATATTGATAGCTGTATTGCTACAAAGTGATATTGATGAAAAGTAACTTTTTTTTATTTCTCTCATTAATATAATAATATTTTCCAATTTTACATATTTTTTTTTCATATTTTTGGTAGTTAATTTGCTGCTTAGTGAGAATAGTATGTTGTTTAAGTAACCCTCTCAGTTACTGTGTAAGAATGATTAAAACTTGCAAATGATGCCCTTAATAGCTTAAAAAGTATTAACTTTGGGAATCATCCTTAATTAACTTCATTATTCAAAGAGCTAGATTGTTTTTGAAAAAAATGTGATAGGTATTAAAATATATGCAGCACACAAGGGTAGTAAAAATTGAGTACTATATTATCACAAAATATATTTTTATTTAATTTATTAGAAAAAAGACCTTTTTATTTAAGGCTTTATTATTTTAATTAGGCCTTTTTTCTCAACTAAAAACAAAAATACAATCCATTTTTAGATTTTAAATAAGGATCTTATTTTTTTTAACATTTTTAAAAAACTAACATTATTGAATGTTAATTCAATAATGTAGTGGTTAAGGATGATATCTTTCAAATCAGATAAAGGGATGAAACTAATTATTCAATATATAGTCTATTGCATAAAACCTAAATATGGGTACTTTTGACAGATTCAAAAATGTTAATACCTATTTGTGAGGGCAAATTCATAGAAAATTCAAAGATTCTATGACTGTATCAGTAAATCTGAAGTTGGCAACGAAGTTGTACTTTTTATATAAAAATTAGACACATTAAAAGTAAAATTTGCTTAGCTTTCACATTGGATAATCTAAAAAAATTATTTCGGACTTATTAAGATGTACCTAAGTTTACAGAATAGGAGAAAAATTTTAAAGTTTAAGTGCAACTTCTTGTTTGCAACATTAACAAAAAACAAAGATGAGTTGCACAATTTATTAATTGTTTTTGTGTAATTAATATTTTTTATAGCAGTTGACAACACTTTTTGTTCTTTTACTATTAAAAGTAAGCTATTAAAATTAAAAAAAAATCATAAAATGTTGGCTCAGTACCAAATACTAAAACATAAAACAATTTCTGAAAAATGAGCAAAGAAGACATTTTTAAAGTGTCATTCAAGTCTTTTTAAAATCAAATTCTGATTTTATTATATGCAATATTTATTTTTTCAATTATATGTTTTTAAGAAGACCTTTTCATTATCTTCCAACTTTTAATTTTAGAATAAAAATAATGTATAAGTATAAAAGTTAAATGTTTTATATTTTTAATTATTGTAAGTGGGCTTATATTTAAATGTTTTCCTATTTATTCATAGTGTTGTTTTGTATTTTTGATACTTTTTTTTTCATTTACATCTTTTCATAATTTGGATATTTTTTTTTATATTTCCTTGATAATTTATACAATATGTTGATTTCCTACACTTAAACACATACTTTTTACTGTAATTAATTAGTATGCACATAATTTTTTTTAGTTAATTTATATTAAATGTGAAAAATGTTAAAAACAGAATTTTTATTAAATTTTTTTAAATATGCATTTCAATTTTTTGTGATTATTCATGTATATTTTGCTATGTTGAAAATGTATAAAGAATATTCATATATTAATAATTTTCAATCACTAATTTAAATGTTACTTAAGTTATTGAAAAGATGAACATTTAATTTTAGAAATTTGTATATTTTAATTTTTGTCCTCTGAATTAAATATTTAGTTTAATTTTTATTTTTGATTAAACATTTTTTCTATCTGGTATTGATTGAGATTATGTTAATTGATGTATATCTAAAGTTTCTTTATTTTTTGGTCTACTTTTTTTTTTTGTAAATTTAGTGGTCCATTTTATTATTATTATTTAGATTTTAAAATATAATTTTTTCTAACTATACATTAAAGTAAATTTCTTCAATGTTGTAAGTATTTCTTAAAATTTGCTAAATGTATATTTTTATTTTAGGTGAAACAACAACAACAACTACTATGCCAATTGAGCAACCTGTTATTAATGAGAAACCTGCTCTATTACCAGAATCGAATGAATTTGGTAATGGGGACAAACCTAAGAGGAAAAGGAAGCAGAAAAAGAAAACTGGCTTAGATGAAAGTTTCCCAAGCTATCTTCGTGTATGTTCTCTCCCTCTTTTTAAAAATTTTTTGCAAATTTGCAAAATGTAACTTATTAAATTCCAATTTGTTATGCAATCAGGCTTTAATTATTAAGTAGGAAAATAAATATTGAACTCAAAGTGTTGTCATTTTTTAATAGAAAGGAACCAAATGCAATTAAATTTTTAGCTGCATATTTTTTTATAAATATTATATAAAATTACTTTTCTTTTAATTTTTCAATTTTAAAATGAGAATTTTTGAGTTCTTATTTTTGCTAACATTTTATTATAAATTATTCCATTATATAATATTATTCTATTATTTAAATTTTTCCTTAGATTTTATTTTTTTTCAATAGTTGTTTTGTTTGAGTAATTATTTCTGTGAAACATATAAGGAATACTTAATTAAAATATATTTTTGATAATATTTTAAAATATAAACTATTGGTAAAAAATTATTTTGATAAAAGTTTTCAGAAATTTATAACAGTGTGAAAAAATAATTTTTTTCATATTTTTCAATAGATAATTATAATACATATTTTCCAGTTTTATAATATTGTTTACTTTCTCATAGAATCAGATTTTATTATGATGCATTTTGTTTTTTAACATCAAGCAACTTGCAGCCAAATTGTTAATGCTCTTATTTGTGGTTCAACAGCTTTTGGGTTTGAATCCCAGTTTATGTTTGGATATTTGTAGTGATTCAAAATTCATTTAAAACTATAAGTTCAGATCTATTTAGCTCCCATGTGGAAAAAATGACTATTGAGCCACATCAATTCATGCTTTTAATTGTTTTAATCTGAAAACAGGGATTCCTTTTAAAATTTAATGTATTTCATCATCATGTTTTATTTTTAAGGATCCTTATAACTTTTCTGTTTACAATTTAAATTTTTTGTCAATGTATTGATGTGTGTAAATATTTTGATGTGTGTACATTTTTTTTAAAAATTCATTGATTACATTCTTATTACTTACATTCTCTTACATTCTAAAAAAACTTTTTTTTCAAAAGAGGAATGTCTTACTGAGTATCACCATTGCAACAAATGAATGCTCATTTGGTTGTCATAGGTATCTATTTTGAATTTTGATTAAAAGTTGTTTTAATAGTTGGAATAACATCTAACATTTTTGTGAGACATGTCAAAATTGCTATGTATTTAAAATAATGCTGTTAGCTTAGATTTGGGGAAAAGCATTTTATGTGTTAATAAATTTTTATAATTTTACAGGATGTTAGATTTATGAATGCATTCTTGTACTGTTTTATTTAATTAAAAGCCAAATTTGTTGCTGAGTGCTTAGTGGTCTGGTCTTTAGTAATTCTTGTTTTCCCGAGTTTGACCTTTATTATATAATTAGACCTTTATAATAAAATATATATTTGAAATCTAATTTAAAATATAGGTTTTTGTTGATTTAGCCATAAATAGAAAACTGGCCATAATGTGACAAATAAACTAACCAAAAAAACTATTAAAATTTAAAACTGTTAAAGTTTATTTTATTTTAAAATATTAAAATAATTTTGATAGTTTTATTATTTTATATATTTTTATTGTTTTTGAGTTTTAAGTGTAAGAAAATTTTCATAGATATACTTTTTCAATGTATGTTTGTTTTTAAATTATTTATTTTGCCCTTTATATAATGTTTTTATTTATCTTATTTATTAAATTTTTATTAAATGAAATTGCAACAAATTTCGGTTATTACCCTTTATTATTCTTATTGCATTTAAAGGTATTTTAATGTTCGTGTAAAACTCTTGTTTTTTACAGGATGCTTTCTTTGGTAAAGAAACTGTAACAGCAGTGAAAAAATTGGAGAAATTAGGATTGAAACCTGATCTTGAAGAAGAATTTTCTGATTCAGAGGCTTGTACCAAGCTGAAGAAATTTGAATCTAAATTCAGTGAACAATCAACACCAGAAACTCCGGTGAAACCAGTTAACCCATTAACTACTGTTAAAGTTCAGGTAATATAATTGTTCATTTGAAAAATATAGTAAGACTATACAATTGTGTGATTCCAATTTTAATAAAATCGTTATGCATGTTTTTACTTGTGAACATTTATTTTAAATGAAATTTTTTTAGCGAATTTTTTATATTGATTTTAAGGAAATAAAATAATAACCAAATAATAAGGAAAATATCTTAGTAATTTTCTGGAACTTTGCAATTTTTCAACATAATTTATTATTATTTCTAATTAAAGAGATAAATTTTTATTTGTTGTGTGAAGAAACAAGATGTAAAATAAGTAAGAAAAACGTTATCAACCCAGAGAAAAAATAAAATTTTTATGCTTATCCCAAAGTTCTTTAATTTCTTAAATTCCAAATTTCTTTAATTTTCATTTATCAAATACTGCTGCAATTTCAGCTAACTTGTTGTATGAATTTATAAAAGTGGTCTCAATAAATATGTCAGAAAATTTTCTCATACATATTCTTTCAGTGTAACTTTTAAGGTTTATAAAGGAAGTCTAAGTAATAAAAAAAGTATTTTAACATTACAATTCGCAGGAAATAATTTTTATTTGAATTGTAAAAATTCACATATGTGCTGGAATCATCCTTTCTACACTGGAAGGTTTTGTATAATAAGTTTTTCTTTAATGTTTGAAATTTTGGATATAGTAAAAAGGTAGTAAATTAGGAGTTTAGTAAAAAAGGTACTAAATTAGGAGTTTTTGATCAATTTTAATAAAATTTTGGGGATGCTTCAAAGATATGTTTTTATGGTAGAAAAAATTGTGAAAATTAATGTATGCATGATATAGTAGTCTGCATTGGTTGATGAAAAGTTATAAGAATAAAATATATGAATCATTTGTGTGAGGGATATTTTATGTATGTTTTAAGTGTGGTGGAAGTTAGTGCAAATTAGTGTAGAAAAAATTCTCAAGGACCTCCTTGGAACAATGTTTAATATTTGAATGTGTGACAAAGTTAGAAGGTTATTTGGAATGCGGGATATTTTTTAATCCAGTCCTTTCTATTGTACTTTTAATATGTTTTATATGTGGTTATCAAAGAAGCTATATTCATTTTACGAAATAGTGGCAACTTCTGTTTAAATATCTTGTAATAAAATCCAATAGGATGATTTGTTAGCCAGGAAAGTGATATTATTATTGGTACCCAATAACAATAACAATTTCTTATAAGCTTCATGTGATGTTTTTTTATATTTCAATTCATACATTTTTTTATTTATACCATAAATTGTTTTAGTTGGTCAACTTTACGTATTCACCTTTGTTCTTTGCTTTCTGATGAACCAAAAAATTGAAATTGTTATGTAAAATCTTTATTATAAAAATATTATTGACTTCCATATTTTTTTAATAATTAGGAACTATGATATTTGGTTTATTTAAATCATACTATGCCTATTCTAATTGAGACTATTTTCAGTCGTACATTTTATGAATATTTTATGATCATGAAATATATCACTGGTTCATTGTTAATTATAGCATCTTAGTGGTTCTTCTGCAGCATTTAATTTCAATTGCCATTAAAGCCAGACTTCCTTGCATTTGATTTATATTAGTTTTGGTGTGAATATGTATGTTATTCGGCATATTGCTTGTTTAATAATGACTATTTTATTAAAGTACCATCAATCTTGCTGTTAATAAAGGTGTGACCATTCACTGGTTTTAATGAAATAATAGATATTATTTTGAAGTTGATAATTTAAGTAGTCCCTCAGCACTATAGATCTAAAAATATTAAAAGCTAACCATTTTTGTCATTAAATTTCTAGTTGTTCACACACCTTTATAAATTCAAAATCTATTATTTCTCATCATGTATTTATTATCACTTTCAGTAGCATCTCAAAAATTGTATTATTGGATTGAATTTTCGATAATATCATCCTCAAATGATGACATTTCAAATTAATTGGATAAGCTGACAACTGAATGTGGTTTGGTCTTCGATTTAATAACACTCATGGTTTCAAATCCACCTTGTATTTGGGCATTTGTAATTGTTTGGAATTAACTTTAAACTGAATTTTTTGAGCTAATTAGGTGTCATATTCATAAAATGACCTTTAAGTGATAAACAAGACAAACAGAATTAATATTTGAACTGTTAAAATTTCAGTAATAATTTCAATTCTGTCATAAGATTTACATAAGAAAAGTATGAATAAATTCCTTATTTGTACAAAATACTCAGCTATTATGAACTTGTTGAATAACAATAATGTTGCCTTTTTCATTTTGATGAAAAGCTCATTGTAAATGAACTGAGATTTTACAGGAATAACTTTAAAGCTAATTCTTTTTTTTAGAGTGGAAGATATTTTTGCTTATTAATATATTTACAATCTGAAAGGATAAAAAATTAGTTGCAGTGTAAAAATAATGGTGACTGGATTATTTTCTGATCATTCTTATCAGATTAGGCTGTGTATTTTGGTCAATTATAATGTTCTGAGGGAAGTCATAGATGATAAATATTTTGTTTAATATTGTTTACTTTTTAAAATTTCACAAACATTTATGTAATTACTTTGTTAAAATTAGTTTTTTATGACTATTTTTCATTAGAGTTAATGTTTAAAATTCTCAATTTCACTTAAAAAATTTCAAATATCACATGAAGACTTAAAAGTATTAATTACTGAATATTTAGTTTAACTATATTTACACTTAAAATCTTGAGTTTTATTATTACTGATTTAAATCCGTTTTTTTTATTAAATTTATTTATCTAGTTTTTTCTAAAATATGAAATTAATTTTTATAATTTGATTGGTTATAAAAGCTATAATAGAAATTTGAATAATTTTTTAAAATTAAATGCTTCATATATTTAGAAATGTTTTTTATATATGTATAGTTGTACTTAAAATTTTAATTATTTCTATTTTATTTTCAGGATAGCAAAGATTTTATACCTTCTGATCCACCACCTAATGTTAAAGAAGTCAGCAATCCAAATTTAACATGTAATTTTATTGATTTTTACTTAATTGTGAATATTTTTTAACAAGGAATAAAAAAACCAGTGTACAAAACTGTCAAAAAAATTTATATAGCTAACGAAAAAATTTTGTTCAGAGTAAACATTTAAAATTTTATCTATGCACTTTAAAATTTCCAACTTCCAATGTTCATCTATTGATGTGGCTATAAAAGGTTATCTTAAAATGTTGACCTTATCACTTGACTTTAATCCAAAGTTTCCTGTCTTTTGCAGTTTGAGTTAGTAGATCTAAACAGCTGGCACTGTGACCTGATAAAAATTATGAAATCAATTACCAAACATTTTGTTGTAATAGGCTATTATAAACTTTATATTTCTTGTAAAGTCTGATTTTTAATAATTTTTGCTTCTAATTATTAGTATAAGATAGTATAATCTCTTTCACAGGATTTTGGATATTTCCTTAAATAATTCATAAAATGTAATAAAAATATTTTTCTAAAAATCCATTTTATAATATAGACCAGAGCTGCCCTATTTGTGATATTATAGTTTGCATTATTGCTATATTTGAAAATTATCTTCTCAAAGTTTTATTTGTTGAAATATTTAATACTTGAAATCAGCACAGCAATTATTCTGGGAATGCAATGCAATGTGTGTTGAATAAAAGGAATTTGAATTAAGTGGAAAATAAACTTCTGCAGTTAAAATTAAGCATGTGAATCATAACTTTCAAGATTTCATAGAAAATATGTAATCTTTTAGCTGGTTGATATAAATAAAATTGATTTTACATCTAAAAAAGTTTTAATTTTTTGTCCACATGTTTTAGCTCTAAATTGAAAAGCAGTTTTTAATAATGTATATTCTTAAATGTATTTAAAGTATTATCATTTTTCGTCATTATGGATGCAAAGCAGTATTATTTTTATGAATGCGATTTGTTTAAAGAATTCTTTAGCTATCAACAATTTTTCAATGTATTTAAAATTACATGTTTTTATTCACATTAATAACATCTGAAGTTTTAGTGTTGCTTACATTTTATTGTGGAGAATATTTTTAGTATCAGTGTAATGGTGTATATACTATTAAAAAAATTCAAGGTATTGAAATGGAAAAATTGGTTGTTTTGATAAGTAAGAAATAATTAAAAAATTTATTGATGCTAGAATCTAGGTGAGGAGAAAAATTCAGGTTTATGAAACTTGATATGTGCTAGATTGCAGAATGTACTGAACTGTAAAGAATGTGCTGAACTGAACAGTAAATTAAAGAAAATCTTTCATATGGTTATTATGTTAACTCTAAATTAAAGAAATATGTTAACAAAATACATTTTTAATAGATGTTAGTTTTCAATCAAATTGGTTAATTTTTATTATACCATACTTGCTATTCATAGCATACATGTATTACTTTAAACAATAGGAAATTGAAATGTACCATGATTATACATCTTATGTAGCAGATTTTTATTACTACGATTCAGGTGAAAAAAAAATGATTTCTTTTAATTTCAGATAAAAGTATAATTAAGTCAGAAATTGAAAGCATTAAAGAAGAACATTTATCAAATGCTGCTGCAAATTTGAAAGAGGCATCTGGTAAAATATTTTTCATTTATATATTAGAATCAGCAATTTACAAACTATCAATTATTAATTTATAAATTAATGTGTTTAATGTAAAACTGTATTTTTTAAATAATATGTAGCATGAATTTAATGTTAGAATATTTTATATTAAAGCCAGTATGATAATTGTGTATATTTTTCATGTGCTCAAAGAAACCAATTAAATAAGGAAATTTAAAATATTCCTTATTGTGTTTCAAAATGCACTATCAATTATACTTTTATTTTATTTTTTGACTTTCCATAATGTACTTATTGTGTAGTTTACAATTCTGAAATTTCTTGTGTTAATTACTTATTAGTCTTTTTTTCCCAAGCACTGTATTTTCCAGAATCTTAGACTTAATTTCATTATATTCCAAAAATATCGAATTAAATCTTAAGAAATGTATAAATATTTTAGAATCTTGACATGTAATACTGACATAATTTTCTAGCATTATCAATATAATCTTTGGTGGCTTAACAAATTAGTTCAATATATTTAACGATTTTATAAAACAATATGGTAGAAATCTATTTAAAGCAACCAAAAGTGTTCTTATTTAACATAATTAAAATTTAAATATGTGTATTAAATATTTAGAATATTTAATAAATATGTTTGATTCTTCTCCATTAAAATATCTTTTTACAATATATATTCAAGTGTAAAATTTCTCAATTTTTTTCAAACAAAATATTAGTTAATTATTTTAGAAGTAATTTATTTATTTTTATTTTATTAATTTAGTAATTATATTGCCTATTTCAATCTTAGATAGTCTTGATTATTCAATCTAATATAGCTGATGGTAGATGAAATATGCTTTATAGATCTGTAAAATTTATCTATTTAATTCCTTTATTCTTTAAAGTCTTATTCTGCTTTATTTTGTAGTTCTGGTTTGCATTTTAGGATGTTTTGCATAGTATTAACCAAATGGTTTAAAGAATTTTATCAGTACTGAAATTAATTAAGAATTTTATTTATTTGAAACTTACTATATATATTTTTATGCTATTCAATGGTATTATTTCAGATAGGTGCTTTATTATTTCTTTTCCCAGTGTATTATTTTTTTGTTTAATATTATTTGATTTCATGCTTTAAAAGAAAATATAAAGTAAAAGAATTAATTCAAAATTTTGAGTTATAAGTTATTTCATTATATAATTTTCTTTGAAGGATTGAAATATAATGTCGATAATTCTTTATCTGTTCTTTCTGCTGCCATGCCTGGACCCGTTATTAATAAAGGATCTTCATATATTGTACAGCAAAGTCCAACTCAGGGAGTTAATCAGTCTTTACATCCTAACCTAATGTAAGTGGTTTTTGAAAATTATTTATGTTTCATTTCTTGTAAAATTAAATTTTTTAAAAATGTTTTAGCTTTTTCTAACTTGATTAAATTTGAAATAGGTTATTAAGTTAATCGCATGTCTTATTCTGTGCAATGCATTAAGTATATTTATAGCATTTATTTACAATATTTAATTATAAATTTTCTTTATATACTTATATTTTTTATATTTATTATATTCTATAATGTTATTTATAAGACATTTTAAATAATAATTTATAATCATCAATCGCTATGTGTCACTTAATTTTCTATTATTTGTGAATATATTATTATTAATTATGCTTAAATAATTTATACGTCATGTAAATATATGAACTATTTTTCTAATGATTTGATACTATCTGAAAAATGCTCTAATTTAATTATAAGTAAAGGAACATAAACATTTTTTGGAAGATAAATTGTAATTTTTTGAGTTTACACAGTGTTTTTATTAAATCTATTTTGAAGATTTGATTATTTAAATGTGCTGTAATTTTTCATATTATAAATGGATATTTATTGGCCGATCCACATATTCCAGTGCATTAGTTCAGATAATTGGTAGTTTATGTATATTTTATAAATTTCATAGAAAATATCTTTTGATTTTTAATAAGTATTAATCATTCAATATACTCGTGGAAATTGAATATTTGAAAGGCAGATGGAAATTAGATGTGTTATTATTCCTGCCTAAATAGGAAAGTTATACTACATTGTTTATTTGATTTGACTTGTTCATATTATATACTTGGTAATGCAACTTTTGTATTTTCAGCCTCTCACAATCTTCTAATATTTTGGCCAGATTGTGTGTCATTGTTTTATAATTTTTTTATACTTGAGTAAATATGCATATTTCTGACAGGCACAATTTGCATTATGCTGATTCAAACAGCTCATGGCCTGATTCTGAGTGTGATCAGACTCAAATACAAAAGAATCTTTTGAAGTGGGAAGCAGATGAGCAACTTGGATTGTTATCAACAATCTCTCCTGTCTTATATGCTAACATAAATCTTCAACATCTAAAAATTGAATATCCAGGTAATTTATTTTGTAAGGGTGTTATTTTACTCAATAAAAATAAGTTAATAAAATCCACTTTTCATTATTCATATTTAATTTGGTAAAATTAAATGGGTTTTAGATTCTATAAAGAATTAATTTTTGTATGCGAAGAAAAAGTATAATTTCTAACTATGAAAGCAAATTTTAAGAATATTTATAATTTTTTTTCATGAAGTAGAAAAAAAATATTGATTATATCTCATACTATTGTAAGTAACAAGCTCTTATTTTATTATTCTTAAAGCTTAAAACTTGATATTCAAAGTGTAAAGAATATTTCCTTTATTTATTTATAATTCATTGAATTTTTATTATTTTGCATGCTTAAATTTCTAAGCGTTGATATCCTAAATATTTAACTTGCGTACCTAAAATTGCAAAAGTAAACCTTTAATGAATATTTATTGTTCAATTTATCTTGTAGCTTGGTCTGACAGAGTGAAGCAAATTGCTAAAATATGGCGAAGCTTACCCACTGAAAAAAGACAACCTTACTTGGTAAGTGATTCTCTGATTTTCTGTTTTATTATTTATTGAAGAACTGAAATTATTTTTAAATACATTGAAGACAACGTGTAAAGAAAATTAGAATGATAAAACCATGCTATATAAATATATAGCATTGATTTTTGTGATTATGAGTGCACAATTAAAGCAATAAAATTAATGCTTATTAATAAGACATGAAACAGAATTTTCGATAAAATATTGTGTTTTTTGATTACAAACACTTTTTTTTATAAATTAATGGAGAAGCTCTGAACAGACATGGAAATAAAACTCATAAATTTATCATGATTACTAATCAGAACAAGATGAACAATTACTTTTTATCTTTATTTTCTAATTTCAGTTTGAAATTGCTTGAATTTTGAAAAGTTACATATTAATTGAATTTTTAAATAATAAAATAAAACTGTCTAGTCTTGTAGTACATAAGGTTTCAGAGTTTATTCATAGACTAAGTTTAAACATTTTCTTTCTCTTAAAGTATTTACTGAAGATTTTTATATATTTTTTTAAATCAAATTCAAAATATCTTTAGATTGATAACTTTTTAACACGAAAGATATTCCAAAAGCAGATCTATTTAATTATGTATATAAATTTAGTAATGCATTTTTTGTTTGTTTTGTTTTTCTGTAGCTTTTACTTCTGATTTTTATTTTCTTTGAATTTGTATCTATATCTTAATAACTTTGAAAATTCAATTTGAATTTGTATTCTTATTTGTAAGGCTTGTTTTAATGCTGAAAAATATTTTCCTTAAAAAATAGATACATTTGCACTCTTTCCAAATTAATATTTTTTGATACAACCATCCAAACTGTTTTGTGCTTCATTGATTATAGAAACTCTTTCAATTATGCATTTTTTTATTCCAAATAAATGTATGTATAGCAATTTTGAAAAACGATTTAAAAGCAGTTTGAAAATAATTAATCTTACTGAATTTTTCATTTTGTGAAGAGAAATATAGAAGCAATTTGTTTATTAAAACTAGATATAATTATATTTAATATTCTTTAAATACTTTCAATATTTTATGTTATATTCTTGTTCAATAACACAGTTCATTTTATTAATGGCTCTATATAAATGCTAACATTAATGACATGCAATGCATTATTTGTTTTATTTTTCAAAATTTGATAGTTATTGCCATACATTAAAAGTTATTACTCTATTTTATATTATTTGTTTTATTTCAAGTCGTTTTTGTAGTTCTTGAAGACTTTTATTATTTTGCAGCAAAGAGCTCGAGAAAATAGGGCGGCCTCTCGAACACAAAGGTCCAGTAGTACTGTAAGTTGAATTAATATAATATTGTTAATTTACTTTTTTTAATTATTTTGTTAAAATTTTAGTTATTTTATTCTTAAAAATAATTAAATGATAATAGTTATTAATAATTTCAGTATAATTTACTATTGTACACTATATTTAAAAATTTTCTTATAAAGATTCATTTTAATATTTTACATCTTATATATTGCATGTTAACTTTTAATTCCTGTTTTCAATTATTGAAGCTATTTGATTATCTTTTATAGAACATATTTTTTTATTTCTTATTTGAAAAAAGTAAAATATTCTTCACTTTTTCATAAATAATTTACCTAGATTATTTTATCGCAATAGTTGTTTTAGAATTTTTTAAGTTATATTTTACAAAATAATTCAATGCCATTTGAATATAATTTGTGCAAAGCAAATTTTGTACAAATATTATTTAAATTGTTTTGATATACCAAATGCTTGCAAATAAAATGGTAAGTTTATTAAATATATTAATAATCCTTATGTGGCTTATAGGACTCTGATCGAAGTACAAAGGAAAAGCTTCCCGAAGGTGATTCTGAAAAACAGTGGAAACAGTTGCAGCATTTTAGACAAATGCAACACCAAGCTCAACAAAGGCTAATTCAAGAACAGCGGCAAGGTATATATATAATTTTCATTTAAAAATTTCTTTTTTAATTCAAATATAGAAACTCAAATATACAAAGCAATATGTAATGTGTAATTTTTTTTTATCATAAGAAAGCAAGTAAACATTTTGATTGTAAAAATGTTTGGACATAAATTAAACCAATTGTTAGATTATTTGATACTCTTTTTAATTTTTAATTATATCATATTAATTATTGCATACATTGATTATTCCAAAAGAAAACTATTTTATATTTGAATAAAATTCTGTTTCCTAAATGATGCATAGTTTTATGCTCCTGCTTTCGATTCAATATTTTGTGGGCTCGAATCCCACCTTGAGCTTGGATATTTGTTTGGTTTAGAATTCACTTTAAGTGGTAGGTTCTGGTCTAATTAGCCCTCTTGTGCAAACAATTATCATTGAGTGACGAGCAAACAAACAATTTACATAGCTTTAATTCATTATTTATATTATTTTTGATACTATCAAAAGAAATATTCCTTATAGTGCTCAATTTTTAATGAGTTATGGTCCATAAATTATTCACTAATATATATGTTAGATCTAAATTTGCGAAGCAAACTATATTTAGTGAAATTCTCTTAGTATTTTTTGAGAAAATAAGAATATGCCAATATTTATCAATAAAAGAAATTTATAGTTTTTCTACAAATTTGATAAGTTTTGTTGTTAATAATTTATAGTAAATTAAAATAAATAAAAAATGTTATTCACTTTATTTCCAAAACCAACTCAAATGCTAAATAATATTTAAAAATTTATGTATTACATTACAATATTTCTTCTAATTGTCGTAAAATACCTATATTGTTCAGAACATTGTTAAGTAAAAATTTTTTTATCAAGATTCCTCTATTAATTATTTTTACTTGATAAACTTTTTTTTTATCATAATGTATTTTTATAAATCTTTGAAAATATATTTGTTAGTATAGTTTATTTTTGTAAGATGTAGGGAAAAAAATAATTTTTTCACAATGATATTCTCTATAATTTTCAAGTTTCAATGCAATATTTTAATATATCTTAAATCCATTTGTGTTAAAAAAATCTGATTCTCTGCCTAAATTTTGTAGGCCTAACAGTGTAATTAAATATGAAATAGATGCTATTTTATGTGATTTTTAAATTATTTTATAATTATAATGTAAAGCTGCAAAATATCCATTTAATGCATATCATTTGCTTTCATACTTTGATCAGTTTCAGAGTTTGCAAATGTATGTATGTCAGCTGTCTGAAAGAGAGGTAGAAGAGGTAAAAAACCTAAACAAAGTTCAAGGGAAGTTAAAAAATGTGCAAATTACAAAATTATAATTAAAAATTAAGAAAAAAATAAATCCAATAAAATAAAAAACTAATAAAATGGAAAAAATACATTTTCATTCTGAGACAATATGGAAGATACTTTTATAAATTAAGTACTACGTGCTGAGGTGAAGTACTGTTACAGTAATTCAATGTGTAAAGCATGTATTTATTGATTCACTAATGTAGCTTATTATTTTATTGTTTTTATGAAAGACGTATATTTAATTCTATATTTGAGTAATTTTCATAAAAAATTAATTACAAAAATCATCCTTGATGAAAAAATATGTCATAAATTGTCATTAATAACATATTTTTTTTGGGGTTGATTTAGAAAGTTTGAAAAGTAATTAAAAATTGTGAAAAATATAAAATCTCTTTAGAAGATATTTTTAATTTAAAATTATACAGAAACCAATACACTACTTAAAAGCAAGCAAAATTATAAGAATTCTAAGTACTTATTCCAAAAATAACTATAATTGTGACTAAATACAGTTAATTCTAATTAAATTGAAGTCATAAGTTACTACCATCTTCCTGATCATACATTTAATTGCATAAAATTTTTGCTGAGTTATTTTAAAAACATTTTTTGTTTTTTAATTTTTCAGCTGCTTTAAAAGCTCGATCAGAGAAGATTGAAAATACTACAGCTTTGGCAGAACTTGATAAAAATATAAAGTTAATCCATTCTAAATCTCTATCTGATATTCCCCAGTTTCCAAATAGAACAATTATTGATGAAAAGCAGCAAGGTCAAAACTCAAGTAAGATTGTTGAGAAAAGATGGTCATCATCTGCTTTAGATTTGAATACAACTGAAAATTTAATGCAGGTATGTAACAATTGAATTTTTATGTATTGAAGATAAAGCATTTATGTTACTCACCTAACTTGATTTTAAATCTCAATTCACATTCAGTGAATGAATTAGTTGTGATTTCAGCATTTTTCCTTTTTATGGAATAGCATGCCTGTTATTTTAAAGGGTTCCTAAAAATAGTAGTTTTGATGTTAGAATGTTGTTTAGATTATGTGGAAACATTTTTAAAACTAGTAAATAATTTAGTGTTAGCAATTATTAGTTTTTCATACTTTTAGACTGTTGTAACAAAATGCTGGCATTCTTATTGGTTTAAGTAATATTCTCATAAGTTTCCTGAGCTGTTTAATATAGAATTGTAATAAAACTGACTGATATGAAGTATTTTTATTACACTATATTAAAATAGTAATAATAAAGAGTTTGTAAGCATTAGCTAAATATAAGAATGTTAAATTCTATCATATAAAAACTCTTACATTTTCTATTTCTTGATTTTAAATCAGCATTTTTTGTTATTCTAGCAAGCAAGTAGGATGTCAATTGAAAATCATCCTTCCCTTCAAAAATCTCTTATGCAGGAAAGAGTCGCTCAGTCTCTTCTTCACGTTTCTAAAGTTCGGACCCCTCTTGAATCACCCTTGACTATCATGGATGCAGCTGTGTCACCATCTGGAGTTGTCAAAGCAGAAACAAATTATCAATCAGCATCTTCTCCTTTATCTGGTCCATCTCCGAAGCAGCCTTTCTCTCCTCTTAGCAATTCTAGAGGCTCTTTGTTGTTAAACAGGACAGATGGTGCTAGAGTTACAACACCAACCATCAAAAAGGAAGTTGTTAACACCCCTCCTCCTACTCCTAGGCCACACAGCTCTGACTCTTTTTTTCAAATGTCTGTCTCACCACAGTCTCAACTTATAGCTTCATTGGACACTCATTCTCAACCACCTCCAGCTCGTAGCAAACTTATCACCCCTGCTGGTCTACCTGATACTCAGCAAAGTTCAGCTGCTCCTAATGCAATTGATATCCAGAATGCTTCTATTGTGAGCTCCTCTTCTAAAGTGCAACATACCAACCCAGCAAATATTTCTAATCTTGACTTAACACCAAACAGCCCAAAAGTGCACACACCTCAAAATGCTCTTCACTCTGTTGAGCAATATCTGTTGCAGCAATCACCAACAGGTTTTCAGACTGCAAATATTTTGAAACAGTTGCCACCCCAGTACAAGGACGCTTGTGTCCCTATCACCAGTGCTTCAGAGAAAGAAGCCTTGCTGGCACAAGATAAACGGTTTGAGGAACAGAACCTGGAACAGTTCTTACAAGCAAATCAGTCATTACCCTTTTCCAACAGAATTGCTTCTCATCAGCATTTGAGAGATCTCTTGCAAACTAAGAAAACAGACCAAGGAATTGTGACTCGAGATGAAGGCAAGTATTTTATTTAATACTAATAATTTGTAATTGTATGAATATTTTAAATAATACATTTGTGTGTACTATTTTTATTATATTAAATTTGTTATATATCTAAAATAAAATAAGAAATGAACAAACTTTACTTTTAATCTGACTTCATATGATCACTACAAAAATAGTCTTTTCTGTTTTTATTTTTGCATTGAAAATTAAAATTTTATTTTAATATCATTTTTGTCTTAGTGTATCAGAGTTTGACATTAATTTTCATATTTTCTAAAAACTTCTTTTATTGGCGTTTAGTTATTATAGTACATTATAAAATTTTAAATAATTTCATAAATTTCTTTTGTGTATTCGTCAAAAATCAAATGTAAAAGTAACAAGTTATTATTGAGAAATTTAAATGTAAATCATTATCTCGTAGCATCATTTAGCAAAATTCAATGTTTGGGATCACTTGTAGAAAATTCTTATTGAATGTTCTGATTAAAGAAACATTTTTAGTTAATTATCATGTTAATCTTTTTTAACCAAATAATGCTTTATTAAATGATTTAACAAGCTTTTTTTTAAAATTTTTTTTCCAGTAATAGATGCTTTTGTCTAACTTTAGAAATTTATTATATGTGTGATTATTTGTCTAACTAAAGATAAAATTTGAATAGTTAAATAAGAATGATTTAGCTTCATAAAAAATTACACGAAAGTTATTTTTTCTAGAGATGCATGTTTAAGAATGATATTAATTAAAAGTTTATTGTTAAAACTAATTTCATACTTGAAAAGAAGATATTTATCAAAGAATCTTAGTGTTTTAATTCATACTTAGTTTATCATTGTTATTTATGGTGGTTGCATTTTATTTTCAGATAAATTCATTGGGAATGAACATGATCTTGTGTGCTCACCAGGAAATTTAAAACTGGCTGATGTAATATCTGAAACAGCTAATGCACAAAATGTAAACAGGGGTTTCCCTGTTGTAGACCCAGAACAGTCATCAAATCAGCGAATGGAAGTGTCTGAAAGACCCAATTCCCAAGCTAGTTCTCATAAAGAATTTCCTATTCCAGAAAACCAAAAGGAATCCCAGCCACCCAGTTATATGCCTCTTTCTGCTGTAGAAGATGATCTTTGTAATGACCCTGCTGTGAAAGAAAGCACAGCTGAAGGCGATCTTATGAATGACCTTGAAGCTCCTCCTGAAGAAGAGAATGATGTGTTGGGAGGCAACTGCAACCTTGACGTCTTAAACGTTGGTGATGTTGGTGAATTGGAATTAGACGATGATGAATTATTAGGTATGATTTAGTCATATATATATATATACACATATACATATGTAATATAAGTATACATATTGTCATGTACTATGCTCAAGATATCATTATTTCTGAGATCAATTTGTGAAATATTTTTAAAAATTATTTTTACTGCATGATAAGCTAGATTAGCAATTTAAAATTTATTGTTAATTTGAAATATATTAACAATAAATATTATATTAGACACATGAATTTAGATTAGATAAAACAATAAATAATAAATTTGATAAACTTGTTTTTAATTTATTGCTAATTTATTATTCAATTAAAAAGAATTGTTAAAAATATTTTATTATTTGAAGTTTATTATGTGATTAAATGAATGAATCAAAATGTATTATGTAATTTAAAAATTTAAGCTTAAAATTTATCATAATTTCATTAACATTGATTTTATATGTGAATATAATTCTGATGTTTATAAATTTATTACTGAATTAGTGTTAAATATTCCAAAGGAGAGATTTGCATATTTAGTATATTTTTGTGTTAATTCAATTCATTTTGTCTTTTACAAATTTTAATAGGTCTTGGTAATGATTTTAATATATTGGAATATGCGGATCCTGAGCGTGACAAAAATTTGGGTGGAGAAGGAGACAAAAGTAACATCTTGGATGAGCATCTTGATTTAGATGATAAAGATGATGAATTAGCAGAAGATGTTATTAAAGATGGTGAAGCACATGAAAAAGATTTACTCTCGGAAGATATTAATGATGATAAGAAATGCCTAGATATTGAGAATGAAAAGAATGAAAATTCCATTGATCAATCTAAAGATGCTCTTATGCCTGATAACTTTTTAGATTTTGATAAAAAAGATTTAGAGTCAGATATTACTTTTGAGAATCTGCCAAAGAATCTTGATAGCCCAACAATAGAACAATTAGCTAATAATGTAAAAGAAGAACCCAAACAGAACTTTTCTAGTTGTAGTCTTTCATCTCAAACATATACTCCTAATATTGATATAAAATTAGAAAAAAGTTCTATGGATCATTGCAATATTCAGAAGACAAATAGTATATCCTTCAATCCCGATGCTTCTACCTTGCCATCACCCAGGCCTGTGATTCAGCATCCCGATCAGTTAATTCCTCCTCCAGCATATAGAACTGTGACTGCATTGAAGCAGGGAATGGCTGCCACAGTGCACACCCCACCACCTCCCCAGCACACATTGACCCTACAAACTAAGGGAGGTTTTCCTCTCCATTTAAACATGAATCTGCGTCAAGAACTGGCTTTGAGCCAGCAAGGTACACTTTCACCTAATATCCAGCCTAATAAACCACTTCTTTTACAAGAACAACCTTTACTTTTAGAGGATTTAGTTGAGCAAGAGAAGCGAGAGCAGCGACGCCAAACCCAAGAAGGTTTGATGTCTCCTCATGGTGATGCTCTGTTGAGTGACATAGACTTTGAAAGATTGAAAGATGATGTTTTCTCTGGTCCACCAGATGATAGCCTTGGTGGACCGGGACTGTTAGGAAGTCATGATCCATCTTTATCTGCTGCTGTGCCAAATGTTGGAGCACCATCTTCCCCTAGTTCTCATAATTTTGGGCCTCCCTCATACTCTCTTTTGTGGCAAAATCAAGAACCTTCAAATCCTTTAGCTTCAAGACAACTAACAATTATGCAGAATTTGAAAACTAAAGCTGCAGTCTCTTCGTTGTTGGGATCATTAGGAATGGCACCTGGATTACCTCAAAAGGCTCCAACAATTCCTGGTAAGAGCTATTTTTTATTTTAAACTATTTAATGGAATATTATATATACCTATTTATCTCATGTTTGTATATACATACTTTTTTCTAAATATTTTATTCTTTTAAACTTTTAATTATGAGTTTAAAATTTTTTAATATTATTTTATGTATTAGTTTCATGCATTTCTTTGTTCAAAATTTCACTGATTTTCTGATACGTATTAATTGCTTTAACATATCTCATCATCATGTACGAGTATAAAATCAAGAATAATATCAAATAAATGAATTTTGTACATGAAGTCAACTGCATGCATTATAAAATGTATATCTTCCAAGTGGAAACATTTTTCAAACAAAAGTATCTCTGAGGCTTAATTCGGATTATATAGTTTTACTGATTATTTGGAATAAAATCTTAATCAAAAAAGGAATTGTATATATGAAAAGACAATTTAAAAATCATTTAGTTTAAATCTTTTATTTTTTTAAAACCTTTATTTCATTAATTCATGCTTTTTGATGAAACTATTTATTCTATTAATTAAAATGCTTAAGTTATATTTTTTCTGTGTTTTTATCAATGTGATTTAATTGATTTATAATTGATCTTACTTTTATGTTAGATTTATCATAACAATTAAGTTGACAATTTTGTATATCTGTAATTTATAGACCCCCTTATATGTGTTCATCAAAAATTTTGTTTGATAAAAATTATATCTCTATATTTATGTTATGAAAATTTTATCAAAATGTATTACAAATTCCTGTATGATTACATGATAATGGGACATTAATACTATTTTAAATTATGGATTTATGATGCATTTTATTTAGTTTATTTAAGAAATCTGCCTTGGAAAATAATATTCACTGAATGTGTTATTAATGAAGTATTGGGTGTGTGTAAATACTATGTGTAATGAATTTAGTACTTTTATTTAAAAAGCTTTCTTTTATGTAAATTGGGGTATCATTTGTATGTATTGCATGTAAACATTTTTTATGGAATGTTATTAATCAGTTTTTTTCAATTTTCTGTTAGTGGCAAATAAAACATGTGACAATAAATAGTAAAATCTACTATGGATTAATTAGGTTTAAATGTTTTGTTGTAATAAATTTTGAAATATTAAGATTTATTTTCACTAATTTTGCATTTCTCAGCTTCTACAATAGTCATCTATATTCAATAGAAATTTACATTTTTTAAGGTTTTACAAATTCATATTTCAATTACATTGCAATTTACATAAGAAATTTATATTTCATTTATAAAACATATGAAACTGCCTCTTTTTTTCTTTTGATATTTTATTTTTACATTTTTTAAAACAATAAAATAACTGCTTTTGTGATCGCTAACAGTATATATTTCAAGAAATCTTTCCATTTATACCTTAAACACATTAAAGTTTATGGTTAATATTTATATCTTGAGTTTTAGATAAAATATCTATTATATTAATTCATTAATTTTTTAAAAATAGTTGTGACCATCTTCTAGATTCATAATGAATGCTTATTCTTTCTTTGCAGAGTGTGATGAACCATTTTATTCTAGAAAACTGACTCACACATTTCCTTTTCCAATTTGTTGCATTTGTTCTGCCCAAAAATCTGCACACTCTAATAAAATTGTGCATTTTATATGCGATAAATTTTCCTCTTATGTTTTTTGCAAACTAATGTGTTAAACATCATTGCATCACAAAAGAAAAGATTCTGAGTGAAATAAAGAGAATGAGTTGCGTACGGATACCATTCTAAGAGATCTTGTTACACAGTATTTCACTAGCTTTTTACATTTTTGATTATTTACATAAAAGAATTAACCTTGTAAAAAATAGTTTTAATAACAAAAAATAAAAATAAAAGTTTTTTAAAAAATTTAATTAGAAATTTCTAAGAAATGTATTTGATTTTTGGTAATAAAACTTTTACTTAAAAATTATTTCTGAATGAGTTGATCTATATGAGATGCTTAACAGGTAAAAGTCTTAGTTTATTTATACATGCATTAAATAGATAATGTATTTTTTAAGGTAATGTTGCTGCAGCCCGAGCTTTAACTCAGAGCTTTGTACCGGCTCCTGAGAATCCACCACCACCACCTCCAGAGTCACTTATTGACCCTGAGAAGCTGAAGCTCATAAACCATGAGAAGTATCTAATGCAGCAACACTCCTTGCTGTCTTCACGCCAGAAATATTTTGAAACAGAAGTAATTAAACTGAGGAAGGCTAAAAAAGCTTTGAATGCAAAGCAACGTCAGCTACGTAAAAATGGGGGCGAGTTGGCAGAGAATGACGCTGTGGAATTGGCTAGAGTCTCTCAAGAACAAGCTGCCTTACAAAAGCAACTTGACCAGGTTTGGATTGTTATTTTTGTTCTAAGTTTTTATTGTTTTTAAATTTTCGTTAACTTATATTCTCTTGCTTAAATAGTCTTGAATTTCATCTGAACTTAACTGCATTTTTTCTCTTGTGCATTTAAATACAGTGGGTTCAACTTATAATTTAAGTTTTCTTATTAGTTTAAAATTTATGAAAAAATGTTTATTCCTTCTTTAAGTGAAAGTACTATATATAAATAAAATTAAAAATTACAGTAAAGTTAAACTTCTCCATGCCTCTTGTAAAGTTCAATACTACATAAACAAAGATTGTATTGTTATTAATGGTAAATCATGATGAATGTATTATTACTAATGTAAGAAATAATGAAGGGGAAACAAAATTTTCTAACCATAACTTTATGACTAAGTTTATATTTTGGGTAAGATTAAATTGATAAATTTTAAATTAACAAACTATGTTTTTATAACAAGTAATATGTATTGAATGTATTAAATTTACAACATTTTATAATTTTGGTCATATACTTCATATTTAACTACTATTGTAAATAATTGCTTTTTTGTTAATTTTTTTTTAAAAAAAAATCAATAAGAATAACAGTAATAGTGTTTCGTTGAACAATCTACACCAGAACACATCTTTGTGTGCCTGGGGCTATCCAAGCAAGATTTATGTGATGATCCTTTAATGATGCTAGGTTTTTTGGAGGTGTTTAACTCTATGGACCTGATCTAGCATTGTTGGCCAAAGGGGACAAGTAACAACAGCAATACGATAATAGGCATCACAGAAATAGTTCTACACTAACTTTTCAAACCGAGGATTGAACTATAATTTTTCAGTGCCTTGTTAAGCAACTTCAACATTTGTAATTTTAAACTATTTATTTTTAATGCATATTTTTTGAGTTGCATTAAAATAAAAAAAAGTTAATTGAATTATAATCATCTAACTTGATTTTTTTTAAATGAAATTTTAGGTTCGGAAGCAGTCTCGACAAAACACTATTGCTGTGCAAGATTATCGTTTGAAACAGCAAAAAAGACAACAGCAACAGCATTTGCAGCAATCTCAACAAGGAATCCCTAGAAGTCCTTTGCATAGTTCAGTCAGTTCCTTACAATCTTCCCCTCAGAATTCTCAATCTCCTCTCCAATTTACTAGTTCATTAAGTGTATGTTCCATCTTTAATATTTGATATGTTGTCTCTAGTGTAAATTAATTTAATTTTATGTTAATTTCTTCAAAAATGCATAGAATAAGAAATTTCTTGTAAATTTATTGTAACATCTATATAAAAATGAAATTCTGATTTTCTTTATATCAGTTAAAAAATTTTATAGTTAAAAACTTTATATATAGTTAAAAACATATGTTGAAAATGAATACTTGTTATAAAATTTCAAATGATGATTTCATTTAATATCTCTCCTGGAAGTAACAAATTTCAAACTTATAAATATTTTGTTTTTATTGTTGGTAAATTAAATTCTTTTTAAATATTTAGTTTTAACATTACTTGAGCATTTTTGTTTGAATGAAATTGTTTCTTTTCATATCAGTTAATCTATAAATAGTTAAAATGATTATATACATTAAATAAAATATTTCAAGATCAATTATAGCAAGTGGTTATTATTTTTTCAACTTAATATCAATGTTGAAGTCGTAATTAATTTTTTTACGTTTCAGTTTAAATTTAATTTTAGGAAAATGTGTATGAGAATAGAATAAAGCTTATGTGATTATTTTAAATTGATTTTGCGCAATTTCTTTTTCATCATGCATTTAATCATACAAACTGAAGTTCTAGTTATAATTTATTTTAAAATTGATTGAGATTTAATTTTGTATTAAATTATGTTATTAAATTTTCCAATTCTGAATTAAAATTTTTTTGTTTTATCAAAAACACTTGATGAATAAAATTAAAAATTAGGTCTAGTATATTATTTTTTCTTTGCTTGTGTATTTCATTTAATTAGCATGTGTCTGAAAATATTTATTTCCTATTTCATTTATAATTTTGACATTTTTTAAGTTAATTTTACTTGATTTGCGTAAGCATATGTTTTATTTTGCGTTTTGATTTTTGGTTTATTGTTTTTCCAAAATTTTGTAGAGTCAGGCTGCTTCTCGATCTCCCATGATGCCTGCCTCCCCCATTGGCCCTTCCTCTTCCATTCGCATGCAACATGCAGTACCTTCTTTAATGCAACCTGTTTCAGTATCTTCCACTGTTGCTCACCAGCAAAATATTCACTCACCTTTATTTTCTCAGCATTTACCTTTACAGTTTCAAGTGTCCCAGAGCAACAATAAAAATTGGGTGAAAATGTCTCCACAGGTACTTTTACTTGTTTTGCTTATATAGAGAGAAAAAAGGTGCAGTTTTATTATTGCAGTTTATTTCCTAATAGATTTAATTTTTTTAAGTTTAAAATTTCAGTTTTCCTTAAAATTTTTATTGATAAACATATTTATTATATAAAATATATGTTAAGACAAAACTTTTCATGCAAGTGCAGTTTTATAAAGCTGATTCAGTAAAATAAGAAAATTGTTCTTTAAATGTTATTTCATGAAAAACATTTAAAAAATTTACAATTCTGAAGTATTTTATTCTTCAGACTGTGTAAATTTCTTTAAATCTGCTACATTTTATTACTTTGATTGTATTTAGAAAGATTGAAATATAAAAATGCATTTATTAATCAAAATGGTTTAAATATCTGAAAATCTGAAATAGTTATAATTTTTGCTTAAAATAATTCTCAAATTTATAAATTTATGATAATGATTTTATTTTATATTCACTTAGCTGCATAAGTTGTTAATTAATACATAATTTTCATTATTTTTAAAAAGTGTGTGAAAATGTTTTTCTAAAATAATAAAATTTACCTTTGATTAAATTCCAAGTAAAGAAAACATATCTAGGAATATTTTTGAGCTATTTTATATACAGTGAAACCTCGTTACAACAATATTTTAGGGACCAAATAAATATATTGTTGTAGAGAGGCATATTGTTATATCAAGGGTCCACATATTTTGAGCATTTAATAAGAGTTTTTTTTTATTATTATTAGTTTAAGGTGCATAACATACTATATTTAGAAGAAATTAAATTGTAAAATACTAATAATAGTGATTTAAATACTAAAAAAATAAATAAATAAGATAAATTCAGAAAATAAGCACAGAAATATTCACATACCTGAAAAGACTTTTTATTGAAAATAATCCAATATTTTTGTTTGTTCATTCATTTTTTTAACTGTTAAGTTCACCAATACTGTATGCATTGAGTCTAGTGCACGAAAATGTTCTTCATTTATCGCGACGGAAGGCTTGAAAAAAATGTCCGTAGAGAATTCACAGATTGAAGAGCTTCATGGGATGACAATAAGGACTGCGATGGACCTGTATTATCATCATCATCTTCATCATTGTTTCCTATCTCATCAGTAATTTCAGAAAGAATATTTTCATCAGTAACTCCTGCGAAAACCATAAGATCATCATCTGCTGTTAAATAGTCTTCTATACTAATTCCAAACTTTTTACCGCTTGTTTCCTCAAGTTGGGATACGGATTTTTTGATGTGCAAAACACATTCTTGATCATCTAAGAGATCATTGGTTATGTAATTTTCATCATTATGAGATTTCTTATTTTCCATAACACAAAGACCGGCCTTTTTCCAGCAATTCCGAATGTTTTTTTTTGTTACTTTCCAGCAATATTGTCACACGCTTCCTTGACATTTACAGCTTTGAAAGGGTCTTCTACTTTATTTTCAAAGCTTACAAGTATGGAGTCCACCAACCGTTTTCTGTAATATCTTTTGAAGCACTTAATTATGCCCATATCAAGAGGCTGTAGAATTGAAGTGCAATTGGCAGGGAAAAAGCGATTTCGATATTTTGTAGCTTTGGAAATGACGTGTGAGCCCCGCAGTTATCTATCAACAAAACGATTTTTTTCTTTCTCTTCTTCATTTCATTGTCTAACTTCTGTAACCATTCGGAAAAAAATTTAGACGTCATCCAAGCCTTCTTATTTGCTTTATACTCCACGGGAAGACTTTTCACTTTCTTAAAGCACCTTGGCTTCAATGATTTACCAATGACAAGAGGTTGTATTCTATGCGATCCTGTGCTATTTGTATACAGAAGAACAGTGAGTCTCTGCTTTGATTTCTTCCCTCCATAACATTTTTCACCCTTGAATGCCAATGTTCGATCGGGTAGGAGTTGGAAAAACAGCCCAGCTTCATCTGCATTATAGATGTCTTCTGGAGCATACTTTTCTAAGATTTCTTTCATCTTGTTTTGCTGCCATTCATTTGCGTCGTTTATCGGGGCTGACTTTTTCTCTCCGTGAACTTCTTGGAAAGTTATTCCATGACGATCTCGAAAACGCATTAAGCAACCATTGCTAGCTTTGAAAGTTTCGTCCCCTAGCATTGCTGCAAATTTCCGTGCTTTTGCACATAATAAAGGTCCATTTATTGGGACATTTTTCACTCTCATCTCTTGAAACCATTTTAAAACAGTAGCATCAGTGTTTTCATTTGTCGCAACTTTCAGTCGTTTTCGCTCTTGGTTAATTTCATTTGAAGTTACAGCATCTTCGATTTGCTTTCTCTTCTTTAGGAACGTTGCAACTGTAGATTGCGATAATCCATGTTTCTTAGCCGCATCAATCTGCTTCATTCCCTCACCAATATCATTGATAACGTTCAGTTTATCTCGAAAAGATAGTTTCTTTCGCCCTGCCATCTAAGGGAACAATATCGCGTGAAAGAAAGAAAAGTTTAAATCAAATGTTTCGCGTAGAAACCGTTCAAAATCGTTAAAGACTGTAGTAATCCCTTTCTCATGCTTTTAATGAGTTACGGAAATGGCATTTCCCTTCTCAGCCCATCTGGCAAAGGGTAAATAAATTCTCACGCTTCGAGGGTGGACACACAATTCGGACAGGAAATGCATTCCGACCCCCTTTTCCTCTTGGGGGAAACAGGCGCGCAGGACCACGTGATAGTCCAGTGATAGAGAGGAGGAAGAACGACCCACCTGTAACCAGGGGGTACGTGTACCTTTCTGGGGCTTGAGCAGCCACCAGGCGCGTCGGCAAGTGGTGGATAGCCGAATATCCTGTAGGAATGACAGGATAGCCTTGAATATAGAATCAGAGGCCGCGAATCAGCTCTCGTAAACCCTGGTGTTATGCGATCCGTGCCTAGGGCTAATTGGCACCGCGGTATTGGTGTCTTAACGGAGCCTCTAGTTGCTTGGCGAACTTCTAGAGTAATTTGCCTTGCCCAGTAACTCGGGCAATGCTGGGTGGACTTATATTACCTGAGCTTTTTAATTGTTATCTTGTGGCTGAAAAGACACAAGAAGTAATAAACCTTTATACATTTACAGGTGAAGCCTCTAAAGTAGACCTTGCTGAAAAAGACAAGGGAACTCAGAGGCAATCTTGTAAAGGGGCAGCAATGAATCCTTCACTTGAGGTAGAAATGACCTCCAAACCATCTTCTTCTGGTGAAAGTCAGGAAGCTATTCCTAGCACGACTGACTTTCTGACCAGATGGGACTGTTTCAGCAAGACCTTATCTGCTGGAAATGTCATATGCAAGAGGAAACGGCAGAGCATGTCATTTACGAATGTGAGGCTCTTGCCCTCCCTAGATTAACTTCTTTAGGCTTCGTCCATACTAGAGAGTTACACCTAGACTCCATTAAAGGGTTATCAGACTTTGTTAGTAAAGTGGGTGACCCGAGCAACTGGAACTAGGAAACATTGGGGTTGGAGTTAATGGTACAAAATGCTGATAAAAGCAGAGGTGCTCAATGACATACAAACCCAACTCTAAGAAGAAGAAGAGCCACCCAGCCACTTTGTAGGCGACCGTCTGATGATGTAGAAGATATAATAAACATTCCTTGAATTGAAGTCTTGTGATTCTGTTCTTCATACCGAACACCACCATTGAACCCCAAAAAGACTACAAAACAACCTTTGAACTCACTAGTGTGTTGTAAAAGCTTTTTATTTTTTGTCCAAATAATACTGAAATTTAGATTGAAAAAATCGTTTTACAGAGATTTATTGTTCTAGAGAATATCGCTATATTGAGGGGTGATTAACATTAGTTTAGATGCAAAATCACCACAATAACTCCCTCTACTACACAAAACATTATTGTAGTAGAGGGAGTTATTGTTGTATCGGGTATCGTTGTAGCGAGAGTTTACTGTATAACGAATTGGTTTTCGAAAATTAATTTGTTGCAGTGATTTAATTTAATCGTTTCATATTATGAGTGAATGATTTGTAATTTAAATGATTGGGTGTTTAATAAAAACATATATTAAACTAATCATTAAGTTTTTCTTAATATTTTAGTTTTATCATCATCAAGTTTTTCTTAATAATCTAGTATATATTATCTATTGATCCTGATCTAGATATGTTACCAAAAGTATGCTGAAAATTAGTTTGACAAAATAACTTGTGTATTGTAGTTGAATTATAGTTGCAAGTTAAACCAACACAGGAATTTTTAAGATCTAGAAATAATAAAATATGCAAGCTTTAAAATGTTTCTATCAAAATTTTTTCAATACATTTTTAAACATAATGCTCATAAGAGTAATTATATTTAATAGATCATAAAAGGAAACTTAATGTTAAACCTTTTTCAGTAATTTATAATCTTTTTATACCTTGAAAAATTAATGCCTTCTATGTTTCAAGCTTAAATTAAACTCTGAAAGATTTTTAATTAATACAATAATGAAGCAAATTAAGATACATTTTTCAATAACTTAAAAAATTATGAAGAGGTCTTATGTCATCTGTATTTACATTAGGAAATTTTTGAAAATGTCATCACTGTCAGAAATATGCTGCTGTTTACTAGATGTCATCAAATTTCTCATGTAAATTTATCTTATATCAAATGTAATTATTACTTTTCTAAAGGAGTTTATTTTTTTTTTAAAAAAAAACAGGGTTAAAAAATTGGATATCATAAATTGTGTTGGACAGATGGAAAGTTTCATTAGTTATAATAAAAATACCCGTTTACATTTTTATTTTATCTAAATTGCAATAATTTTATTTTTTATATATTATGTTGGCTTGAAATTTTTTTGTAACATGTAAAATGAACTTCAAAGTACTTAACTCATGAAAGTTAAAAAAATTATAATTATAATGAAGTATGACAAACTTAGCACTTTCTAGAGCAAAAGTGTTTCAAATATTCATGGATAATTTAGTTTTAAACATGACTTTATTCATTAAAAAATCATTTATAATTATTTGAAAACAAAATCAATGTGATTCATTTGCTTTCTAGTTATCGTTAACGTTATTATTTTAAATTAAAAATATTTTCAAATTCTTGACTAAACTATAAATTTATATCTGAGTAATTTTCTACATTTAGAGTGCTGAAAGATATTTTAATTATCTTATTGGTGTAAATTTATTCTTAATGGAGAGAAATATAATTTTAATCAGGATGATTTGCTCTTCTATAACAATTATATTGAAATTTTACTATGCTGAAATTTATAATTTTTAAACACTAAAATGTCATTATTGTTTTAAGCAAACATAATAAAAATTTCTGTTTGACCTATGTATGTGCTTTGTGTAAATTGAATATCATTTTTTCATAAAGGACTTCATGAAGGTTAATATGTGATGTTATGAAGTATTAATAAGTGTATTTTGATCTCTCAATATAAATCATTGCGATCTTGTTAGTTTAATACATATTTTAAATTATTACATTTTTAAACAATAATTATTAAATAATTGAAATATTTGAATAAATTAAACAGGAAAAAATTTTACTTAACTGAATTAAATTTAACTAAATAAAATTTTTCTTAACTAAAGTTTCAAAGATATTATTATAAGACTGAACTATTTTTTTTAAAGGTAAAGGTTGAAGGAATTTTATTTGCTCCTTTTTCTTATGTTTATTATATCAACTTTTTAAAAAAATATATTTTTTTTCAATATTTGTTTATATATTTTATGGAAATCAATTTTCAGTTTTACAATTATGTTACTAACATTTTAACTTTTTAAATAAATTATTATTTTTCATACAGAATGACAGTCAGCAAGGTGAAAGGTTCATCAAAAGGGAGCAGTTTGAGGGTTCATTGAATCAACAATCCTTTTCAGTGCCTTCAACACCATCACCTGCGGCCTCTTTGATTGAAACTAATTTAAAAGGTAAATGATCATGCATTATGTATATTGCCTATTTTTTATATTTATATACATCTATGGATACCTATGTGGGAATTTGTTTTAAATTTCTAAAAACCTCTTGTTTTATGAGAGTGTAGCAAAACGTCTCCTCTCCAATATTTTATAATTTGGAGATGATGTTTATTGAGTTGAAAGTTAAAATTATCGGAAATTGTGGCAAAACTTTATTTTATTAATTTTAATGGCAGTGAATAATTTTCTATTGATTGGGAAAAATGCATTGAGAGACACGATGCTAGGGAAATGTAGAAAAAAGTATTCAATTTGGTAATTTTATTGTTGGAATACCTTTATATTACCTTCAAGGGCACATTAAATGGATTTAGATATTGCAGCTTCAATAAATTATTTTACCAAGTTGAAAGCTAATTTTTTTTTTTTTAGAATATAAACAATTATGGGAAAAAGTGTGACTTCATTTGAGCTTTTTAAATTTTGCTAAGTAATAAAAATGTTTATCTTGTAAGATAATATTTTGAAGCAGCACACATTTCACTTGTCTAATTACTATTCCTTATGAAATATTTTTCGTATAAGCTATTAACAAAATTTGTAAAACTAAGAACTTCTAAAATTGCCCTTATCACAGTTTATTTTGAACAGTGAAGAAAACAACTGTTCTTAAATGTGTACTATTACACTCATAATACAAGGTTGATGCATCCTGATTGATGGATGTGTAGTTGTTTTTTTAATAATCTTAGAGCAGAATTATCTGCCAAATTTCTGTCAAATGTAGTTTTCCTATGTATCAATTATCTCATGTAGGACCTAAAAGAATGTGATATCTGAACTATTGAACATATGGAGTTAAGGGGAATGAGAAAGCCGACTCCTTGGCCAGATTCGCTGCCGAGGAGGATGTCAGTCAATATTTGAAACTCACTTTTTGTGAGATTTCTTCCTTGGCTAAAGCAAAATTGAATAAGCTTTCGAAAACCCCTTCCAACCACTCTTGGTATTTTGTGAAAAAACGAAACCTTGGGGATTTCTTCAACTTAGATCGTGATCCCATCAAACTGCTTTTTCGCACTTCTGGAGTTCTAATTTCTTCTTCTAATAAATAGAGCTTTTGGAGTTCACACAAGAGTCCTCATATTTAAGCATAGTCAAAAAATATACGCAGAGTGCCATTGATGCATATCTGGCGTGGCTTTCATGGCATGTTTAAATTTTAGCGAGGACAAGATCCTGCAGCACCCTCAACTTTTTAGAGATTTTGGATATTTTTGGATTCACATGGAGATTGTCTAGCTCTGCTAGGTAGTCTAAAGATCAGTAACAACAGTAATTGTTGAATATCCTGCAAGAAAGCACAGCATTCATGTAAATTTTTCTTGCTGCTACTGGGAAATTGATAAAGCATGTTTGATATATTTTTTTAAATATATTATGCCATTTTCATTACTTTTGTATATATATGCACATTTTTCGTTTTTTTAAATCACCAAATTATTGTATTTAAGTTTTTGATCAGGTACACTCTGAAAGGGTCATATTTCAATTTTTCTAATAATTCTTTTACTCACTTAATATGTTTCCATTTTATATTAAAATATTCTGTATCAATTTAATGAATTTCTCCTCTCTCTCATTTTTGTATAATATTATAAGTAAAATTTTGATGATAGGTATTTACAAGGACTCTAATAGCTTGTTTGTTTTACAATGAAAGAACTACTTTTGCCTATATAGCTCAATCAAAATGTTTTGAAAGTTGACAGATTTTACTTTGAAAATAGTAATTTATTATTCAACACTAGGTTTAACTATACATTAAATAAAAATTATTAAAAAAATTAAATAAAAATTTAAAAAAAGTAGTTTTCGGATCCTTTGAAGTAGTCATTTTAATGAAATTATAAGAATAAGTTGCCAGTTTTCATATTCAGTTCTATAATGTTCATGTTTTTAGGTTTAATTGATGTTAAAAAAATGCAGGAAGATATCTGTGGGAAAAAATATGCAGAACAAATGGATTCATCTGTTGCTGCTGAAAATTCTGAAAATGCAAATTTCCCTTCAGTATCCTCAAAATCAGTATCCTCAGATATAGGTCAGCATACTTTTGGTCTGCTTTGTTATCGAATTAACATTAAGGATTAAATCTTGACCATAGTTTTTTAAAGTGTAGAGTTTTATACTTAAGAATATTATGAACATTTATCCATGATTCATAAATTTTGACGTTCACTCTATAATAAATACAACGCTGAGATTGATTGGTTATTTGGTTAGAGAAATTTGTAGTATTCATGAGTTTTATCGCTTTGATGGAGAAAATTTACAAAAAAATTTTTTTTAACTATTTTTACATTCTGGAATATATATTTTCTTTCATGTGTAGCAATTACTTAGAATTATGCATGCCCATAAAATTTCTTTTTGAGGCTTTTGAAAATCTAAATATCTAGTTTTGTTTTATGTTCTTAAGGTGTAAATTAATTTTATAAATTAAAGGAACTTTACTTGGTCTTAAATTAATATTATAATATTAATGAGATTTCTGAAAATGGGGTGTGTTTCTAGAAATGAAGGAATGTAACTTCCTGTATTATTTGACTCATTTAAAACCTCTTTGAAATTTAATGTATAGTAATTTTGAGACATCTTTTATCCTTATCTGTGTTTTGTAAAACATTCAAATTTTTTTCTTTTATTACAGTTCAAAATCAGCCTGTGTTAGATGAAGATAAACCCATTGGAGAATCTGTAAATGATTCTGTAGTAAGTTAATCTTTTATACTTTATTATTTTATTTTGAAGTTCTTTGTGTGGGAAAAAAGTAACAAGGAATCTGTTTCATGTATTTATTAGCCATGTTTTTCTTTATAAAATTCCTAAACTTGACTAATGTTTACAGTTAATAAAATTTCCATTTTGTTTAATATATATATATATATATGTGTATGTGTGTGTGTGTGTGTGTGTGTATGTATGTATGTATGTATATACACACATCCAATGGGTGGTTGGTTAACGAACAATTCAGACGATAAACTAATTGTATAATTAATATTTTCACAAAAGATTTTATGTTCAAACAAGGAACACTTTTCAGCTCTCGGAGCATGATGCGCAGAATTGATAAATCAAATGCAACAAAAATCATTTTTCATCATTTTTGAATTATGTTGCTTGCCTATTTACTTCAAAGTTCCATACTGAGGAAAAAAATTTTCCATAGAATATTTATAAACAAAGACCATTAGTTTCGGATTTGATTTCATTCAAAATCGTTATATAATTTCTAGAAAAGGAAGCTATAAAATAGCTGTGCTTTTTCTTTCAGCATTTAATTCTTAGAAAATTAAGACTTATTGTTCTTGTGTCTAATTTGTTATTTTTCTTATTTTGTTTAAAACAAATTTAACTTTTGTTTCAAGTTAAAAAATAGTTGTTTAATCATCATATGCATTTCAAAGTAACAATCCCAACACTTTTTGATGATCTTGTAACTTTCAAAAAAATTAATTTGTTTGTTCTCATAGTATGATCTTAAAAGAATCCTGTCTTTATTTATCTTCAATTCTCCAGGCATTTAATATACCTAATGCAATTATTTTTATAGTGTTCATTATTACATTTTATTTCTAGTTATTTTTCAATTCACATAGTCTTATTTGTTGATTATTAACTCATTTTGACAATTTATTGTACAAGCTATTTATATAAGTTTACTTTCTCCTCTGATCACTTTTCATGTATGCTATAGCTGTTTACAGCAGTACTTTGCTGAATAAGGATAAGAAATGTCTTGAGCTAATATCTGGTTTCTAATCTTTTCTATATTCATAAAAACTTTAATACTTATTTAATAACTGATTACTGTGCTTCAATTTCAAAATTGGTATTTTAATATTATTATTCAAATATAGTATATTCCTTCAAGCTTTTATGTATATATTGTTATTCTCAAATAGGTGTATGTTTGAAAATTGCTTTGAAAAATGTACTGATGATGTATCCATCCATTTTGTTTTATTTTGTTACAATGATTTTTTTTTACATAGTGATTTCAGAAATAATTAAATTGGGCTTATGTGATTGGTGTATTAAGAACAAAATGAATATTATTGAAAAGAATCATATAATATAATCACAAATCACATAATTCAGTTTAAATTTTGTTGTTTTGTATTTTTTTCCTTTTCACTTTTTATTCAGTAAATATAGAAAAAATCTTATTTTTCTGCTTAGCTTAATAGCTTGAGATTCATATAGAAATTAAACGTTAATTTATATTTTTGATAATTTTTGTTATTAACTGTATTGTAAAGAATATTTCAAATTTATTTTCAATTACTAATTACTATAATTCATTAGTTAATTGTTATTTATAATGTTGCTTCAAATTAATTAAAACTATTTTCAAATTATCCAATCATTATTTCAAATTTGTTCTGGAGTAATTAGTTACTCTCACAAATTTAATGTCTTTCTTACTAAAATAAAGAAATTAATTTGATTGCTAAGATAATTAATTTCAATTTTAATTGTTACAAATTAAGGAATTTCATGTTGTAACAGTGTATGTTGTCTGTTGGAACTCATCGTTAAGGAAACATGAGCTTACATCTTTGATGGTTACCAATAATGGGGATGAAGTATTTTAAATAACAGTTTTTGGTACTGGCATTAATAAAAAAATTCCCATTAATGAAAATGGTGTTTAACATTTAATATATGGACTATTCTAAAGATATTAAGTACATTTATAGTCTAGATGTCATAAATTAAAGTAGCAAACTTATATTTATAGATAATACAGTAATTATAATTTCAAATTTGTGGTAACTTTTTTGGAAAAGTTTTAGATTAATCTGAAATAGCCTGTAACTTTCAGTTAACAGAATTTCAGGCATAACTGATTTACTAATTGTATTGTGTTTAGTTCCCACAAAACAAAATTTATTATTTTGTTTTCTATCTATTTGAAGGCAGAAAATTGTCAGAAGGAAATCAATAAGAAGCTGTAAATAGTTTCAGTGATATATGGGAAATATAAATCACTTATTAATTTTAATGAACCATAGAATTTATGTATTAAAAATTTAATTTTTAAATGTCTGATAAATTTTCAAATTTTTCAAGCTCAGCATTTGTATCTTCCTGTTTAATGCTTCTTACTTCTATTGCTTTTACCATTGTATGTCTTCTTTTTATTAATACTTAACTGAACTAACTTACCCATTCCCATGTAGCTCTTTGGGAGAAGATATTCTTTTAATATCACTAACAATGACATTTCAGGTGCCCCCATCTATACTTGCTCAAAGCTTACCAAGTTCAGTTTCAAATACCCTTAAGTTTACATTGCGCCAAACTGGAATGCCAACAGTGTGTCTGCCAACCGCTGATGCTGATACAAATGTTGAAAATTCATCAGAGGTGAATTTCAGATCTCTTTAATTTGTCCACTGTGGATATTTTTTACCGTTCTGGAGTCATCTTTTTTTCATATTTTTAATTGGCTACTTACACTGTTATTATTTTCCCCATATTTATATTGCACCTATATTTTCCATTTCTATAATTGCTGCATGACAATTTTAGATTTCTGTTGCACTTTCTCCCTTTAGTACTATTATATTGTATGTTAATTTTTTTACTTAAAAATATTACATTGTTTTTTGTATGTTTTATGTGTTTCATTGAAAATGTTTTATAACTTATTTATTTTTATGTTATTGCGATTATTGCAATTAATTTAATGATTAGTTACAGTTTGTCATTTTTATATGATATAAGCAGTTTTTTCAATATCATAAGTTTAAAAATTTTTATTGTTTATTAAAATTTTGCTGGATATTTTAGCTATTTTTATTTGAAAGAATAATAAGTTAATATTTAAAAAACATTTAAATTCATCTGTGCTTGCTGCTGTAGCAGAATATGATGTCAAGCTTATTTTTCTAACTTAATAAAGAAAATACAAAGAGAAATGATGTATCATTGTTGATTAAAATAGATGAATAACTGATCAAAACTAAGTTTATATACCAATTTCTAACAATTCTTCAACAATATGATGTTTTGTACACCATCCCATCATTCATTGATCACACAGCTACTAAGAATGTGCAGCCTATTTTGTTATTCTGTGATCGTTGAAAAACGTGCTTCAATAAAGTTAGTGCTCAGTTTATATTCGTGAAGCAAGTTTGGTTTAATAATGCTTCTGTATATGAACATTATTAAACTTTTCTTCTTGTTTTTTTTTCAAATCAAAAAGTTAAAATACAACAATGCAATTTCCAAGAAAATTGACTACCATGACTTTTCTAAAAATGCTTGATATATCTTTATTCAAATATAAAGCTACAGTAGAGGTTTCAGTTTACTTTCGATAAAAATTCATGGAACTTTTTTGATTGTCAGATAATTATAATAATGATATTGAAAATTAAAATTCTATTATGCTTAAATATTTTTAAGGGTAACAATATTTTATTTATTTTAACTTCATGATTTACCAAAAAAATTTGGTTTGTAAATTTGTTGAAATTTTAGAACATTTAAAAAATTATTTGCTGAATAAATTTAACTTATATTGCTTTATTGTTTTTAAGTGTATGTATTAAGTAATTTTTTAGTTTATTTTAAGTTATTTCTAACATATTGCACAATAATAACAGCTATATCATATGGTGATCTTTTACATAATTTTAAACATTGTTTTCAACTACATATGTTACAATTACTTAAAAGTACTTTTAACAAATGTATTAATTCCAAAAGTATGACCTATTTATCAGTTTTCATTTTAACTTATTTGATGAATTATTTTATAGTCTTTTTAATACTATTGTACATTTAACTTGTATGATACAAATTATGTAATTCTTTATCCTCCCATTTTTCTAGTTGCCATATAGCTTACAGAGTTCAGATTTACAACCTAAAGTTAGTGATATGAAACCAAATTTACCAGCCTCAGATATTAAGTTAGAATCTAAAGAAATTTCTGAAGTAGATAATTCAATGAATCAGTCTTCAATCTTCGAAGTTAAACAAGAAGTTCAGCACCATGTAAATGCTGGGGAATCGAATATCCAAACAAGTTTGAAGGAAGGCAATTTTGCACCTCAGACTGCTGAACCGTCTTCACATGGAACTAGCAATTCAAGTTCAAACAACATGGATTCTCAGGTTTATATCATTACTAGGAATGATTTGTATTAATACTGTATATGTGTGTAATATAAATACATGTATTCACGTGCACCATAAATTGGTTAACATTAACTGCACTGATAATATATATCTAATTTTATATAAGTTTCATTAATAGGAATTTGACTCAAAATTTTGCAATTTTTCTTCAAATAAAAATTTTAGTTTTTAAAAATATAACAGCATTTTGTATTAATTCTTAAAATTATTAATAATTTTTTTTATGAAATTATTTGGAATTGTCTTAAGACTTTTATAAATAACTAATTTGTTAATAAATAAAATATTTGAAAATTGCATAAGATTAAAAATTTAAATTTTTTCTATTTAATTCTATTTTTTTAAAGATAATTTTGTAACTTATTATTGAACACATTCATATTTATAATTATTAATATTTAGCATTTATTTACTTTTAGTTTCTTTAAAATTGTTTTTGTTACTTTTATGATATAATTTATTTTCTAAAACTGAGAATACATAACTATTAAAATTTTAAGTTAGCATTTCTAATATTTCGGGAAATTCTGTGTTATATTTTATCAAAGTGTATCTATCATATTTTCAATGAATACTATAAACTGATTTTCTTTTCCCCCCTAAAATACTGTAATATTTTTAGCAACTTAAGGATAATAGCAATCAGTCAGTTGTGGATAAAGGTTGTGAAGAAAATGCAAAAAGTTCAGAGTTAATTCTAAACATTAAGCAAGAGATCATAGAGGAAGTACCAAGTTCTACTGAGAACACAGGAAATGAGTTAAATAAACATGAGCAGAGCACAAGTAACAAAGGCAGTGGTGAATCAACTAAAAGTGATAAAAAGGAAGACATAGAGGGTAAATTAATTTACATTTAATTTTATATTTAAACTTATTCAATATTCTTCATTGTGCTTTACATTTATTGAAAATATTGTACGAGAAGAAAAAAATTTGGTCTGTGTACATCTGCTTTGAAGTTTTCATTATTGAACATTTAAATCAATCTAAAGATTCACGAGGGGAAAATGGCATTAAGAAGACTAGCATTTTTTCTTAATTAGTGAGAGTGAATTAAACTTGTTATGATTATGATGTACTGAATTTTCTCTTTGTTTCTATAATTCATTTTTTAAAATTATTATTATCTTCATATGATTTACTTTCAGAATAGAAGTATGAGTTGATAAGTTTTTTTATATGATTGCATAATTTATTAATAATGTTTATCTTTTGTTTTGACATTGTTTTAAAATCTTAGAATTCTTTAGTTTGTGTAAGTTGCTTAAAATTTAATATTAGTAGAAGATAATAAATAAAAATGATAATTAAATAAAACAAAAATATTGACATTAAAAATAATTAGAGTGTTTTAATTTTATTATTACATGTAACATTTCTACCATCAAAATAAAGAATTTGAAAGAAATAAATTCTTAAAAACAAATTTCAATAGTGTGACCACAAGTGTTTTAAAAGAAATAGCGTTTTCTTTAAAATGACTTAATTTTAAAGAAAATTTTTCTTCATTACTACATCTACATGACTGTTAGTTTATCCTACTATTACCTTTTGGTGTTTTGATAAGCAATTTTCTTTTTAATTTCCTTTGCATTATGTTTTGTGCTGATTAGATCTCAGTTTTCATTTTATTTTTTATTTTTATTCCGTAGCTGGTAAAAAATGCATTTTAATGAGAAAAACTATTTAAATTTTAACTAAATTAAATTAGTATAAATTCCTATTTCAGGATTTGTTATTATGCAGTTGAAAATTGGGTAAAATTTATTAACTTCACTTTATTTTTTTATATTAATACTCCCCAGGAATTGTATATTAAGTCTTGTGTTTTGATATGTTTGATGCAGGAAAATACAATAATTTTTTCAATTTATATCTTAATGTGATTTCTTGACTGGAGGGTTGTATTAAACTCCTTATATTAACTAAATAAAATTAATACAAAGAAAGAAGTATATATGTATATATATATATATATATATTTCTTACTACTATAGATTTGATTTTAATGTAGACAATATTATATAACTTTTTGCTTTGCTTAAAACTAACAAAATATTTTGCATTATCAACTTTTGAATAATATTTTATATCAAATGAGGGTAATCATTTTCATCATTTTTTAAATTTATTTTCATTATTTAGGTTCTTCTGATGAAGAAATGGAAAGCATTCCTAAAACTGCTGCGGAAAAAGAGCGTGAGCAAGCCGAACAAAATGTTTTGTTGAAACAATTGCTTCAAAATTGTCCTTCTGCTGAAACTCCTAGAAAAAGCTCTGAAAGTTTATTGGTTAGTTTTCACTTAATAAAATAAATCACATAATTTTACACTAATATTTGAAAAAAAGTTTTTGCACCACATATTGATCTTCTTAGAATTTACTGTACTTATAGCATTAATTTCTTAAAAACATAATTCTACCTACCTAAGTATTTTTATCTTATAATTCATTAAAAAAGTAAGATTAAGAACTTTTTGTATCAATTACATATATGTTTCTAAAAATTAACTATTAAATACAATATCCATTCCTTTAATCCATTTTATATTAATTTGTTTTAGTGTTACAAAATGTTGACAATAAATTTGCTCATTTTAGATGTTAATTATGTAGTATTTTTCTATAAAATAAATTATTATAATTTAGCATAAATTATCAAGAAAAATTGCTCTGTATATTCTAATGGATAATGGAAAGTGTTGTCTTTCATAATCAAATGTTGTATGAAATCATCAGTGAAATATTTAAATATTATCAAATGAGTATAGTGATAACAATTGAAATATCAAAACAATTGTGAGATAACAATTGAAAAATCAAAGTTATACTTTAAAATATTTAAAAATTTTTATTCAAAGTTTCTTCGAAAATTATTTTAAATGCTTAGTGTTTCTAATGACTTATTGTGTTTCTGGTGTCCATGTTTAGTATGATGTGGCATATAGATATAACTTACAAGATAATATTACATATCAGTAATTTAATCAAACTGAAATTGAAATCAATTGTATGTCCTAAATAATGCTATATCAGTAACAAGTATCCAGCAGTGTATAATTCAAAATAACAACAAGTGTTGATTTTACTATTCTTACTACCATTTTTTCAGATACTTTTTTCCCTCTAACATTTGCAGTATGTATTTCAGACTCTTGATTCATTATATGTGCTCAAATTATTTGAGGTTCTAGATCTTATTATAATAACTATAAAGCTTTTAATATTTTATGTTACCAAATTTTCATTGTTATTTAACTTAAAAAAAATGTTTTTTTTCATAGATCTTCAAAACTTACTTAAATTTTATGAGATTGTTTTCTGCATGCAAATTGTTGTGTAATAATGGAGATATATACAAATATATTTTCTTAATTTTAAAATATATTCTTAAATAATTGAAGAATAATTTTTCAAGTAAAAAAAATATTTTTATTGAATCTTGCATTGAAAAAGATGAAATAATCAAATATGTCATCCATACGTCAAAATTTCATTGTTATTGATATTTTTGACCAAAAGGATGTCCCAATTTCTACATTTAATATTATTTAGAGCAAAATTAATTAATTGAATTTTTCTATATAGTGTTGGCTAGTCTTAATGCTTTCAATAAATACTTGAATTATATAGAATTGAATTCACAATTCTTTCTTGAGGAAGTTAACATTTAACAACAGTATTTGTCAAATGTGCAAAATATGTGGATGATAGAATAAAAAATTTTCATGTGCAATATCAAGCATTGTTACTGCTTATAAGTAAGTGCTGCTAATTTTAATGCTAGTGATTTTTCTGTAATACAACATCAATTGAAATAGTATTGATTCATCCTGTTCAGACATATTTTTTCTTAATTGTTTTAGTTGTTAATCACTTATTTTCAATTTATTTTATATTTTCATTTAATTTCAATTAACTGTTAGAAATACCAATGTAGAAATTGTTTAAATCTGTTGAGTTGTTTATAGGACCTTTTTGATTGTTTCAAATCTCTGATGCTTGACTTTTGTGAGTTATGTTTCCCAAGACATCTAAAAAGCTTTTTTAGATATAACTTTTCTGTATCAAATTTTTAACCTTTTCCTATACAAATGAGTTATTTGATACTATTCAAGTTTCAGTAACTTATTTAAAATCTAGAAGAAAAAAAAAAGACACATTTTTAAAATGAATCTAGTTCCTTTTGTTTCCTTGCAAACTTCAGATTGAAATTGATCAAACACAAGTTCAGATCATATGAAAATGATTTATTAAAATTTATTGCTTTAACCAAGACATCATTAAATATATGCATTTATATCTGCATGAATATTAGCATAGATATTAATTCCTTTTGTTAGTTTATACATTATGTGTTTTATATATGTTATGTTTCTATATACATTATGAGTTGAAAAATTTCCTTTGCTTTCATATTTTTGTTTTAATCTGCTATTTTTAAATTTCGCTCATATTTTAGGAATTACAAAAAGAAGAAGACTTAAATAAACTTGATATGCAGTTTGATATCAGCAGCTTAGATGACAAGGATAAACTTGATGATGCAAAAGCCAAAAAGCAATCTTATTTAGGTATGTATATCAATCTTAGAAAATTAATAATTTCAGTGTAGTTGTGTAAATCACTTTTCTCACGTATTCTTAATGTGTAGTTTGTTTATTTCTATGTTAAACATTTATAATTTCAGATATTCGACGAGCCCAGCTGGAAAAGGAACCTACTCCTCCCCCTGGGGAAAAAGCAAAGCCAATAAAACGAAAAAGGCCAAAGAAGAAGAAGTTAGAAGAACCAGCCAAGCCTGAAACTATAGTAATTAAAAAGAAATGCCGAAGAAGCTCTTCAAAACTTGAAGAAGGCTATGAAAATTACATGGGAAGTATGATGAATAAGATCACGACTCTGCCACCTTTACGAATCATTGAACCAGACATCAAGCCAAATAATTCCTCAATTCCAGTATTTGGATCACCTGATTTGAATTTAATAGGTAATTATCAAACTATGTGGTTATAATAACAATTTATCTGAATATAAATTTTGAACTTAATATTGTTTTACAAAAATTTATATTGTTTCTCCCAAATATATAAATATAAATTTTGTTAAAAAATATTATTTTAGCTGCTAAGTATTTTATGTTTAATGTTTGACTAGACGAATTATTACCAGAGTATTAAGTCAGATTTATGCTAGACTTTAAAAATATTAATTAAACTGAAAAATAGCTTAAGTTTTCTTTTATATTTGGGATTTAAAAAATCAAGAACCTATCTCAATTTTTTAATCTGGATAACTTGGCAATGTAACAGTAATCATAACATTTATTAAGGACTTTTTTTTAGTTTTAAGAATGTTTATAAATATTAATGATATATGTTTAAAGTTTAATGAGTTTGGCAGTCACTTCAAATTATACTGTAACTCTAACTGCTTTAGAAGTACATCTCTTGAGCTTCAATCCTAAGTAATTATAATGTCAGCAATTTGTGAAAAATTACTTAAGAATTGAAAGTCAGTTGTATATTTTAATCTGAAGAGAATATCTCCATTTTTTTCAATACATTTTTACATATATTTTTTAAATAATTTATAATTGACAATGATTTGAAAACATTTAGAATAATTGAATTATAGTAAATTTTGCTCTTGAAATTTGAACTTTGATGTATGGGAAGACAGAACAGAAAAATAATTATTGCTTGCATTGGTAATAATTTTAATCATATAGATATTGTGAAGTAAACTTTTAAAATATTTATATAACATGAAAATGTTAACTTAGTAAACTTTTTCATGTTGAAAAGGATAACATTAAAAACATGGGGTTTGTGAAAAATTATGCCTTTTTGATATTTTATTTTGTGCTCTGTTTCTGCTTAGCCAATGAAAAATTTAGTTTTTAAATCTAATGCTTGACCTAAACTATAAGTATTAGAATTGTATAAAAATTTTATAATACTTTGTAGCTGTGTTTAATTTAGTGGTGAATAATTTTATAATGGATTTTATAATGGAGCTTAATGGTGAATAATTTTATAATGGAAGGTTCCAGGTTTGATTTCTCTTAGATCTCTCTTCTGCTTATACTTCTGCTTGCATTATTTCCCATGCAGTAACTTGGCTCTGTGTAAGAGAGGAAACTTTATAGGTTTTCTTTCTTGTGACAGTTGTACTGGAAACCGTCTTTGGAGACTTTACTCTAGGTTTCAGTGTTGGTCTCTATTCATCAAACCATGTTAAATTATTCGTTTGAGATTCGTTCATTTTGGTTGTTTGGTTGAAGGCACTGATTTCACACTCGTTTCTCTTTGGTTATATTCTGAGCTGTTAATTAAATGATAAATGTAGTGGATCATTTTAACAATTTGTGTAGTCCATTCCCACTTTGGTCATTGGTGTTCACAGTGGTGTGTGTTGTATATCAAATCATCGATTCTTCCAATTAATCTTTAGAGACTGGTACAAAGCCAAGTAATGTCAATGATCAGATTTGCATGATCTTCCGTTCTATCTTTGTGAAGATAAGAGAGAGAGGTTGGGGAACTAAAAATAATGCAGAAAAGATTAACATGGCTTCTGTTCAAGAAAGACATGTTGATTTTTTTTGTCTCATTGTGAACTACGATCAGAGATGCATTCTTTGGAGTAGTAGAATCCTAGTTCCATGTTAATTGGTAATAATTAAAGAATAGCATTTTTCTTTTATCATGCTAGTCGTGTGTTTAGGATTTTACCACTGTCTCTGAAAAGTTCACTTCTTAAGCAAAGCACGGCAGATTTTACTATAAATTATGATAGTTTTTAGCTCTTAGGTGGTTTGCTATGTAGTTACAAACTATTTGATGTAAAACCCTTAAGTATCGTTTAAATTAAATTTTTTAATTAAATTCTTATGCATGGTCTGATATGCCAATAACAAAGCAATTTTTTAATGAACTGTAATTGTTATATAAACGCTTAATATGCTATTAATATTAATGGTAATATCCTCTAATCTTTCATATTAATTTTAATTGTTTATCTATATTAATTATCAATAATTTCATGTCATTTTTAGTAAGTTTGTTCATTGAAACATTGTATGTTTGTAAACTGTCTCTTCTCTGTGAAATTTTGGACATTTATTCATTCCTGTCAATGAAACTCTTAATTAATCATACTAATAATGAGTTAAAAGGGATTGATATAAAATATTTTTATGTATTTTTTAATGTCTTAAAACCACATAACAGGAATGCAAAATCATTTTAGTTCATGTACACATACATGTACCTATAGAATTTATAAAAAAAAACTTAACACTTTTCAGTTATTATGTAAAAAGTTAGAAAAGTTATGTAAATTTGTGTTTATGAGTGCACTTTTTTTAAATGTGATAATTAAATTTCTTAATATAGATAGCCAATTAAAAGGAAATTTTGGATGTGCTGTTATACCTGGTCAGAGTGATATTTATTCTCATCACCCATATACGGATGAGCAAGCACCTTCATCGTCTATATTACCACCTTCTTCTCCTCCCTATCGAGGTTTTTATAATCAAGAATTCCCTGGCATGAATAAAGGTAATTATGCCTACTATAAAAAATTTATTGTTGAATAGTTTTTTTCATTAATATATATTTTACTTAACATGTTTCTGGAAAGTCAAACTCTTCAATGTTTTATTTATTTTTAGTTAGTTAAGTTTAATTGTTAGTTTAGCCTTCATAATATTGTTTTCTTTGTGTTTTCCTTTCCTTTTTCTTATAATGTGGGTTTTTTTTTACAGCAATTGAAAAGAATGAGATAGAAACCCTGCTGAATTCTAGTGAATCCGAATCCAAAATTGTTCCTAGGTAAAAATAAGAAAATAATTTTAAGTTGTTTATATGTAAAATGAGTTAAATATATAACTTATACAGTTCATTTTTATTTTGAATGTATGAAAAATGTTTTGATAAAGTTTAAAAAGATTATATTGCTGAATACAAAACTTAATATTTTTATAACTATTAATTTTAAATATACACTAAAATATTTTTTTGCATTTTATGAATTAGAGAACTTGTCAACCTACAGCCAACTGCATGTAAAGTTCTTGCATAATTTATGCAACAATTTTACATACAGTTGTAGGCTGAATAAATTCTATTATATACTTCCCCCTAATATATCAGCCATCAATTCAAATAATCACTTTGAATTTTTATTATTTGGAAATAAAATAATGATTTTTAAATATGAATTTCTTACCTTATCTTCAAATTTGAAGTCATTATTTTGTTATATAATATGGACTCAACTATACTAATGAGAAGGAAGTTTCAATATAAATAATATAACACTGGGTTAAAAAGGCAACTTTTATTTCCAAACTTTAAAATCCAACAATGTATTATTTTCAGTTATTTTAAAAGTTTATTTATATGATAATTAATTTTCTTTTCAAGACAAGTTAATTTTATTTACCATGTAAAATTTGTATTATAACATTTTGATTTGCTATATATGTAAATTTTTACAATAATAAAAATAGCATTCAAAATAATTTTGATTTAATGTTCTTCTAGTTTTTTTAAAAATTTTACTTTATAAACAATTAAATGTATTTACATGAATATCAGAACTGTATTTACAATTTGGAAATTGTGAGTGATTAAATATAGAATTGCAATGCATGTAGTATATGTCTAGTGAAAAGTTACTTATCAGAATATGCTGACTAATGGCTGATTGGTTAGCATTCCTGAGTACTAGGTTGTTGATCCTAATCCTGATCGAATCCTGGTTTGGGTATGGATGTTTCTTTCTCTCTGTGATTCTTTGTCCTTTCTTCTGAGATAATGTATGAATGTGTCCCAATCTATAAATGGGTTTGTGGTGGTATGGCGTAGGTAATGCTACTTGTCCTGTGACTTGGTTCACAAGTGTGCACCAGGTAACGATAAATGAGTAACAGTTTCCGGCCTTGTTGTAGTGAAAGGTTAGTCACCCAGTGCTAATCCTTCACCAAAACAAATGCCCACCCTTATTAAAAAATAAATAAATAAAAATTAGAATGTTCTTGTATAATTTTAAATCTAGTTAAGCAATTTTTTAACTTTAAAATAAAGAAAGGGACTAGAAATTTGGTTAATGTTATTTCAACATTTTCTCATATTTCAAGGCTTGTTAAGTGAGAAATATTGTTATTCCATTATCATTTAAAAAGAATAAGATAGGGAAATCATTTGAAATGTTTTTAATTATCTAATTTTAGTTTTCTAACTAAGAAAATTTTGTTTTAGGGATGTTGGTAGTCCAGATTCTGTAATTTCATCTTCATCGCCTGAATGTTGTGTCTTTGAACCAAAAAATAAGTGGCCAATGCTGATATTTATTGATAAACTTTTACCAGAGAAAAAACGAATTGGTTCTCCAGTTATTCCAATAGTGTATCCAATACCAATAAGAGGTAAGCTAGATGATTTTCCCTTAAATTAGCAATATATAGTGACATAGTTAAAATATCACTTTATTACTGTTTCATTAATAAATTTTTGTAGATTTTTTTCTTGTGGTTATAGGAAAAATGGTATCTGCTGAAGAGAGGATCACACTCAAATTAGACCTTAGGGACTTTTGTTTATTAGTATATTTCAAAATCAAATGTCAGTTTTTAATAACTAAAGAAATATGCAAATTAATATTTCTTAGTTTTAACATTAAAATTAAAAAGAGGAAACATTATTCCTGAAATAAGTGTGTGCATGATATATGCATATACACATATATAAATACAGTGTATATTTAGGGTTAACAGTATTTATTTTAAGAACAGATATTTTAGAGTTTTTGAAAGCATTGTTTGCAGGGGGAAAAAAACTTAGACTTGTAAAATATACATCTTAATTTTTTATTAAAATCAATCTAGTTATTTCAGTAATAAAAATATTTCAAAAATGCATGAAACTTTTGTATTTGAATATTAGGGAAATCCTGAAATGTATACAGTTTTCTGACGTATTTTCTTTAAATTTCTGTGATTATTATAGAAATCATGTTTAAAATAATGCTATTGATCTTAAAATTGTTATTGAATTTGTATGCTAGTAACACATCTTATTCTGATGTAGTGTTAACATAAACTCATTAACAATTTTAAGATAATTCAATTGCAACATGAGTAATTTAATGACAATTTATAATTTTAAAAAGTTAGGAAGAGAGAATTCTCATGCCACATTTTTTTCTTCTTCTCTTCTTCGTTTTTCATTAGGTTTGATTTGCATATTAAGATTTATCACTTTCGTATGAATTATTCAATGAAATATTTTACCTAATTCAATGTTTTATTTCATAATTATTTATATGTTCATTTTAGTGGTATTTAATTTTATCACTGATTAAAATTAATAATTTTAAACTCTTAATCTTTTCAGCCTGTTCAAAATATTGGAATGAAGCAGATATGGAAATGGACATTGATATTGTAAATATTTTTTCCTTTTCTCTTGAGTTTTTATTGAAGAAAATGTTTTAAATTTTATTTACATACAATTATTCTTTCAGGATAAGGAAAACATTCCAGGTGACATTTCAGATGTTAGCTTGCATAAAACAAAAATGTCAGGTATTGGAGGTCATTCAACTCCTCTGAAAGATGCTGGAAACACCAGTGTGACAATAACTTTGTCATCTGAGGCTGCTAATGACATTACTGGCATCCTTTCGCGGCTTGCTAATCTTTTGTCCATACCACCTCCTAGTACTTATGACATAGTTGAAAGAACCAATACTCCTCCTAGTCAAAAGCTTGGTCTATATCAAAGATGTAAGAAATTTTAATTTTATTGACCTCATTCTCAGTTTTGAAACTTATTTTATTTAATTGAACTTACATTAGGTTCTGAATTTAGGAACTGAATTAGGAACTATTTGAACTTATATTAGCTACTTATATTAGGTTCTGTTATTAAAATAGATATTACTCCTAAAATGTTATATTCCTGAATTGCATTTTTCCCCTCATAAATTTTGACTTTTTTTATTAGTAAGCAATTAAGTCATGAAAAAGTGTGTCATCTTTTTTAAATCATTATTTTCTGGAATATTATCCAAGATTTAATATCCTTGCATTATGTTGATTAAATATTAAAATGGAACAAAATTTTATTTAAATGTTTTTACTTATTTAAAAGAATGAAAAATTTGTTTCCAGATTTTTTTGTGTAAATTGTTGTTTGCTTTTATTTTCCAATCAAAGTAATTAAGCTGTATTCATAAATTGTTATTTACTTTTCCCTCTCAATCAAAATATTTTTCTGCAGCTTTCACTTAATCATTTTTTAATGTTTCTTTGCTCAATTGCTTTCATTTAACAAGGAAAAAGTTTTTTATCTATTACAGGTCCATAAAATAGCCATTTTGCTGAAATTATGCTAGATTTGTTAGTTTTATGCAGAAAATTAAATTTTAAATTTGATTAATTCTTCATTGACCCTTAAAATAGTTAGGAAATATGATATTCGTGAATGGTACACATATTTTCTTATGGAATTCACCCTCTAAACAATATTTTTTCTTTAAATTAAACAAGGCTAAGAAATTTTAAATTGTAAATAATTACATTATATTTTTAAATTCAAATGATCATTAGATGAACTAGCAACTGAATTGTCAGTACACTTCATAGATTTGATTTTCCTCTTGTGTGTTGGTAGTTGCTTGAAATCCCCCCACTTTTAATTATAGTTTTTGGTCAAATTAGCTACATTGAATAATAAAAGTGATTGTGAAGTTATAAACAAACCAAACCAATCTAACAATCGGTCAAAGAAAGTATTGCTCAAAAGCTTGTTTTTACTTGATTAAAATACCATAACATAGCTTAAATCAGTAAATCACAGATCCTTAATTTTGTTTGTGATTTAAACACCTTGATGAACATTTAAAAATTTTATGAAATTTTTGTTCTTATTTATTTATTTTTTCCTAAAGTCTTTGATTTTGTTTTATTGAAACAAAATTGCTCAGAAACCTTTGTGTAAAACCATGTTCCACAGGATCGCTTTTAAAAGTTTGTGATATTGAAGATATATGTAAGTTAATTATTTTATAGAATGTAGGTTCAGGGATCAAATGGTAGAATGGATGTATTAGAAATATTTTTTGGGACCTTTCTATTTAAATGAAACTATCCTAAAGTTAATATAAATAATATTGCTCTCCATTTATGTTGAACAACTGGAATTAAGTACTTTGTTTCCATTTTATACATTGCATGCACTTATCAAAGTTGATATTAGAAATTTTTTCCAGTTTTTCCTTCTGTTATAGTCATATGGATTATGATTTTGGACTATTAATTTTAATAAAATCAACTCTCTTGTGTGAAAAGTGGGCATAATGTCACAAGAATATATCATAATTTTCTTTATGATATATATCTTGACATCACTACATTGGAAGTCTTTCATATGTCTTATATTAGGCAATTTCTTGAAATTTCCATACTTTTTGCATATGAACTTTTCATAGAATAAAAAAATTAACGCAAAAGTGAATGATCAGATTATCTGTTTAAACATTTCATTTTATTTATTCCATCTTAAATCATTATCTTTGTTCCATAAATAATGAAATAACAGTGATTGCTTTCGTAAATTAATAATGTTTCTATTTTTTATTTAAAATATTTTATAAAAAAATTATAATTAATACTTAATACTGTTAAAATTTTTTATTTGAAAAATTATTTAAACTTGTATTTTAATAATGAATACGAAAATTTCTTTATACAATATTATAAATAAATTAACTCACAATGTGTTGCAAAATATTTCTTGCCTAGGTATTAGAAATCATGAGATTTTATAGAATAGATGTTTAGTAATTTAATTATTTAAATATTTTGTAGCTAAGAATTCAGATGTCAGTATTCATTCATTGCTCAATGGAAAGCCACGTTTCTGTCGCCATTGTGATATCGTTGTTTTAAGTGCTGGCATACGCAAAAAGGCTGCAGATTTAACGTACATGCTAAAAGAAGAACAGGTAATATTATAATTTCCATTGTCATCGTATACTTTCTTTCAGTTGGTCATTAATTTATCATTTTAATTAAGATGTTCGCCTATGTTGAAAAGTTGATTTTTGACTACACGGGTCAATTTTTTTATTTATGAATCTGGAACTCCGAACTTTTCAGTCTCCAAAACAATTTTTTATTTTGTATATTTATAAAATATGTTATATTTTAAAAAACAAAACAGGAAGTTGCATTTTGAAACTGGAGGTGGTAAAGAAAAATTGTAGCTTACTTTTTTCACCCTTTTTTAAAATGAATATGTTTTTCTGTAATGTATTAATTGATCGCCAAAAAGTATCATTATTTAAAAAGTACACAATTATTTAGATTATAGATTTGGAAAGAAGTAACAACATCGTTTCTGTCACAAATGAAACTATCACTTTAAAGGTGATTTTCTAATAACTGTTTTTTCACAAAATCTCTAAACTGTTAACAAGATATCTTAAGTAATAATGAAGATATTTGTATGAGATTTGGCCTCCATGCTATAAGTACTATTATCTAAGAAATGAAGCAAAATTTGCATTTATATCAAGACTTTTTCATTTATAGTCATTTTCAAAGAAAATGTTCAATAAAATTTTGTAAATTATCCATATTGCTGTACATTTTTAACAATATTGTCTTTATAGCTCATTATTTTTTTTTTTTTTTTTTTTTGCTTCATTTCAAAGAATATTGTCACTTTAACCTTATGCAAAAATTAAATTAAGGTTGATTCAATGCAATTTTCTGTAGAATATTAGCTGTTTTGTTAAAATTTCACTGACATTTCCCAGAAAATAACCAATTTCAAAAAGTATGCTATTTGTAGTTTAAATTTTGGCTTATGTTATGTTTTTGTATCATTTATCCAAAGAACAATGTAAAAGGAAATTAAAGTTATTTTTAAGAAAAGTTGGCTGAAACATAGACGAATACCTTAATAAAATTGTTTTTCATTCTTTTTTCCTATTAAAAAGTTGTACTAAATACATAATTATAAGAAATTTCAATTTCTTTTCAGTTCTTTTTTTTACAAAAAACAAAATTGAAATATTTTACTGAAATAATTTTTTTTTACCTGTACCTCTATCCCCTTTAGGAATTTTGATCTAGATTGTAATATTAAAAAGTGCTTGTTTTTCTTATTTAGTGTAAGTTCATCTGAGGAAAAGTATGTTTCTATAGTGTATGTGTATCACCATATCATAGATTATAAGTTAATCTATTATTCATTTACTAGCATTAATTTTAAACTAAGTTTCCTAATTCATTTAGTTTTTTTTTCTTGTATAAATTATAAGTGATAATGTATATTTTATTACATATATCAAAATATAGTGTCTTGGCCTATTCATTGTATGCTGAGCAATTTTTAAAAATTATACTATAAACCAAATGCTTGTTTGTGTTTTGTGCAAAACTAATCTACAAATTCAGATGTTATATGAAAATGGTAAGTTTTTAATCAAAGATGTATTGTTATTTATCATAAATGTTTATATTCCAGCTAATGCAGTTTATTTAATTAAAATGTTTTACTACCATCTACTGTAGTTATGATTTACATTTAATGGATATGAATACATTGATTTGGGTAAATGATGTATGATGAATTTTTTAAATGTCTGTAACACTGAAGAAAATCTATTTCCTTACATTCATTGGCAACTTATGATTCTGAAGACAGTCAATGAGAAAGATCTTAAAATTTACTTTACTTTACTGAATTGTGACATTTAATGGCAAGCAAAAATAAAAAAAAAACAGCATGACAGTTCTTTATTCATGAAAATAATATGAGTATCAGTAAATTCATTTTCTTGTAAAAAATGTCTTTTAAATATATTTCATTTTTCCATTTTAATTATAATAGCTGATGTTTAGAAAAAGAAAATCCCTGAAATTTGCATTGGTAAGTAAGCTTAACTAAATTATGTGTTTGTTATAACTGAAAGTTAATAGCCCCTTGAAAGCTTATCTTCTGTATCCGTATGTAATTAATTCTTATCTATGCAGTTTAAAAAAATTGCTTTTTGTTTTTTATATAGTTAGTGTTGGGAGTGAAAAAATATTGAGTAGATTAAAGAGAAATTAATTCACAGTCTCAAATGTTTCAATGATTTTTGGGATTGAAGCAATTTGTTCTTTTTATTCTATTTGAAATATTGTAATTATACTGATGTCTAATTACAGTATTGCTGAGGAAAAAATAACTTTAAATAATTGAACAAGTCCTTTGTTTTTTGTGATTGACAAGTAGATAGGGGTCTAATAATGCATGTGACTGTTTATTTTTGCTGTTGTGATTTGTTGTTTACATTTGCTAACTAGCTTTTAATGATAATATTTTTGTTATTTAAAAAATATTGAATTGCTTTTTTATTTTTGTGTTCTGTGAATTTGGATAATTTAATGATATTATCTAAAGCTCCTTTTCTGTGTGACAATTTGAATGATTTGATAAATTGATTTTATAATTTTGTTAGAAACATTTAAAAGTCTGATAATAACTATCAAGCAAGTTTTTTTAAATAGTGAAATAACTGGTCTTATGTATCAAATTTTCATACTATTCTGATTCTATTTTAAAAGGTACTTAAAAAAACAGATTTTTATAATTTACCTTATATTCAATATGTGATAGAATTGTCGCTTAATGGTTAGTGTTCTTGTCTTTGATTCAACAGTTGAATCAAAGGCCAACATGAGTGAATGAACGCCACCATGAGCTATGTTTCTAGTGATTTGGAATTCACTCTAAATTGTAGATTTCAATCTAATTAGCCCTTGTACAAAAAATAACTTGAGTAATAAATAAATTTAACCATTATGCAAGTCTATAATATTTCTGATGGAAACCTTGTATTTTGTTTCTTGGTAATTAGAAAATGTCTGAATGAATAATTTAGGGTATAATGAAAGCAAAAAATAAACCAAAATGAATTTTTAAAATGTATTTAAATATGGTTGGCTTGTTTTCTGACCATTCATAAGTTTGATTTTCTCCTCCTGTTTGATGTCTGTAGTGGTTCTTTTTTATAATGCAGATATTGATCAAATTAAATCTTGTGAGCAAGAAGTAATAAAATTTTGTTGTTTGATTAGAAGGTGAATTGTTGATTTAACATATTCTAACAACTTTTGTGTTTTATGCTCTGCTAAAATTGTAGCAAATTTTTTTTTACATGTTGTTAAATATAATATGTGACAAATATGATTGCTATATTTCAGGTATAAATCTTTTTATTGAATCAAATTTTGTTACAGAAACTTGCTTTATAATTTTTTTAAAATTCATTTATAAAGGTTAGTAATTCTTCAGCTGTTATTCCAAATCTCAAAATTAATAAAATAAATTTTGAGATGGTTATGTTTTAGACTTAAGAATTTAAGTATAGAATAAGAGAAAAAATGAGGAATTTATACCAAAAGTTGATAATTTTGGTATAAATTCTTAGTTTTTTTCTATACTTTTTAGGATGAAGATGAAGTCATATTTTGCAGCACAAATTGCTACATGCAATTTGCACTAACTCATGAATCAGCTGCTGCATTGGAGGAAAAAGTAAGTTTGATTTAACTGTAAGTTGTTCTCTTGTAGCAAAAAAAAAAAAAAGTATTGGAATTTTTTTTTTTGGTGTAACATTGAATGCTGTTTGCTTGCATTAAAATGAACATATTTTGCTTGCATATATAATGCATATATTTTGCTTGAATTAAAATAAATGTATTTAGCTTGCTTTACAATGAAAATATTTTGCTTGCATTAAAATGAATATATTTTGCTTGCATTAAAATGAATATGTTCTGCTTGCTTTAAAATGAATATATTTTGCTTGTTTTAAAATAAATACATAGGTATTGGATTTTTTTTTGTGTAACTTTGAATACTATTTGCTTGCATTAAAATGAACATACTTTGCTTGCATATATAATGCATACATTTTGCTTGCCTTAAAATAAATGTATTTAGCTTGCTTTACAATGAAAATATTTTGCTTGCATTAAAATGAATATATTTTGTTTGCATTAAAATGAATATATTTTGCTTGTTTTAAAATGAATATATTTTGCTTGTTTTAAAATGAATATATTTTGCTTGTTTTAAGATGAATATATTTTGCTTGTTTTAAGATGAATATATTTTGCTTGTTTCAAAATCAATATATTTTGCTTGTTTTAAAATGAATATATTTGCTTGCTTTCAAATGGCTAAATTGTCTTAAGACTTCTGCTTAAGCTATTTTCAGATTTGTGTGAAATCATTTTTGTAATACTCGGTATTTCCCTTGCTCTGTTTTATTTAATGTGTTTTTTGCAAACCATTCAAAATTCCATTGATTGCTTCAAATTCTATACATACAATGCTTATTCTGCTGATTGCTTAAAATTCTGTTTTATTATCCAATTTTTGATAATATTTTTAAAGAAGTTTGTTTAATATAAATGTTTCATTATACTTAGGAAGCCGCTGCTGTTGTTGATCATGTTGGTGAAAATGTATATAGTAAAAGTGTAAAAAATAATGAAGATTCTCTGAGCTCATTCATCGATGACAAAGACATCTTGAGGACCCTCAACGAAAGTATAAGTTTGGATACCTCTAGTTTATCGAAGATAGAGGCAATGGACTTGGATGAAAATGACAGTAGTATAATAAGAACTGACATGTTGAGGAAAGTGCAAAACGTCAAGTCACTTGATAGCCCCTATAATTTAGATATAAATTTAGAAAAGATTGATACACGTGAAGAAATGGTAGGATTGTTTTTCTATTTCCTTTTTAGTAATTTCAAACAGTTGGCTTAAAATTGTGATAATATTAGTTTTAATACCTACTTATTAATTCAAAGGATTTAATGTTTTTATGACTTTTTTAAGTTCTTTGATTCTAAAAAATCTGAATTATATTAAGATATTGTTATGTGAAAAATTTTCCATGTTATTTTATTGCACACAAAAAGTATGCACAAAAATTAGAATGCAAAATCAAATATAATCTATAAAAAAGACAAAATAATAAAATCTGTAAAATAATTTTTATTTAATGCAATAATTAATTGTAATTCTTAAATAAGTTTATTTATCTTACTTTTTGTTGTTGTAATATCTAATGTAAGTGTAGTTATAAAAAAAGTTAAATTATTATTTTCTTATAGGAAACAATATTTAGAAAATGGAGAAGCATTAGATATAGATATTTTTCATCTGAAGAATTAGCAAACTTGAAACCGAAAAAGGAGGATTCTGCTGAAAAGGTGAAATTAAATTTTTAGTTCAAATTTGTTACAATTATATATAATAAGATATTTTTTTGCAAATGATATTTATTATAGATTTTTAATATTTTATCAAAAAATTATATGTAAATATTTGCTAGATTTTGTGCAGGCTTTAACATTTAATTGCCTTATTACTAAAATACATAAGAAATATACAATTAAGAATATCTTTATTATAAATTACTCTTATTTGTATATATATATTTTTAGCATCTCTTATAAATTTCTGGTTCATATAAATGAATGAATTTGTAAAATCATACTTTTTCCAGGTGTGTCTTAATATTCATTTATAAAAATTAATTAAAAATATATATAATAGAGTTGAATTTCCTTTTTTTTTGAAGAGCTTTATTTTAAGTTATTTATTATTAGTTTTAAAGGAATATTAATTTTATATTAAATAAAGTTTGATGACAGATTTAATTGCATTCTATTATAAAACTAAGATTAAAAGATTTCTGTTTTTCTCTAATAAATAAAAGCAGAATTATGTTTATGATGCAATTAAATGCTATTTACAGAACAGAAAAGTAATTGCAATTTTATTCTTAATGTGATTAATTTAAGTATTGTGTTTTGAATGTTTGTATTAACTATGAACTTTTAATAACTAATTCAATTTTTATATATTTTGAAACATTATTATAAAAATAATCAAAAAGTTGCCCACCATGTGTAATTCAGCTTTGTAATTTGTCTTCCTAAACTTGATACTTGGCTAATTATGCTTTACCTTTTCTTTATTCATCATTTTGTGATTAAATTGGCACCAATATTCTTTCCCTATTTATTTTTAATATTCTTTCCCTGTGTTTTTAATTTTTGTTTATGCTAAAACTTCAGGAATTAAGTAAATATAGTCATTATAAAAAAAGAATTTTATATTTGAATTAAATCTTTCCTTTAATGCTCTTTTTAGTCTTCTCGGCCATTTTTTCACACCATTAAACCTAGTCAGATGCCTAAGGATGAGAGAAAATGTATATTTTGTCATGGAACTGGAGATGGAGAAACAAATGGACCTGCAAGGTATGTATAGGTTTACATTGTTATTTTTGATTGATTTAATCAAAAAGTTAATTTTTGTGCACATTTATTATGAGATAGGGAATTATGATATCTTTATAATTTATAAAAACTACACTAATGCAAAACCTGATTTTATGATTACTGTTAAGTCAAAATATGTGTTGAACGAGATAAAGATTGAACATGTTTTCAAATAGAAATTTTTGCTTAAATTTCTTGAGGTGAAATTTTAATCTTGTTTTCGAAATTTTTTATGTAGTAATGTTTAAAAAAAGTATCACTAATGAATTTTTATTATTATTTAATATAAAGGAATAATATTTAAAAGAGTAACATAATTTAATATTTATAAAAATAAAATTTTTGTCTGAATAATTTTTTTTTTTTTAAATTTGCATGACAGAATTTTAAAGAAAAAGCTACTAAAACTCACCCAAATTTTTTTTTCAGTTCCAAAAAATTTATCAGTAAAAATAAAATTTAATTAAAATCAAATATTTTATATGAACATTTCTTATTCCAGCACACATTCAGATAGACGGGTACTTTAAATTTCAATAAATTTTTAAAGTTAGAAAATTACTAGGAAAATTTTAATGGATGGATGGGGTAATTTTTTTTCAATAATTTGTGTGAAAAGAATTCCAAAAAAATACTTTCATGATTAGCTTAGTAATCTAATATTGATGAAATAGTAAATTTTTCTTGGAGTTGAAAATTTCAAAAATTTTTTGGTCACATTTACCTATTTTTAATGAATAAAAAAATTTTGAGGGAAAAAAATTATCTTAGAATTCAATTTGTTGTAGAATGGGAAAAATTAATATTATATTGTGCAAGAAACATAATAATATAAATAACTGAATTGTTTATTTTAAATTTTCAGACAATATTAAAAACAAGCATTATTAAACTTTCCTTAATTAATTTTATTTCTATGTGAATGCATTGTTAAATTATTTAACAAATTGAATTGAGTTTTATTGAAAATATTTGTTCTAACCAAGACAGAAATTTTTTTAAAATCACTTATCTTATTCAGTTTTTGTGAATCACATATTTTATTCTATATTTACTTTTTTACTGAATGGAAATGTATTTTAACACTTTGTGATTAAAGTAATTGACTTAATCATTTTGTCTAATTTAATCACTGCTAATAATAAGACAACTTTTGTTTAATTTCTAGTCATTTTCTATCTGCAATCTATAGAAGAAATTAATATATGGATAATAATATGATCTGAGTTTTTTGTTTTAAATAGGTAATATTCAGAAAGGATATTAATATGTAAATATGTGTATATGAGTTAGTATTTAAAATGAAATTTCTTTAACAAACATTCACAAGGATAACTTAGCTGTTGCCCTCCGTTCATTAGTTCATGGCTTTGAATCCCACTTTGAGCTTACAGTGGTTCAGAATTCATTTCACAAACTGAGTCTCTATCTAATTAGCCCACATGTTTAAACAATGATTAATGAGCGAATAAGCGTAGTGTAACAGGCCTTGTGGTGCACCCTGGAAAAATATTTGCTGCAGCCTTCCTGAATTTCTTACTGATAAACAAAGCAAATTAACCAATGATAACTTATATATTTATTAAGGGCTATTCAAAAAATTAAACTGTTTTTTAGAAGGTTAATATGAAACTTAATTTACACAATCTTCAAAATTATAAATAAATAATACTAGATGTTCATGATTTTTTATTTATAGTATATATAATTTATAGAAAAATAAAATTGTATGTTCTAAAACTAGGTTAAATTTTATACACTGCATAGGTTAAAACAATGATTTAATGGTCAATAATTGAAAAAAAAAAAGAAAAAAATTGAAAGTTTCAATTTAGAAAGTAATTAGTGCATACATATCTTTCATTATTTGTCAAATACCGAAAATTATCTGCTTTATTTTTCTTATAAATTTTTTATCTCACAGTTTTAATTAAGTATTTACAATAAAGTTGTTTTGCTTTCCTTTGTTAAAGAATAATTTATTTTGCAGGCTACTTAATGTCGATGTGAATAAATGGGTTCATTTGAATTGTGCATTATGGTCTTATGAAGTTTATGAAACTGTCAATGGTGCATTAATGAATGTTGAGACTGCCTATAAGCGATCAAGACATGCTGCATGCACCTGCTGCCATAAGCATGGAGCATCTGTACGCTGTTTTAAAACAAGATGTCTGAATATCTACCATTTTCCATGTGCAAAAAAAGATATGTGTTCATTCTTTAAAGACAAGGTAATCATTTATGATTGAAATGAATGAAAATCTCACTTAACTCTTTGATGCGCGCAGTATATTTTTTTTTAATTTTAAACCAAAGAACTCTAAAAATTGTGACGATCATTGCAAACTTCTTAGATAATTTGTATTTAAAATGCAGTATATTATTTTTTTTACAATATTTTACAAAGTAAAGAGTAGGAAAAATGAAAAATTAAACATTTATATAATTTTGCTGCTTAAAAAACACGATTTTTTCACTTTCTGTCTCCTATTCCAATTTATTTGGGTTACTTGGGAAGGACCAGGTAAATTTATATCGATATTGTCTTCATCTTCTGATCCTTCATCACTTTCCACTTGAAGATTATCATTAGCAGTGAATGGCACATTTTCTTCTTTGTCACTATCATCAACCGAGATTTCTGATTCTGGATTTGAAAGAAGTTCTTCAAACAGAGCCAATGCCTCAGCTTTTCCTAGCCCTTTGTGAGGCATTTTAAATTTGAACAGTAGAAAAAAATATTTACACACAATTAAAATATATTGCTATTAATTATTTTAAATTTAAATAAAACTTTTACGTAAATACTATTTTTGATATATATATATATATATATATATATATATATATATATATATATATATATATATATATATATGTATATATATATTAAATTTAAAACACAAAATACTAACAAATAAAAATTTCCGTACTAGCCTGGGAGCAAACGCAACATTCAACCCAAAGAAAAATCTGAAACTGAAAAGTCTTTCTGAAACAGAAATAGCGAAAGCAACTGTTCACTGGCGATATAAAGTCTACATGTTGTTTACAAGTAAAATGACCCTATGATTCAAATCCCCCTCCCCCACACTAGTAAACACTCTAATTCCCAGTCATAATAAATACTCTATCCTATGACAGCCAGTGAGCGTCGGCCATGTTTTTATAGTCTGCTCTTCACGTAAGTCATGTGTTCTAGCTGCGCGCTGGTTTCGCGGTGCAACCACCAGGAATTTCCCTCATAAAAGGAAAGTTTTTTAAGTATCTAGTTCAAATTACTGCTGCATTTATATTGTTTATGACAGACATGACGATATAGGAAGAAAAAATTTCTAATATTTATCAATAATATTAAAAAAGTAGGTTATTTTGTGTTGTCAAAAATGAACATTAAATAACGCCATATTGGAAGGAGTCCGACCTGAAATTTATGGGTGCTGCCATCTGTTAGTGTTATCTAAAAGTAAAAGATATGAAATCTATAAAATTTAAGTGAAAAATCGTGAAAAGGAATTAAGAAAAAAAATCGAAAATTGGTGGTTTCATGGCGCGACCACCACACGTTAAAGGGTTAAGGAACATAGTCTAACATGTACAATTTATTTTAATAGTTCACACACACACACACTAATTTAATTATTAATTAGCATGAAATGTAACTATCAAATTTTTGGAATCTTTGTTTTATCACTTTAAACTGTTATTAAGGGTTGACAAATTTAAATTTTATCTACACTTTAGTGTTAAAATTTCAACCAGCTAAAATTAAAAGGACAAAATGTTATACACCAGCTTATATCTTAAATTCCTTCATATGAAGGGTTGATGATTTTACTTTCAGGCACCATAAGCAGTACTAAATATACTGAATATATATTTTGTATCTTTTATTTATACAGATTATACTGTGGATAATTTAGAAATATATTTTTTAAAAAGATTATATTCTTTGAATATTTTATTTATTGAAAACTAATAATTTATCATTCCAGTGTAAATAATTCTACCTGTTTGTTCAATAAAGTGGACCTCTTTTCCTTTTTCTGAATTAACTGCAATTTATTTTAGCGAAATAATTGCAATGCAAAATTTTATATGTAAACATTTCCATTCAATTTCTTAATATTCCTTGCATTGTAATTTTATTCTATACACAATCAGGTTCTTTTTATAAAAACCAGTTTTTTCTTTACGAAGTTTGCTAGTTTATTTATGTTTTTACAAAATGCTAATTATGTTTTATTTACACTGGACAGCATTAGAAGTTGTGTAGATTTAGATTTAAAATTAGGGTGGTCCAAAAGAACCTAGCACTGCGACCATAGGTCTATTGTACTATACCCCTCAGAAAGCCCTATTTGAAGAGACCAGTGGCTGAAGCAAAGTTCAGCAGACATTTTACAGGAATTTCCTGTAACATCCTAGGTTCAATCAAGTGCTGACCCAGGTGTTCAAATCTATGTGCAGAAAAGGTTTCACATTCACATAAGATGTGTATTGAACTTCAATAAGATGTGTATTGAAGTTTCTTCCATATAATGACAACCTCTACAAGTGGGATCCTCTGAAACTCCCATTATCGTGAGATGTCTTTTAAGGTGGCAGTGTCCTATAAGTAGTCCCACTGCTTTCCTTAGACTGTCTCTATTGAGCTTTAATAATTCTTGTTGCCTTTTGCTAGGGCACGTGCTATTTAATAGCCTTGCTTGTCTTTGATCATTGGCATTGTGCCAATTCATAAACTGTTGTTTTCTGAAGAGATCAAAGACATTCTTTCTGATCAATTCTTTGGAGATACCTAGCACTGGTTCAGGACCAAAAAAGTCAGTTGTTGATCCAGTCCTTGCTAGCTCATCAGCTAATTCATTGCCAGGAACACCAGAGTGCCCAGGCACCCACATTAAAGTGGTGGGGTTATTATTAGCTAATTTACACAGAGTGATATAACATTCCCAGACAATAACAGAAGTTATTGTAGACTTCTGTAGAGCTAGTAATGCAGCTTGACTGTCAGAGCAGATGATTATTCTTTTACGAGAATAGTTTCTGTCCAAGCATATTCTACTGCACATAAGAATGGCAAAGACTTCTGCTTGAAATACAGTTGTATATTTACCCAAAGGGAATGATAACTTAGTGCCATGAGCTGGACAACAAATACCAGCCCCAGTATTGGAATTCATTTTTGAGCCATCAGTACACCAGTAAATACAGCTTTCACTGATGGCAACATTATTCCAGTCTTCTCTCAAGGGAAATTTGATGGTATAAGGCTTATCAAAAGCATGCTTAACAATCGTGTAATCAGTAGGCATACTTATAAAAGGATGACTAGTTACGTCAGCATTGAGGTTTCCCCAGGATAAAAATCTAGAGTATTCCTTCCACTGACCTGTATTTTTAAGCCTTTTCATGCTAAGTACTGCTTCTGCTTCAATACGCATATAAAGAGGATGCATACCAAGCAGAAGCTCCAGTGTAGATGTGGGAGTTGTACGAATACACCCAGAGATAGCTACACAAAGCATCCTTTGAAATTTTGTTAATTCTGCTTTAGCAGTTTCGTTTCTGATTTTAAACCACCAGACCACTGAACCATAGGTAATGATGGGACAAATAATCATAGTGTAAATCCAATGAATAACTTTGGGATTTAGGGCCCCAAGTTCTTCCAAATGCATTTCTACAAGACCAGAAAGCTTTTTTTGCTCTTTCAATACAAAATACTCCTAAGAATTTAACTTCTTTGGAGCAAGTTAATTCTTGACCAAAAAAAGTGATCTTTTTCAGATTAAGATTCTTTTTCTTTGTGAAGGCTACCATAGTGGTTTTTTGAGGATTAACAGAAAGGCCTTCTTTTTTACACCAAGTCTCAACTTGTTTGAGGGTGCTGGACATGATGCTGGAGATTGTTTCACCAAACTTACCCCTGACGATTATAACTAAATCATCTGCATATCCAATGGTGGTTATGCCTGGTTTTTTTAACACCTCTAGAAGGGAGTCTACAACATAACACCATAAGATGGGTGAAAGAACCCCTCCCTGTGGACAACCAGCTTTGGCTTGGATCATCATGTTTTCACCTAAAAATGAGGCACTGACAAATCTGTTATTGAGCAGATTTTCTATCCAAGAACAGATTGTGTCATTAACTCCCTTTCTAGCAAGAGATTGTAAAATGGTTTCAATGGGTACCTTATCAAAGGCACCTTCTATATCTAAGAAAACAGCTAAAGCAAGTTCCTTAGCCTTAAAGTTCTTTTCCAAAATGAAGGATAGGTTGTAGATCGCACTATCAGTGGATCTACCAGGTTGATATGCATATTGAGAGTCAGAAAGTGGTTTTTCCACTAAGTAAACTTCTCTAATATATCTGTCTATCAGCTTTTCAATTGCCTTTAGAAGAAAGGATGTTAAGCTGATAGGTCTAAAAGATTTAGCTTCATAGTAATTATCTTTCCCTATTTTATGAATAAAAATTACTTTTGTATGCCTCCAGGCAATAGGTATATGCCCAAAGGCTATACTTGCCCTAAAGATTCTACACAGAATTGGAGCAATGCACTTGACTCCCTTAATAAGCAGAGCCGGTACAATCCCATCCATTCCCGGTGATTTATAAGGTTTCAAGGACATTATTGCCCATCTTGTTCGATCATAAGTTATGATTCTTTTGGCAACATCCCATTTACTTCTACCACAATTTGAAGTAGGGAGTGTAAAATTAGGAGTACCATTTATTTCGTTGGAACCTGGAAAGTGAACTCTGAACAGTTCAGACAGTGTCTCTCTCCCAGATTCTGAAAACTTACCATTTGGGAATTTAAGAGTATTTAGACAGCAGTTCCTGTCTTTAGACATTATTTTAACGAGTCTTGCAGTAGCAGACGCAGTTTTAATGTCAATGCAATAATTTCGCCAAGAATTCTTTGTAGAATTCCTGATAGCTTTATTATACGTGGTGAGTGCCAATTTATATTTCTGCCACTCACCATTCTTTTTGGCTCTATTAAAGAGCTTTCTACATTGTCTTCGCAATTTACTTAACTCTTTAAACCACCAAGGAACTAACCTTGGAGAGCAAGTATTGCTGACATCACAATTTTGATAGTAAGCTTGGAGAATGGCATGTTGCATGTGATCAACGCCCAACTCCAAATCTGCTACTGAAGATAACTTACTGAAGTCGCCTTCCTTGATAAGATCTTCTAGATCTTTTTTGTTGGAACCCCAATTGATATTTTTTGGGTTCCTACCTACCACCTCTAGTCTGTTTGCCCCTAAAACAGAAAAGCTAATGTATTGGTGGTCAGATAAGCTTATTTCATCAGACACTTTCCAATCTTTAATAAAGTCAGCACACTTACTATTACATAAAGTGATGTCAATGACTTCTCTTCTATTTATAGTAATAAAGGTGGGTTCATTACCTCTATTAAGAATAAATAGATTATAATACAAAATGTATTCTAAAAGATCCTCACCACGTTTGTTGCAATCACTACTTCCCCACATAGTGTGGTGAGCATTTGCATCACATCCTATGATGAGTTTCTTACTCAAATTGTTATAATCTAGAAGACTAACAATTTGCTCATTGAATGTGTCTTTATCTTCAAAAGGAAGATATGAAGACATAAAGATAATTTCATCTTTGATTCCTTGCAATAAACAGGATACTTTTACAGCAACATTATCCCCATTTAGGTAATTAACCAGAATGAGGGCATTTAATTTGTTGCTAATAGCAATACATGCTCTTGGTATCAAACAACATTTATCATAAAATATGTTAAAACCCTGAACATGTAGGGCCAACACAGAACCATTGGAAGTCCATGGCTCTTGAATTAAAACAATATCAACCTCCCCCCTAGTCATCTTCTTGCTAAGAATAGCTGAAGCTGATCGACAATGATGAAGGTTGATCTGTGCTACTTTGATGATACTTACCATTGTGGCACCCAAAGAAGCTAAGAAGAAGCACTGCCTCCCAAGTCTTCATAAGTAGGGGACTTACTTACTTGAGTTTCCTGCAAAACCTTTTCTATCTCACTCTCAGATAGAGGAGAGCTGGGTTGCAGGGTTATATCAGAACCAGAATCTAAATCTAGTTCTTCAAGGTTGGGTAATTCGCTTTCCTTACTAGAAGTAGGGAGAGGATTTACTTACTTGAGAGGAAGTTGCACCTTCTTGTTCAACTTCCATCTCTTCAATGCTCTGTACATCTTTCTGGTTTGGGTTCCGGAGAATTTTGAAAGTTCCCCAATCGAAACCAGTATAGGCACCATAATTTGCCTTTTTAATGGCTTCTGAGGCTTCCTTATCAACCTCGAAGATCCATCTAATAGAATGTGTCTCTACAGATTTCTGCAGAGTACGCCATTCTAAAGACTTCAACGCCGGGTTGAGTCTATTTAGCCGTTTCAGAAATATGGCAGGATCTTTGGTATGAGTGTCCCTTGTCTTAAAGGCCACCTTTACCGGTTTAGGTAGATCACTGGGATCCAGAACACTGAGCCCCTCACCACCAAACAGACTCTTGTTACCATGGAAGGATTTTTTAATCCATTCCACTGTTTCAAGGTCATCACATTGGAGAATTAGTGCCCCAGATGCTAAGCTTAAGCCTCGAATCCTAGGCAGATGATTTCCTATGGAGACCTCATCTGTCCTGGTGAGAATCTCTAGCTGTATGGGGTCAATATCCTCCTTGTTAAGTTTGATGGTTGGGAAACCATCCTTCACAATAGCTGCTTTATGGCTTTTAACAGCCTGAGCAAAAGTCCCAGGTTGATGATCATCCCTGGGCTTTTTGGAGGCAGTGTTGATGGGAGAAGGGGTTGAAACCTCGGACCTAAGTCTTTTGATGCCACCCACCTTCTGAACAGTCTCCACCTGCTCCTTTGCTTTATTACGACGCCTTAGATTGCGTCTTTGTGATTTTGTGAGACCTCCTGGTTCTCCAACTGTGGTGCCAGTGTGCTGCCTTGCGGCAACTCCACTTCCTCCAGCAGCCAGATTGCCAGTGTTCTCCTTTTTGCCTAAAACAAATGACAAGCCTCTTATTTTTAAATTTATGGGGGAGTAAAGTATTTTTGAATAAATGATTGTGTATGTAATAAAGTTGATGAACAGGAATTTTTTTGCTTTTTTCGGAGGATATTTTAAGTTTTGTTGCAGGTGAAACAAATAGGTATGTTTAACACATACACACACACATATATATATGTATTCATATGTATATATATGTTCATATATTCAGAAATTCTTACTGTTACACCATACCTTCTTACTTATGTACAGAATATATTCTTATAAAAAGAATTTATCTATAGTTTGTTGATGGGATCCTTGAATTACACAATTTCATATTAATAAGAGTTTGAGATTCTCAGTGTATACGAGTTGAAGTATTTTTAAATTTTTTACTATGAATAAAATGATTGACTGGTACCTGCATTGATCAACTCTTTCCGAATTTAAAAATTTCCTGGAAAAGGAACATTTATTCTTTAATTTTAAAAACTAAAATTGTCTTTGGTTTAATCCTGATCAAAATTACTGGTATTGAGACTGATATTTTATTAATTTATGTATTGAACTCTTAATAGAATATTAAGTAATTAAAATTATTTATTCTGGAAAAAGACATGTTAGAAAAATCCCTATTCAAAAGTTTAGTATGAAATTTGTTATTCTTTGTTTACATTTCTAATATTAGTATATAATAAAAATTAATAGATTATTATGTTTATAAAATGGAAGTTCCTAATTCATTTGATGAGTTTTGTTCTGACTTATGAATTCGTTATTTTGATAGAAAAAAATTAATTTCATATTTAACTGATGGAGTAATTTATAATTATTAAGATGTTTCTGCATATAAGAATTTGTTTCTTTTTTCCTTGTAACATTTTCATTAAAAAATAGCTCTCATTATAATATGAGATTGATTGAATAATGTCTTCAGGCAGAACTAATTGTCATCTAGTGTTAGGAACTTGCTCTCCGAGGTTGAATATGTCTGATTTGATCTTGCAGAACAGTGAAGATTAAATGTCGCCTTTTTCTTGGATGCAGTTTATGTAAATATTCAGGAATACATTGAACTTTTATGGTTTCACAAGAAGAACATGTGAGTAAAAATGAATAGAGATAAAACTTAAAAGGAAAGTAATTCCAACCAAAGTGAAATGTGATGGATATTTAAGAAGGTTGACTAATAGTTATCAGTTGTCAAGCGCAGTTGGTGAACAAACAAATATTTTAATCCACTGAATATAGAAAGTACTTATAACACAAAATATTTATAGAAAAAAGTCCTTAATGCTGATAGCATAGAAAGTACTTTTAATCTTTTTCTAATCTTTTACAGCTACATTAATTTACAGTATTTGATTATAAACAAAAATTATATCGCAGAAAATATCGTTATTAATGTTTTTTTTTTAATATCAGGTATGCTGAGTAGATGAATGCTTTTGAACATATTCAGTTAGATTATTCCTTATTAATTTTCTTATAGCCAATTATGTTTCATTACTTAAAAACATCTGTTATTTTAAATATGTGTTTTGATAGTTTAGAATTAAATAAATCAATAAAATTTATATTCTAATTATTTTAAATAATAATTTCAGGAAATTCTCAAAAATTTGATATTTATCACTTCGTAGTTTATAAAACAAAATTTTTTACACACACACATGTGTATATATCTTAAAATTTTGGAACATATCTTAATCTGATATATTAAATAGTGAATGGAAAAAAGTCAATTATTATCTATAGTATTTATGGTAAACTTATTTACATTTTTGTCAAAATTATGATAGACTTAGTGCAGGACATCACCCTCAAAAGATAAAGATTCGTTATTGCAAAATTTTCAGTACTTAAATGGGGTAAAAATGAATCTCTCCTTTCTATCAGAGGGATAGGAAATGTCCTCTTCTCGCTCCTCTGTTGAAGTATTTTCCTGAAATAGTGACGCTATACTCAATAGGTTAATTATGCTTACATATAATTCTTGTATATTGTATTAATAGATTTCATTGTAATATTATTACCTATCAAAAATCTTGTTAACATATACTTTAAATGTCACAATTAATTGTGATTGTCATTTTGCTTTCTTTTCAATTTAAAAATTGTTTTTTTTTTATCTCATATTAAACTATGAAATAGATAGCATTACATTAATTTAAAAAATACCGTAATATTTGTGTCCTCTACAATTATTACAATAAGTAGTTAGTTTTACATTTTCACGTCTGATGTGCTCTCACATCAATATTGTTACTTCCTCTTTTGTATTGTCTTTACCAATTATGAACTTTCAATTTGTCACAGATTTAAAGTGTTTGAAAAAATACTTGTAATATGTTTTTTTCATCTGGGTTTCTTTAGCATAAACAGCTTTGTTGAATTAATAATGTGTGCAATATTTTTTATAGACAATGCTATGTCCTCAACATGCTCATCGAGGAAATCCAGAAAATAAGCTTGATTCTCTTGCTGTGTTCCGCAGAGTTTATATTAACCGGGAAGAGCATAAACAAATTGCAAGGTATCTTATTTATAGATAAATATTAGATCTGGTCAATATCTACTTATGTTAACTATTCTTGGTAAATTTTTTATTTTTTCCAAATATAGCACAAATGTATTTTTTCACATTAGATTACAAAGAGGAAGAAAAAAAGAATATACATTTATTGTTACAGAGAGTAGATTAGATAAGTTTATATAGATTATTTTAGACTGTAAAACATAGTATTTATTTATTTTTTTAAAAATCCTTTAATGAAGCTTGGTAAGGCATTCAAGATATTCCTATAATTATTTTGAAGGTTTAAAGTGTAGCAAAATGAGTAATTACTTCAGTTTTGTTAAAATATATTTCTTTTTATCACATTATTAACAGAATGTATTAATTATGTGTTTTGCAAGTGAGAACCTGTTGATATTATTTGTCTATCATATAAATATTAAATTAAATAAAACTGAACATAAGCTATTGATTTCATTCATAAGAACATATTGAATACCTGAAATAAAGTTATCAATTCACCATAAAATAACCTGAGGAAGAGAAAAAGATCTAAATATTTAATGAAAATACAAATACATTTGCTTCAGCTTAATAAAGATGTTAAAAATAATTAATAAAGAGATTAAAAAGTTTAGGTTTTTTAACATTATAAATCTATCAAGAATAATTGAATATTTATCTGCCACAAATGTCTTGTTAGGTGTGAATAATATTAATCATCCAAAGAAACTTAATCTTTTAAACAAAAAGCATTTTTTATTTTCAAAACCATTAAAAAAAATTGCATTGTAGCTCATAAAATTCTACAGCAAGTTTACCTTCCTATTCTCTATATGTGATGTTTTTAGCGCTTATTCTTTTCACAGACTAAAAATAATTTTCAAGCACATGAATTTCACAATCATTTTGTATCAGCAGTATATTTTATCTATATTACGTTGTAAATATGTGCCATTTTATAATTGCTTCCTGCCAACCATAGTTCCAATCATTCAAAAATTTGTTTTACTCTAATTTATTTTAATTTTAAACATTTGTTGTATTTTGACAAAATTTAATTTTGGTGGGAAATGTTTAAAATAAAATTTTTCAGTAGAATCCAAATTGAATTTTGTGTATCTAATATAATCAATATTGTTTTTGCTTTCAACTCTGAATGAATAGCTGATAATTATTTAAAATTAAAATTTTGCTTTATATAAATCTAGATAAAATATCTTAATTTTATACCATTTATTGTACTTAAAACAAATTTAATTTTACCTTGTTTTTTTCAAAGTGAAATATAGTTTCTCATTAGAATTAATCAAAATTGAACATTATACAAATTTATTTATAATTATTTCATATGAATAAAGTTAGTCTGCACTTTATTTTAATTGAATAATGATTTCTGTATAGTTTCTAAGATTTGGTAATTAACTTTTAAATTGCTTTGTTTAATAATATTTTAAACCTTGGATAATATGTATTCTTTATTTATTTACTTATTTTATTTATTTATTTTTTTACAGCATGATTCAAGATGACAAGTATGTTATGAGAGTTGGAAGTTTAATTTTCCTCAATATTGGCCAATTGCTGCCGTCACAAATTCAAGCATTCCATACCAACACATGTATATATCCAGTAAGTCAATTGCCTTGTTTTTATTATATTCTGTTAAAATTACCTGTATTTCCTTTAGTTAATTTTAACTTCGATAATTTTAAAAATATAGTTTTTTTTTATTTACAGCAATGTATAAGAATATGTGAATAACTTCATTTTCCTGTATTAACCACATACTTATTAATAATTACTGATGCACCATAGTTTGTTAGCATTTCTTTAGTGCATTGAATAATAAAATTATATAACACTTGTTTTGCTCATATCCCATTAATAGTATATGTTAATAGTAATATAGTGAATAAAACATAAAAATCCATTCAAATTGAAATTACTAAAATCTATACTCTGATATTAGAAACTAAAAATCAATGAAGCTCCAAATTTTAAATTTATTATTTAGTTATATATAGGCTGTGACGGTCTGGTTTGTAGGGAAGCTGTTCTTGTTAACAGAAGGTAATAAGATTCAATCCTTCTGATCCAATGGAAGATTCAATGTATTCACTAATAGCAACTAGAGCACATAAAAAAGATTATGGTTGCAATGTTCTCATGTGAGGTATCCTCTTTGTGGCAGACTAAATCTGGGAGTTTTATTTTTCAATTTCTGTTTCTAAATTATGAGGACTCACTTATGTTATTATTACTTATATAATATTATTACTCATCTAATATTTTATATCTTGATATTACATGTTTGCAAAATGGGAAATGACAAACTACATGTTTTGAAATTAATTTTCAAATTTAATTAAAAAATTTTTTATATTATCTAATAGAATACTTTTTTTTTATCAAGGAAGACAAATCTAGATTAAATTAGAATTATATTTCAATTATATTAGAATTATTTTCGCTTTATATGTACAAACAAGTATTGTATGTGACAAAAAGATTTATCACATTGATTTCTTTGACAATGATTTTTAAACATATATTTCAAAAGAAATGCAAAATCCATTGAATAAATGGTTTTTCTGCATGAAGTTTCTCTTATAAAAATTGCATAGCTGTTAGTTCTTTTTTTAATTTTTGAAAATAGTCTTCATTTTAAATTGTTTTTATTATTTTCAGATATTATTTAAGATAATATTAGAAATTATCAGAAAATAACTCACTTCGTACTAGAAAATTATTTCATGATTAAACATGTAAATTTACTATTTTTTTAAAGTTAGAATTCACGATATTTGATACTAGTATATACATTTGCATTAATTTTACTTCTTTCTGAAAATGTAATTTTTCCCTGATAAAATATATTTTATAAAAGAAGGAAAGAGAAAATTGATTAGTTTTTGAAGTAATTTTTTCAATGATAAAAAAATGAATAAAAATTAATAAAAATTGCCACAAGTTTTTAGTTTTTCTGCTAGAATCTGCTCCAAAATTCACTGCTTTTTGCCATTAAATCAGTTTTTGTTCACTTTTCCTAAACCTTGGAACCAATATTTTTTTATTTTATAATGATATATGAAATCCATTTATTGATTTTTAGGTTGGCTATAAAGTAATCCGCATGTATTGGAGTATGAGAAAATTTGGAAGGAGGAGCCAGTACTCATGCACTATAAATGATGTTAATGGTAAACCAGAGTTTAATATTTATGTGAAAGAAGTAGACCAGAAGGAAATCATCTTAAAAGATACTACATCAAAAGGTATGAATGTATTGAAGAATCTCCATTTCTTAAACTTGTTGTATTTGTGTGACATTTACAATGTGGTGTTTATATTATAATAAAGATATTTATATTACAAAACTTCATAATCATTTTTCATTCAGATATAAGAAAATATTTTAAGAATGTTGTAATAATGTGAAGTATTTTAAGCATGATAATTGTTTTTTTTTAAAATTGTGTTTCATGATTTATGTTTTTTTTTGTAAAGGAAAATTTTTTAAAGTAAGTAATATGGATATGGAAAAGAAAAAAAAATATCTATCAATGTATGATTAATTTTTTTTGTTTCTGATTATCATTATTTAAATTTCACCAATGATTTCATATTTAGTTGAGAGTTTAACAATATATATATATTCAAAAATTAGAAAAAAATATTAAAACTGACAAGTGAGTACAAAATAAATTAAATCTTAGCTATATATGCTTAATGTTTGAAGTTGTATTTGGTGTATAATGACACACACACACACACACGCACACACACACACACACATATTCAAATGTTATTAATTATTTGAATTTGAGTGATTTTAATAAATCAACTTATTATTTATTTTATAACATCAATTATTTGAATTTTAAATATTTAAACAGATCACAAAATTTAACCTTTATTTTTAAATGTTCATCAATCTGCAAAACTGTTTCATGCACATTTTCTATAAAAAAAAATAATGATTTTTATTTTCTTCTCAGTTTTTGCAATCAAGGACTAAAAGCTTTTCAATGTACATTATAATCAAAAAGTTACATTTTTCATTATTTATTTTATTATTTTTTGTTTTTTTCTTATGTGTTTTATTAAAAATTATCTAATAATAATTCCTTCTGCCTACTCAGAACTCTAAACTGTCAGTCTGTATACAAAATTGATCCTTCACATACAAAACTGACCATAGAGATACAAACCAAATCAAATCATTCTTGATAAAAAAAAAAATTCAGATTGTTATAGCTGACAGCTTTATATTTATTTTTACATAATTTTTTATAAATATTGATTTTGAGATTCTTTTTAGTTTCTTTTTGTGGGAAATTGTTTTGAATACAATTAGATTATAAAACAGTTTAGATTGAGAAGGATAAATACCCTGAATTGAATAACTGTAAAATGTTAAAGATTCAAAGAAATTAAAATTTTTATCAGAATTTTTTACTCTTAATATTTATTTTTTTTATTTGTGACTGTTGATGAAAAATTGTTCTTCTTGGAGTAGTTTGTGTCCTAAAATTTTTCATTCAGGAATTTAATAAGAATTCTTTGCTGATAGCATAAAAAATGTATTGAATTCAAGCTGAAAAGTAGTTTTTTTCCCAAGTAGAGAATAATGCATCTGTTTAAAAATGCCTGCTTTGTTTATTAATACCATTGAGTCATTGACATGATCATTGTGTGTTTCGATCGTCAGTAGAATTGACAGTGAAGCTAAAGTCTGTGAGGTATAAAAGTTAGAAAACTAGACTGTTTCTTTGAAACATATCATCATGTGAGTTTCACCCAAAAAATTCCAAGCTCTAACTTTGGTCCAAAGAATGACTGACTTGTTTGTAATGGTTCTGTTAAAGTTCACCATTGCTAGAATATCTGTTTTGTTGAAAATATATGCTACAGAAACTTAAATACAGCTTATTTTGTTGGTGTAAAAGATTACACCATGATGTGTAATGATTAACAGGCATACTACAGTTAAACAATTATTATTTAAATGAACGTGACTTTTGTATAATGAATCAGTATGATGGGCTCTGACACTTACCAGTCTTTGAAATATATAAAATGGAGAATTTAGTTAATAATCATAATCTGAATAATATAGATTAAGTTAAATTATCATTATTCTCAGTTGGGCAATTTTCTAATTGCATGTATCATGTAAACACATTAACTTTTAAATGATATGTTTATGCTTTATTATTTTTTTTCTTGATAGGTGTATGGCAGAAAGTTTTGTATCCCATTGAAAAGATGAGAAAGCAAGCAAAAGCAATAAAGATGTTTCCAGATTGCATAACTGGTGATGATTTGTTTGGCTTAACTGAACCAGCTGTACTACGTATTGTGGAATCAGTATGTATATTATCTGTGCTTATGTACATTTTATTGTGTGATGTCATGCAAGTCTACCTGATATTGATAAAGTATTTTAATACTTTATATTGTTCTTATGTGTAACATAAAAAAATTCTTCTGAAAAGTATTTGTTCCGTTGTTATAAAAGTATTTGTTCTGATGCTTCATTAGGTATTCTTATGCACCAAATGATTTCAAATTTCTATTGAGGAAAAAATTGTTTGTAAAATCTGCAATTCTACATATGAAATTTTAAATAATGATTACTTAAGAAATCTCAAAACTTTTATGCTGCAAATTTTATTTCATTGGATTTTTGGTTTCCTTAATAAAAAATTGGGTAATCAATTCCAGCTTTTTAAACAACAAAAAGGTAAAGTGTTTTCATGTTCTGTGAAAAGAAAATTTATTTGCAGAATCAGAAGAATTCTCGAATTTCTTCCTATATCACATATAAATGTGACCATAATTATAGAACATTTTCTTGAAGGGGTTTGTTTTTTGTAGTTTTAATTTGTCCAATGTGTGTATCCAAATCCAATATTCTCTATCACAGTTGCGTGGTAAATTACATGGATACAAACTATGAAAGCAAATTGATGAAGATTAAATTTTCTGCGACAACTGTCGATTATTTGTAGAAATTTGCGATTTTAATGAAAATGTTTGTAAATTAATTAAGACAGAATTTAGAGAATTGTTATAAATTCTCATCTAATAGTGATTAATTATCCATAAGTTTTCTCCTTTATGACAGCTTAGCTGGTAATCGGATCGTTAGGGCTCTTGCCTTTAGTTTAACAGCTTGTGGGTTCAAATCCTACCTTGGGTTGGGATATGTATATTTAAAAATGTAAGAAATGCTATATTATAATTGTGCTAACTTATTTGGTTTTTTGGATAGATTTACCTGTATTTATACTTACATATACTTACATTCATGACAAAGTGCAAAATAACAAGACTGCCCTTATGGTCTATCTTGCTTTTGAAAATTTAAATACAGGCATTTATTTACATTTATAATTTTGCATCTGTAAGTAATTTGTTTTATTGAACTGAAAAATTTTTTAAGGCTTAAAATAGCTGTAAACAATGAAAATTTAAAATTACTTTGTTTTCATTGTTCTTAATCCTGTTTATTTATATTTTGCATAATTATTATAAAATTTAATTACTGCCAACAATGGTTTGTAATCAAAAAAGAAATTTAAAAAATGCTTTAATTTGAATTCAAACATGCATTTTGCTGTTGATTTTTTCTTATAAAAAGTAAACTTTTTTTAATGAGAATTCAAATAAATTTATTGCCATTGTAATGAAGTAATTGTCAATGTTAAAATGTGCTCTCATTTTCAAGAGTTTGAATTTGATTCATTATACATAGACAATTTGATTAGTTTCTATGGTTCTGCTAATTGTTTTGTAGATGTTAAAGTACTAAATGTTTTTATTAATTTTGTGAAATGTTTATTAACTTCAGAAATTGTTTAAGAAAATATTTTTTATTATATTTACTTACTTTTTGTAATGATGAACTGTTGTATTCATAAATTCAGTGATTTTAACAACAATTCATATGTTAATTGTATATGTTTGCAGGATATGTTTAATTTTGTCTTGATTAATCAAGACAAAACTAAATATTTCTCTGTTACTAAAAACTCAATATACCCAAACAAATCTTCTCATTTGGGAATTATAAATTTGAAACAGTTTCTGAATTTATTTATCTTGGTTCAATGTTTGATAAAAATAATGACATTCTCCCAGAGTAAAGATGTTTAGCTGCAGCTAACAAAGCCTTTTTTGGCCTAAGACATTTATTGAAAACTAACTTTTTATCATGAAAACAAAGTTACTGATCTATAAGGCACTTATCCGTTCTGTTTTGACCTTTGCTTCGGAGATCTGGAATTTGACAATAAAAGAGGTGAGGCTGTGGGACCTGTTTGAGCACAGGTTCTTAAGAAGTGTCTTCGGAGATACAAAAGAAAACGGTGTCCGGCGCTGAAGATACAACACAGAAATCTACCAATTGTACAATGAACCAGATGCTGTACATCATATAAAAATAGGCCACATTAATTGGATTGGATGTATTATCAGAATGAAAGACAGTAAAAACCTTAAAGAAATTTTCTTAGCAAAACCCATCAGCACGAGGAAAAGTTTGACACAAGCTGAGATGGGGGTGGATGCAGTCAAAGAAGACTTAGGGTCCTTGGGACTAGAAATTGGAAAAATTTGGTTGGCAGCAGAGGTGGCTGGAAGAAACTTGTTCAGAAGGCCTTGGCCCATCCTTGACTGATATGCCATGAATGATGATGATGGTTTGCAAGATAACATTCTTATTTCACAATTCATTTTTATTTATTTTATAAGTCTATTTTATACCTTTTTAAAAAAAATTTTCAGTTCATATATTTACATTTTTTGGATGTTTTTCTCCAATTCTTTGGGACTATATTTAAAATATAATATTAGATAGAATAGTTCACATTATGAAAACTTCCTTTCTATGTTTAAAAATTTATTATATTTGCAATTTGCTGTTAGATTAATACACATTTTTTTTAAAAAAAATTCTTAAGTTGCAGTGTTACAAAGCTTTTATGTTATTGCATTCATGTATTCTTAATTTTTTTTTATGTTTGTTGTTGAGTTTTGAAATATTTGTTGTTATATTGAACTTTATCTATAGTAAAAAAAAAATATTTTATATCCATCTAAATCATTATGATTACTGTAATATTCATGAAATTAAAGAATACTTGTTATTTGCATTATATGTACATAAATGTAGAAACCTTTAAAACTATTTCCAATGATTTATTGACATAAATTTTGTGATATTGTCTTTATAAAAATATTGTTGTAAATGACTAAAATATTTTACTTTTCCTACTGAAATCTAATAAGTGATCATGTAGTGTTCTATATATTTTTTACTGTATTCTTAGCATTTAGAAAATATTGTTTAGGTAATCTAGTATAGAGAAATATGATTTATCATTTGATGCATGTTGAAAACCAATGTAGTTTGTAAATAAATATTTACATTGGTTTAAACATGATCATAAATCTGAACTGTAACATATTCTCAAATTGTAAATTGCTAATATACTTTTATTTATTCTCTCTTTGTTTAATTTATAATTAAATTTTTAGTTACCTGGTGTGGAAACTCTCAATGATTATAACTTTCGGTATGGTCGTTCTCCTTTCCTTGAACTTCCTTTAGCTATAAACCCTACAGGCTGTGCTCGATCTGAACCCAAACTGCGCACTCATTTTAAGAGGTATATTTTCAAAATGTTTCTACATCATTGATGTCGTCCTCTTTCTTTTGACACATGGCAGTTATCTACTCTGTATATTAAAGAAAGTATAGTTAAGCTGCTAATTTTTTACTTCCTGTAGGTCGCATACCCTTCTACACTCAAGCAGCACCTCAAGAACTTCATATGTACATTCAGCATTTACTGGCATGGAAATATCTTCTCCCTACGTTAAGCAGTTTGTTCATTCTAAGTCATCGCAATATCGAAAAATGAAAACCGAGTGGAGGAATAATGTTTATCTTGCTCGAAGTCGTATTCAGGTAAAGAATGAATATGCTTTTATTTTCTTGTGTTAGATTCTTAAATGCATATTTTAGAAGTCATTATTTGTTTTGTCTTCCAGGGCCTTGGTTTATATGCTGCAAGGGATCTGGAGAAACATACAATGGTTATTGAATATATTGGTCATATCATACGCAATGAAATTTCTGAACGAAATGAAGCTATTTATGATGCACAGGTACTAATTTCCATATATTTTTTTCATTTAATTGAATTTTAATTCTTATTAAAAATGCATGATGATGCAAAAAAGAATAAATGAATTTCTTTTTTGAACAATAATCATTTTATGACATTTATATAAAACACAAATGGATTTTTAAAGTGACACAGTTTAAAAGAAATGCTTGATTTAAGTTATCATTTATTAGTCCCTTTTAATAAATACATAAAGTAAGTTTAAATTTTGATAACAAATAAAGTAAAAATTCACTGTCATTACTAACAAAAGTAAGTAATATACTAAGACTCTTATGCGATAGCAATTTAGAGCAATCAAAAATAAATATAAGAATTTACATTATTGGATACAGGATGTATACCAGCATGTCCGTAATGGTTCTCCAATCTTGCTGCTTTAAAACATTTGTGACACCCCCGCACTGATGAACGGGCATGCATATATAATTAATGCATGTTAAAATTTAATTTGACAGACTATAATAATTTGATTGTAATATAGTAACACCAGATCAGCAAAATAAGGAAATTCTAATTTCATTAGCAATATAAAAAACATGTGTATGTTCAATATATGATTATGTCAGTAAGCAAAACAGAAAATCTAGTTTAACAAAAATAATACAAGATTTTTTAAATACAGAATAAATAAATATGGAGATAAATTAAACTATTTTTTTGTATGATATTCCTGAAAAGAGGTTTTGAGTTGTGTCAAAGATTTAACTGATAAAAGTTCATTTAATCAAAAAATTAAGTTTTTTCTATTTTTTCTCCTTATAAGTAGAAATTGGAATGAAAGTACTGTTAAATAATTCATTTGTTATATTTAAACTAATTTTTATGTGAAATTCTCTTTTTTTTACGCTATTTGTTAATATTAAATTTTAAAAAATTTACTTTTAGAAGAAAAGCTGTAATATAATAAAATTACTCAATCAAATCTTTAAACATTTTAAACTTGTTAATCATGAGTAATTTTTCCTTCCTTAAATTAGCTTATATTAGAAATAATTTTATAATTTTTTGTAAATATTTCCCATACATTTTAAAGTTTTTATATAATTATCGTATGGATATTGAATTTTATCTATGTGCATAAAAAAACAATTTATATGTATTTAAACACATATATATTATTGTATGTTTGCAGACTTGCAAAATAATGGTGAAGAGTAGATTTAGCGTAATCCAAGGTGCACCACTCGAAACCACTCCTCTTGTGCATCATCGGACGATTTTGATGGTGAAATATTTGCAAAATATATGACTCTTAGAGCTGTAGCTACTATTCCTGAGCAAAATATTGTCATCTTTATAGGTTCTTAGGCTGCAATTGAAACCATTTCTGATTACAATACTTACCCATCAGCACTCAAATGTTAGCAAATTATTGACATTCCTTAGCAATGGAAAATAGGTTGGCTCTTCTGTGGATCTCCTCCTACAATGGTATACATGTCCTTGAACAAGCCAACAAGTTGGCCAAAAAGGCTTTGATGTTCCATCCACCTTATCTTCTTATTTCTCTTTAAAATATCAAGCGACTTCTGAGGTAATTTATACTTCTTCAGGCTGCTGGTAAATTTTGGACTAGCCTTCATGGCAGCCCGAGACATGTTTAACATTCTCTTCTCGTTAGAGCGGAAGGAGTGGTGTGTTTTAGAATTATCACTTAACATGATGACCACCAGTTAATCTGTTAAAATTGGCATGGTTGACTCAACCCTCTCTGGGATACTATGCAAGTGACTGGTGAACATCTTTTAGTTGGCCCTCCCTTATTGTTGATTATCGAGATGACTGTGGAGTCCATCCATCTGCAAGTTCTACTTCTAAATTATACTAGACTGCAAGACACCCTATGTATGAGAAGGCGTTTATGGGCGTAATTTAAAAACGAAAATATTTGCTCACATCTGTGAATGATACATTTTTAATATAAAAGATATAATTTCAAGAAAAGCTCCTTGGAGTTTTTCTTAAAGTCTTTCTTTAAATTATCAAAAATGCAAAATAATAAGCGTCAGCATAGTTTTCTTTTCTTTTTTTTTTACTTTTTATATTTCCCATCAAATATTATTTATTTTATCCTTTTTATTTACTACATTTTAACTAACTTTAATGTCATTAAGTTTCTTAATTACATTGATATTTTTAAAAATCTTTTCAAAAACTTTTTAATTTTGTTATCATTAACACTTTGCTATTTTATTTTTTATTCTTAATACACTTTTTCCATTTTAGAACCGTGGTGTATATATGTTCCGCCTGGATGAAAACAGAGTAATAGATGCTACCTTAAGTGGTGGATTAGCTAGGTATATTAATCACTCGTGCTGTCCTAATTGTGTGGCTGAAAATGTGCAAATTGATAGGGAAAACAAAATTCTCATCATCACCAACAGGAGAATCAGCAGGGGAGAAGAGGTAAGAATTTCTTTTTGTTATAATAAATAAGCTAATTGAAGTAACAATAGCAGAATTCCATGAATTCAGTAGTTGATGATTTTCAGTCAGTGTTTGTAGTTATTAAAAAATTAATGTTGGCTGGTGTAAGCAAGATATTATTCTTAAGATTGTTTACAAATATTTTGAATCTGGCATTCTGGATTAAACGACATCTGTGCCTTTAATTGTTAATTTTGATCAGTCTAATTAGCCCTCGTGTTCAAAAAATTACTGTTGAGCAACAAGAAAACAAAAGAATCATAATTTCAATATTTGTGATCTGAGAATATTGTGATGTACATTTTTTATAAGTTATAAAATCTTTTCAAATTCTGTAAAACTTAAATATAGTAAAGTTTGTTAGTTTTTCTAAATTTCTTGTTTTTTCCATATTAATATGCCATTATTTTAAGTGGAAAAATGACTTATTCAAGTAATTTTAAGAAATAGCCAGTTAATATGAAACAAGATTAAAATTTATAAGTTCATCACTTTACAATTTATAAATAGAAAAATACTGTTTTCTGTGTATATGGGCCTTTATAAAATGCAATTTTTGTGCAAGATATGTGATGCAATTTACTTAATCAATTACATATGAATGGCAAATTGTAGTGCAATGGCAGCACAATCAATGTTCATTATTGCAGAGGACATTATTATATTTGAAGTAATTTTTACATTCAACTTGATTTGAATTGTAAGATTAATTCTTTAAAGTAAACCTTTATATTTTTTTGACAAACCATTAAAAAACTTGATATGCATTGTAAATTTTTCTTAAAAGTAGTGTCTTCAGGAATAATTAATAAAGGATCATAATACAAAAAACTTCATTTTGGGAAATTTCATCCCCATATAAATATTTAACTTTTTATTTTATTTGTTGAAAGTAATTTGTATTATAAATGAGGTATTTTGTTTTTAAAATTAATGAAGCTGTTATTTTCTGGTATTTGGTAAGTATATTTACATTAAATCAATAAAATCTGAAAATTGGTCCCAAAATGAAATGTATTTTGTAGACCTTAAGAATATTATTTTATAAATGAATTAAGCCAAAATAAAATTATTTCTCAGCATTCCCAGTGAATGTACAGAAATTGGGCATTCTTTATGGTGATGACCAGGGTTAATAGTCAAAGGAAATCTGGAAGAGTTGGAAATTTCAACTAAAGGATAACTGAATTTATGGTTTTATTTTATTATATTTAATATAATATTTATATAAATTTTTAATTTTCTTTATTTATCTATTCAGAATATTTTTCTTTAACTCCAATGCATGTAAATTATGTTAATTTTTTTATTACCATAAGTGACGTATGAAAGAAAGTAATGAGAAACTGTAAATATTAGTTAAGAATAACTATAAATATAAATAAGTTTTAAATTGTTAGAAAATAAAATAAAGTAATTGTATGCTTATTAGTTGTTAATCTAGCAAAAACCAAAAAAGTGCTTAAAAATTTTAATGTTATTGCGCAGTTTTAGTAAAAGAATTTAATATTAAATACTGTCGAGTGTTGTTTAAATAATTTTAAATTAAAATGTGCATTAATATTATGTCTTTCCTAAACCCATGAAGACTGGGTCCAGCTTAGAAAATTTTTTATAGAAGAAATATAACATTTAATAAAAAAATTTTTAATAGTTTTTTTCATTTTAATTGAAATTCTTAATTTAACAATTTTTAGTTTATTTCACCTGCTAAAAAGTTTGTCATTTTATTAATTACATAAATTATAAAATACACATTTATTTTATTAATTACATGAATCTTTAAAATGAATTTTTCAAATAAAATATTTGAATTTTTTTAATTAAGATAAATTTGTTGTAGATAATTTAAAATTAATTTCATTTATTTTTTCATTTATATAATTTTAATTTTTATTGTATGATTGCTTAGTATAGTTTACATTGGCATTTTTAATTGTTATTAATATATATTTCAAAATTTTCCAGTTATCTTATGATTACAAATTTGATGTTGAAGATGACCAGCACAAAATACCATGTTTGTGTGGCGCTCCAAATTGTAGAAAATGGATGAATTAATGTTGCACCATATTTATGAACATTTATTTTATCAAAGTCATTCGAACGTGCGATTGTAAATTGTTTTATAAATATTAAGGAAAACATGTAAATAAGATTTTTATATCAGATGTATATCTTTACCACATATTCAAATTATATTTAATAAGAAAACATTTTTGTTTATTTGTCTGATAATTCCCTGCTTTGTTATCAACTGTCCATATTCTGGAAAATTTAAATGCATCTACTAAATAAGAAATTATTCATTTATATGTTTTAAATAATACTAAAATGAAAATTAACCTTCAGAATGTTTTAATTCAAATTATGAGGACTAAGCTATTTTGAATATTATTTTTATATTTGAGAAATCCCAGGTTAATGTTAAGGAATAAATTCGGACAAAATGCATGTAAAACAATTATTTTACTTGTTACATTTTATGTTATAAACTTAGAATTTGAAATGCTACAAAAGTGTAATTTTAATAAGGATATGTTTCTTATGCATTTGTGATCATAAAATATTTATATTTTCAAATCACACTATTTCATAAAATTTGTTTTGAAGAAATTATTGTATTTAATTATTTATTCTCAATGACCATTAATTTGATTAAATTAATATATCTGACCTACTATTTTGAGATGTATTTTAATTTATTTAATTTTATTAAAATTGTATTTATTAAAAATAAATTAAAATTAAATGAATCTCAAATGCTCTACTATTTGAGATGTATTTAATTATTTTAATTATTATTAATTTTTAATGTTAATGAACAAACTTTACACAATCATAACTGTGTGAAGACTTTTGTATTGTTTATTTTTGACTAATTTTATTTAATTTAAAGTTCATTAAAACATTAAAAAAGTATTTAATATTTCACCATTATTTAATTTCTATCTGTTAATATTTTATTTATCTACAAAATCGGAAATGTCTTAAAATCTTGTTGTAATAAGTTAATTAGCTGCATTTGAAATCAAATTTTCCAATAATAGTTTCTATATTTTCTGTTTGACAGTGTATTTTTAATTTTTTTTATCGTATTTTGAGAGCTATTTGCAAAAAAATTATTTGAAAATTTCATGTTTATTTCAAAAATTATTATAATAAATCTTTAATATGTTTTTTAATTTGATTTATTTCAGTGCAATACTTGAAAAAATCTAGTTTTTAAATTACTGAGACTTTCAAACATCCATAAAAGTTATCGAAATGGAAATTTGATTTTCTTGTTTGTCTTCCTTTCATCCTTCTGCAAATGTCTATAACGCTATATTTTTTGTAAATGTAAGGCATTTTATTGGTCAATATGATTTTTCTTAAATGTATATAACGTTTTATTGGTCAATGTGCATCAGTAAATAAATGTATTATATTTAAAATTCTAAACAAAAAAGCATTTTGTCTTTTAAAATGTTATGCAAAAATTATGTAAAATGTTTACTTTTTTTCAGAAAAATGGTTATTTTCCACTATAAATCTTGTTAAATATCATTTAGATAGGAATCTTTAAATATTTTGTATTTTATGACTAAGTATACTTTGAAAATAACGTTTATTGTGCATTATAGTTGTCATGCAGTTTTCTTTCGTTTTCATTTAATACAAAACTCATAGTTTTCTAAAAAAATATTTGTAAGTCTATTAACTTCAAATTATTAGACATGTCAGGAAATCTAATGAATACATATATATACATTATAAGAATTTTAAATGAAAATGTCAATCAAGTGCATTAAATTCTTAATGTATTTTATTCAGTATTTTATTTACATATTATGTACAAGTACTCTTGGATAAAATAGTTTTATCATTTTATTAATTTTAACATTTTATTAGTAACTGAAAATTTTTTAAAAAGGTTTTTGCCCCAGAAAATCAAAAGATTTTTAATAAGATGATTGATGTGTCGAATGAAATTGTAAAGTAAGTGTAAATATTTATATGTTTGCATAAATTATTTCAGAAATTATATATAGTTGATGTTAAGATTTTAGAAATTATTTTTTTCACACGTTGTGTTTTTTCTAGGAATAGGTTTTCTAGGCTTCAATTGCCTGTTATTGTTTCCGATTGATTTATTTTAGTCAATTTCCCATTTTCAATTTTATTTTATGTTTTTTGTACCTTTTAACTGCTACAATGGCTGTGCACATAAACTGTTAAAACAATAGTTATATTGTAAAGTCTTGTTAATTTTTCATAGAATTTAAGTTAATTTTAAGGAAAAAAATACCAAGCACTTCTATTAGTATATGTATGTGTGTGTTTTGTCCATTTTTGTTTTTTGATTTTTATTTGCAATTTGTGTTGAATAAATCAAATTATTTTGTAAATTTAAACTGAATTTTTCATTAAATTATTGAATTTCATTAAAAATATCACATTGTCATAAAAAGTGGTTATTTCAAATTGTTATTTTGTCTTTGAAATTCATATAGTTTAGTACATCATTCTTGTAAAATAGCAATCACTGAATAAACTATTTATAATTTTAAAGTTCTGCAATTTTTTTACTTTTTAAGGATACATACCATATAGAAATTTATTATTGAGGGAATCTAGCATGCAATTTTTCTCCAACAATCAGTAAACATTTTGATTGAAATTCATAACAGATGGAAATTTTGAACATTTAAAAATGAAAACTAGTCATTTTTATATTTTGATGCACACATAAAATTTTTTATGGGTTTAGTATTCCAAAAGTTAAGGTTCTAGTGAATAATAATAAAAAAAATTGAAATTTGTCTTCTTTTCTTATAACAATTATTGTTTTAGACTATTCTTGTACTTAAAAATCATTCTTGTGTGTACCTAAAAATGTTGCAATATGTCTGCAAATGCAAACTTAGAAATTATATGAGCTGTAGGAATAGTTTGGAAATTGTTCCTGTTTTTAAAACTTAAGGAAATATAACTTGCCATCCTATTCCATCTTGAAGTTTATCATAATTATTTGCAACAAATCAATTGCTTTGCATTTTTAATTACTTATACTTTATAACTTGCAATTTTAAGGTACCAATAGCTCTTTTATAGCAAAATCCTTTGGTTAGAAGGCCTTTTTGCCATTGGATAAAACGAAAATTCAAGTCACTATGCAATGACGGATGTTTATGAAGTATCAATGTAAAAATGAATAACAAACACTAAAAAATGATTAACAAATTATTGTGCTTTTATTTTGTAAGAAGGCAACATTGTAGGGTGTTTTTGATATTTTCTTATGGTTCAACAGCAAGACACCACTTCTATGCTAGCAAAACATACCCCATATCATGAAAGTCACCCATCCTAAAAGCTGTTTCTGCATGGAACAAGAAAAAAGGTTATACTGAATTAAGCCAAGTTCTTTTCGCTTTCACTTTTTAGACTAGGGATACCCTTTTTTTCCCGAGAAATTCCTAGAGGAAAAAATTGAAGAATTAGTAAACGTCTAAGATTTTTTGTTTTTGATAAATACTAAGACAGCACAAAAATTTTAAATTGATTATTTTATTGTGAATTTATTTTAAATATGAGAGTGTATATATGTTGCATATTTGTGTTAAGTGTAATAAGTGATTAGCCTAAAAATGTTTGTTTCGATACGCCAGTATCTATAAGATTATAATAAAATGCAGGCAACATTTTTAAATTCGATGAACTAATAACCTATATATGTATACGTCATGGGATAAATTCAGAAATCACACATAAATTATTTTATTATTCTATTGATCAGCATTTAAAAAAGAGAATCAACAATAAGCCAAAATACATTTATTTTTGTTCAGAGAAACATAGATTAAATTATTTTTGCCCACTTATGAAGAAAAAATTTATATTCCGAAAAAGATTGATAGTTAATGTATTGTGGTCAATTTTAATAAACGAAAAATGAAATATAACACACATTTTAACATTTCTTCTTGCTAAAGATTGAAATGTACAAGAAATTAAATATCATTTCAATAGTTATTAATGGAAAAAAATTGATATAATCAATTCTTATTACAAATATTTCTACGCAATTTAACTAACTTTTTATTTGTTAAATTAACAATTCTTCAAAAGATTCTTTTGTAAGAAAAAAGTTCTTGATGTATAATTTTTCATTGCATGTTTAAATATTTTAAAAAAAGTAACCGTTCTTTAAAATGAATAAGCTTGTTGGAAAAGCAATTATACAAAAATAAAAAAAGGAAACCGAATTCATTATTTGTGGTTAATAGTTTCTTGTTAGAATTTCCTTCATTTTGTATTTCGTTTCTTGACTGGTTTTTCTTTGTGTATAGCTCATTACTAATTTAATGAAAAGAAAGACTTGACAAAAATTGAAGTTTTATTCAGGTATTCTTTCTTATTAAAAATAATGATTCTCTCCGTCTCTCTCTTTTTAATAAAAAGATACTCTAGGAGCAATTTGCTCTGATATGAAAATCTTATTATAAATTTCCATAAATGTAATTTAATAAAAGTATTTTTTCTCAGAATAATTATAAATACATGAGTGTCTGTGGTACTTCAATGAGTTCCAGTAACTTCACGCCGCTTCCCTATAAGATCAGCAAAGTAAAACTTTGTTTACTGTAGGCAGTGACCACATTCTCCCTCACTTGGTTGTTGGGGACGTGTCCACGTTCATCTGTGGCTTCCAAAGTTCTTCCGCTGGTATGGCGTGGATCTGGAGAGGAATGCGCCATCTCACCTCGTCTCCTAACCATTGTTCAAAATGACGAGGCGCTTGGTAATGGGCGAGCATTCCAAACCCGCTAATCTTATGGTACGATCCGGGGTTATGTCGTCTTGTGCCAACTAGGCTGCTCCATTTTTCTAACTGAACCTTATTTTGGTGTGGAGTCCGACTTCCTCAGTACACACATGCCATACTAACCCGTTTATAGGGTAGGAAATCATTCATATAAAGACAGGATAGACAGAGAAAGTACATCCATGCCCGAACTGGAATTCGAACCCAGGACCTCCCTGTCCGCAGTCAGGCACTCTGACCACTAGACAGGGTGGGTGGCGCTATGTATGTGTGTGGTACATTAATAGCCCAATGAGCAGGATTTGAGTAATAATTTCTCTTCACATTCCTCGATTTTGAGTTGCATCAGAAAATGTTTTTAATAAATACGGCAAAAAAGCAACATTTAGTTTTTATTAACAACGATCAAATTTTTTTATTTATTTATTCATTCTTTTATTTATTTTTTTTTGCAATAGGTTTTTCTTTTTATTTTGTAGCTTTATCAAAGTATCTGTTAAAAATTTGCATCTATAATGAAAATCCTCTATAACAAAATGATACAGTTGTAATTTTAAAAAATTTAAAGCGTTGTGGTGCCGATTTGAACTTACTATAAAGTGGATGTTTTGTCTTTCTCATTTTGCTTTTTCTACAGTTTTATTGTCAACGTGTAAAGGGTTTGAATCAACAGAAAACGGCTTCTCAAACCGATGCTTTTGTCTTTATATAAAAAATCGTTTTATTAGCTAAATGAATTTTGACAATATTTTTAATTTTGATTCCAACGAAGTTGAAGCCATGGAAACTTGGTTTTAGATACTCGTAATAATCAATTTTTTACACTCAAAATACTCATGAAATCAAAAATAAAAAGCTTTAACGGATTTCAAGAGAACGTGAAATGACACAAGAGATGTTGGTAAACTGGAGTGCCAGGAAAGAAAATTTCAATCAGTCAAAGAAACAAATTAGAAAAGATAACTATTTCATTAAATTTTGGAAGCAATATCGGTAAAAATTTGAAAACTAATTATGGTGCTTATTCGTATTATCGCAACCAAACCAACCTCCGGGATAAATTGCAAAATTGGCAACCCCAATCTAAGGTGCTGAATTGGCAATTATGTGTTTCTTTTCAAATTTTCCCGCCTGCCACCTTTCTCTTCCTAACCGTTCGTTGAAAATGGCAATCTCGAGTACTAAAATGCGACTCTGGGATTTACCGAATTCTGAAAAAGATACACTTTTACAGAAATATAATATTTTACCAGATGTTAGGAAATGTACCAACTCTCACCCGATGAAGCTTTATTTTGGAAAACAGATTTTTTGGAAGTGCAACGTTGCAGCCTGTAATCAACATGCGGGAATAAGAAGTGATAATTGGTTTGAGGGAAGCCGTATCCCGTTATTAACAGCAGTAAGATTCATGTATTGCTGGAGCAAAAAATTAACAACTGTCAAATTTTGTGATGAAGAACTTAATTTAGCTGACAAAACAGTCATAGACTGAAATAAATATATGAGAAAGATTTGTGTTCTCCACATGGAAAGCAAAGAAACAATGAAAATAGGTGGACCTGGCCACATTGTCGAAATAGATGAAAGCTTGTTCACAAAAAGGAAAAATAATTCGGGTCTAATATTGCCAGGACAATGGATTTTCGGTGGCGTCTTTCGAGAGACCAAACAAGCATTTTAAACAGCCGTTTCTGATAGAGTTTCAGCCACGCTTTTCCAGAAAATTGTCGAAAACATTGAAGAAGGGAGTACACTTTATTCTGACAGTTGGTGAACGGATCAGGCAGATCAATTAGCAATCGCAGGATTTAATCATTTAGGAGTAAATCACAAATATAATTTTGTCGACCCCGAAACGGGTGTGCATACACAAACAATCGAAAGAATGTGGGGTTCCGCGAAATGGTGGAAAAATAGACAACGGAGTACAGCAAGACACCATCTTGAGTCTTACTTGGCAGAATTCATATGGGGGCAAGACCAAGAAAACAATAAAAAAATTGTTTTGATTTTATTTTAAAAACCATTTCGCAATATTTCCACCAAAACGTAATTAATATATCGTCAAATAAAGGTAGGAATTATACAGATAAAAATTACTTATTATTTTTCTTCATATATTATTTATTATTTTCTTTCATACTGTTTCTATCACATTGTACTTTTCAACTACGCGCTCCGTGTCCCATCAACGTATTCCATTTTTAAAATTGGCCGGGTCTCATATAATGACGCCAACATGATTGCGATAATACGTAAGTACCCTAATTATTTAAAACAACAGATGACTTTGAAAATTTTTACAAACGGAATAAAGGGATTTAGCCATGATCTCAACTAGAACAAAAGAATATCTTTCACAAATAGAATTTATTTTCAGAATTGCGCTCTTTAATAAACTGAAATCTGTAAACTGTTCACTATTTTATCACCTAATAGCTCATTGAAAAAATGTTATTCCACCTATAGGAAACTCTGTCACCAAAATTTTGTAATATTGAAAAATAGGGATTGTTATTGATTTCGTTTAAAATTATGAAGGCGGATTTCAATTCCACAGATTTCAAATGCAACTATTCCTGACGATGATTCAATGCATTATTATGACGCTGGATTAAATTTACGCCGTGAATTTATCACACAACATATTAGCAATCAACTTTTTACTATCCTCTATGATTGCACATAACACAGCATTAAATTTACAGGAACATTTTATAAACACCACCATTACATTCTTAACAGGGCGTTCTAAAATCCCTTTGTCGAATCCAGCCGAACAGCCCGCCATCCTCTTTTTTTTTCTTTTTTTTAAAAAAAACTCGTTTTGCTGTTTTTGCAGCGCCATCTCGCGTTCTTCGAAGTCATTACAGCATGCATACCTTCATGCATTAACAATTAATGGTATCGATTAATGTAAGGCACACTATATATATTATAGTTACACGGTTAGACTTAAGTCTTATAAGGAAAAATGATAAATAATTTTAGAGTTATATTGCTTTCACAATTTATTGAAAATATACTGGTTTCTGTGCTAAGAGACCTATATATTTTCAGTAAGTTATTGGTACCGAGGTACTGCAGATTTGATTCAGTGTTGCTATAGGAACTTGATCATTTGAGTTGTAGATTTTGATAATGGCTTCCTATACATTTGTGGATATTTTAACTTGATGAATACTTAACCTCTTAAGTATTCCTCAAGTTAAATGATGTGAATATGTACATCACTTCTCGAATGAAGTTGCATCCAACGTTTTCAAGCAATGGGTCTTATTATTGCAGCAGCATACTTCCTTCTACCCGCGCAGAATTGAGCTCTACCTTGTAGAGGAAGTAGTCGGATGGGAGGCTTCGTAATTTAGAAGCATTGAAAGCAGAAGCAATCTAATACTTGACCTACCACTTCCAGAGGTATCATTTCACTTGGAGGACATTGCGACCATAATTTATTTTATCAGCCACAACCTAAGCAGTGAGTGTAACAAGTAAATCTAAATTACATTCACTAGGTATTTTTTATGACAGTAATATGAGCTCCAGTAACTCAATAGCTTCACTCCTCTTCTCGTTAAGATCAGCAAAGCATCATTTGCCTCGGATATTAATTGGGAGTCTGACTACATTCTCCTTCCTGGGTTGCTGGAACTTTTTTGGTTGGTTGCGTGTCAACGTTAATCTGCGGCGCCCAAAGTCTTTCATAGAGATGGTATAGATGGTATTGGTTTTTATGGAGTTCCAGAAAAAAAGTTCAGTCTCCTGTAGGATTGATGTACCTGAAAAACTAGTGAAAAGTGATTAATAAATCTAAAATAGCAGAAATTTATTAGTTATGATTCATTTATTCCTGGTTTATATGAGAAAAGAGAGAGAAGAAAAAAATGAAAGCAGAAAATTAAATTAATTTTAAAAAGTAAAATGAAAATTACATAAATAAAAAGTGATATACCACCTGTGTTCGTGTTGTTGTCTCTTTGGGATCTGCAGTTAGGTTCTGTTGTATCCTGTAGATGTGGGGTTTCAGTCTTACTACTGTTCTCGGACTGTTTATGTTTGCCCAGCATTCAAAATATTGTAGATCGATATCTTCACTATTTCCTCGTTTTCTTTTTCTGGAAGGTTGGTGTAAAATCTTTTGGCTTATCTGAAAGAAGTAACTGCAGATGTTACTGGCACAGAGGTCACGCATGATAGCTTCATCTCTGAAGTACCATGGTGCCTTAGAAATCATCCTTAGAATTTTATTTTGAATTGTTTGAAGCTTCTTAAGAACACTGTCAGTTGCTCCTCCAAAAGTCTAAAGTTTTTGCTTTAGTGTGGTGAGAATGTGGAGATAAGGGTGACTACTTTTTCTCTCATTAGGTTTCTGGAACTCTCTTGGTTCGGGGAGGGAGTACCCAAGTTAATCTGTGGTACCCAGGCTTTCCTCTGGTGTGGTGTAAATGTGGTGAGGAGGAGGGTATGGAGAAGAGGGTGACCACATTCTATTTCATTGGGTTTCTGGAACTCTGTAGATTCGGGGCGTGTCCAAGTTAAACTGTGGTACCCAGGCTTTCCTCTGGTGTGGTGTAAATGTTGTGAGGAGGAGGGTATGGAGAAGAGGGTGACCACATTCTATTTCATTGGGTTTCTGGAACTCTGTAGATTCGGGGCGTGTCCAAGTTAAACTGTGATGGCCAGGCTTTCCTCTGGTGTGGTGTGAATGTGGAGAGGATGGTGCCATACGGTTGCTGGCCGGCACCACTATGTATGACAGTAATATTATTGACCATAACAAAGGAGCCATATTAATATCGTAGTTCTTTTTGAGTATCACGAAAATGCATTTTTTTCATGAAGATGAAATCTGTGAAGAACTATATGTGTGCCAATGAATTTAACCAGTTATTATAATATATTAAACAAGAATAAGAGCTTAGTCTGTGTCAATAAGAGATATAAGGCTAATATTGAAACCAAATTCTTAGAAAGAAATATACTGATGATGAGCATTTCGGAGAGCAATATGTTTTATTAAAATATATTTTTAAATTTCAATGTATAATTGGACAGAATTTAATTTCATACAACATAATTTGTAAAGCCTTTGGCCAACAATTAAAAAATTCTTACATAACTGAATGAATATATAAAAAGCTTGGGAAGCTTCTTACATTCTTTATCTATAATGAACTAAAGTTAATTCTTTAAAATATCACGCTATATAAATAAAAATTGTTATTTTAATCCAAAATCTGTTTGGTTAAAAATAAAATTTTCATAAAATTGAACATTTTATAAAAAATAAGCTTGATGATAATTTTACTTGACTTCAATAAACTAAAAATTTTACATAGAAAAACGTTAATATAATATTCTTACACGTTAAGATTAAAAAAGTTTTACATGAAAGCTAATTACTTGTGTATTTTAATTATGTTTGTAAAAAGTTTTTAATATAGTCAGTTCTTTAATAATTCTAAGAAAATTTCTATTTGTTTGTTATTCTTAAGAAATCTAAGCAAATAGAAAAAACAGCAAGTTCCTCTTGGTATTTTTCATTTTGTATGTGTTTATCACTGCTTTTACTCTCTACCAGATGTTAACTAAGAAAAGAAGTTTAATGAAATTGAGTTTATTTTGCTTAGGAGAATTTATATTGAATAACATTTTTCTTTATCACAAAAACATTTTTCTTTATCAAAAAAAATATTATTTGTTCTTATTTAAAAGAAGACGACTGACCAAAAATGTTGGTTGATGCACAAATGTCTTTTCAATAGCTTAATTTAAAGCAAGATATTTAATAAAGCATTTTTTTTCTATAAAATAATTATTCTCTAATTTCTGAGTCAGTTTAATATTATGTAACATAATTCCGAACAACTTTTGACAATAAACTTTGGTTTTCATCAACTTTCAGTTTGTATTAAAAATATTGTATGAAAGAGGCAAAAAATGTCAGCTTTTGTGGTTGGATATAAAATATGGTTGAAAAAAAAAATTTTTTTTTTGGTAACACATATAGCTTTACACTTTATCAAAATAACCGTTGAGAGATTGAATGAAAAAGAAATTTTACAATAAAATCTGGAATTTTATATTGTTTTTAATCAAATATTACAACATTTAAGTTCATATTGACATAATAAATTCAAAATAATTTAATTGACTTTAACAGCCAAAATTCAAATAATGTAAAATTTGTTTCGATTTTACTTTGCTACCTAGCCAGTGCGAGCGATGAAGTCGTCAAATGTGGTATTGCAATCCGAAATAAAATTTTCACTTATTTTAAAATTTTATCTCTCTTATGTTTCAAAAACAAGTTCATCACCTTGTTCGAATTTTTCACCTCTCATTCTTAATTTTTATATAAATTTGTTGCAACTGACAATTAAGTTTTTTTTTAAACTTGTTTTATATGTATTGATTTCCAAAAAATGTCTTGTGGTCAGATTAAAGGCGGTGAAATGGAATATTACCAAATGTTATAACGATTTTCATATGTACTTTTAAATTTTAGCTTTCTAAGAAAAAAAATTATAAAGAGAATTGATTACTTTTTTTTGAAAAAATTTTTCTACTTATTATAAATTTCTTATGCATGCATTATTTGATATTTTTTATGAATTATATTCAAACTGTCTAAAACCTGATGTGAATGTGAACTTAAAGAGCAAATCGCTCTTCCATTAAGGTTGGCTCTTTTTTTCCTAGTTGCAATCCAACGCTGAGGTGATGATTTGGAGTCGGAGCACTAACTAATCAACAAGAAATGAACAGAAGAAAAATTGAAACTTTCTAATAAACCGGTGCTTTATATTGACAGCATGTTTCTCATAATATATATGGATCAGTGCCATAATGGGCCGTGGTAGCCTAGTGGTTAGGGCACCGGCTTTCCATTCGGAAGGGCGGTGTTCGATTCCCAGTGCCGCCAAAGACCCACCGAATACATGCCATATACGTGCTCGTTAAATCCGTGAAATCGAAAGCCCTGTGGTCGGTCATTGAGCAGTTACCATGGATACAATGGTATGGAGATAATTTTCTTCCCTTCAGATCAATGTCAAAATTAAAGGAGTGGATCCTCTGGTGGTGCCATCTATCGGAGGATTTAAAAAAAGAGCAAAGACGTACTTTCACCTTCGTGGTGCTCTGATTAAAACGAAAGACGCTCCCCATTGACTTAAATTTGCATAGCTAAGCTATAGCGATTTTGGCTTGTCCAAGTTTTAATAAGCAACAGCAACAGTACCATAATGATACCATTTTTGTCATCATAGGATATAAAATGATAGAAGCAAATCACTCTTTCATTAAATACAATTTCAGAAATGAAATTCAGCTGTGCTAAATATATTTTAAGTTAGAATGCAATTAATAAAAAAATTGGAACTTAAATCTTTCAATTTAGTGACCAAAAACAATGGAGAAGAAAATGGTTTTAAAATGCATTTGATGTCGCAAAACTCATTGTCCCATAAAACTAATCTTTTGACTAAGATCATATATTTTCCTAATCTTCATACCTCGATTAATCAGTACACTCGAGTCAAAACTACATAAAAATCATTTGAATGAAAAAATTTTAACTTTTATATTAGTAATGGAAAAGAGTATAGAAAATGGAAATAGAGAAATGTAGTTATGATGGCGACACTTCATCTAATATTTGTTCAAAACTTTAAAATGTAGTCTTCTAATGCTTATAGATCTCATTTCAGTCGTACAAATTGCCTAACATGAAATTAGGTAGTAATATTGATGTATATGGTAATTTGGGAGAAAATAGATGGTTCACATGTAATTTTTAGTCAAAGATTGTCCCATTGATAGTGAAATTTTATTTAAATTAATGTTAGCGCAATATTCCACTCATGGAGTTTAGATGCTTAGTAGAGAAAAATATCAATATACTCATCCAGATTTTTTTTAAATTTGGACGTCACGTAACAGAAGTTTTGGCCTCAGAAGGTTGTTGTAAAGTAAATGAACTGTATCATGTCTTTGCCTGTCAGGAGGAAATAGGTCCATATTTATGTGTCACAAAGGAGAAAACCCTTAAAATTGCTAAAACCCTCAAAATTTTCGTGCCACCAGTCAGAAATGCCCGCATTGTTAAGAAAATTCACGCATTTCTGTCCGGAGAGAAAGTGAGGCATTTTTCTGTCATGTTAGACGACCGAAAAATTTTAAAAACAAACCTTTAATTAAAAAAAAGGGAAGAAAAAGGAGTCATTTTTAAGTTGGCAAACAACATCCACCTCTTGCCATCATAGTTTAAAAAATGAGAGAGGGAGGAAGAGAGAGAAAAAAATTTCGTTCTGATTCTTCACCTTCCCACCAGAAATCAGGAGCTCCAGTGGCTCAGTAGCTTCATGCCGCTTCCCGTAAGCTCAGCAAAGTGAAGCATCATTTGCCGCAGGCAGTGGTTGGGAGGGTGACCACGGTGTACTCTCCTTCACTGGGTTGCTGGAACTCCGTAGGTTGGGGACGTGTCTACGTTAATCTGTGACGTCCAAAGTCCTTCCGCTGGTGTGGCGTGGATGTGGAGAGGAGGGTGCCAGCTCACGTGTGGCCTCGTCACCTGACCTTGGTTCAAAATTACGAGGCACCTTAATTAGAGCAAAGACGTACTTTCACCTTCGTGGTGCTCTGTTCCAAACGAAAGACGCACCCGTTTGACTTAATTCGCACTGCCAACGGCATAGCGAGCTTGGCTTGTCCAAGTGTCATAAGTAACAACAACAACAACAGAAATCAAAAGTGCCGAGTATAGACTGGGATATTACAGTATTACGCTGAAATATAATATCCATTTCCCGTGGTTCAATCGTGGTTTGAATCAAACTGAATATCAGGGTCTTCGGCTTCACAAGAACAAACTTTCTTTTCGATTTGGGGGCCCCTTTGATGTGGGGACTCAAGCAAACTGCCCTGTATGGATATGCCTTAGTCAGGGTCTGTTCAATATCTCGTTTTTGATATTATCGATTTAATAATTAGATTTTTACTTCATAAAATATATTTAATGTGTATTCCATTTTAAGTAATCAATGACGAAAAATTCCTGCCAAATAAGTGTTTTTTAATTACACACACACACACACACACACACACACACACACACACACACACACACACACACACACACACACACACACACACACACACACACACACACTATATATATATATATATATATATATATATATATATATATATATATATATATATATATATATATATATATATATATATATATATATATATATATATATATATATATATATATATATATATATATATATATATATATATATATATATATTTCTAAGGTGTGTAATTAGCAGTGCGAACTGATTAAAAATAATAGTTTAAAAAACAGCTTGTTATTGAGTTTAAAACAAATTCTGATTGAAATGCTACTGTCTCACTTAAATTTTAAAATAGAAATACTTTTATTCAATTAAAAATGTTTATAAAAAGTAAGAAATCTCTTTCGATCCTCTTTCATCACTTATTCGCGTTAAGTAGAGAAATTTTCTTTTTTAAATCATCATATTATATATTTTTAAGGAACGTGAAAATCTCTGAGAAAAACGATTTAATTCTATTACTTCAAGATCTCTTAATGGTAGCACCTATTAAATTACTCCATTATCCTGGATTACTTGCCTCTTGAGACACTTAAAATAAAATGTTTATGATCTATCAGATAATAATCTTATCTATTATAGTGGATTTTCATTTAAAGCTCGATGTTAGTTCCCGAGTAAGTCATAATAGAAATAAACCAAGAGCAAGATATTTTAGCTGAAAAAAGTGTTTTATGTGCAATGGCTTTCAAGATAAATAACACTGCTTTCAGATGATAATAAAAATTTTATGACTTTAATACTGAAAAAGTAAACAATAAAATTTTCAATGTTGGCGTAAGCAAAGCATTAGTCTTAAGAGAAGAGATTGCTCACAAATATTGCAATTATTAATTAAAATTCTTGGGCGCTCCGTGGCTGAGAGGTCTAAAGCATCACCGCTAATCGCTTGAGAGCGTAGGAGTGTGGGTTCGATTCCCACCATGGCCCTGGGTGTTTTTCTTCGTTATTCTTCTGTGGCTGTACATCTGTCATTGTGCTATTTGTCCTATTATCGACGAAGACCTACAAGCGGACGTCTAGAATCAAGCATACAAGTCTGAATATATGTAATGTAATAAAATAAATAAATAAATAAATTCTTTTAATTAATAAAATTTTTAAAAACTTAAATCGTCCTTGCCGATTTAAATTAATTATAAAGTAGATGTTTTGAATTTTTCCTTTTTTCTTCTGTTCTATTGTCAATTTTTTAATGGAATCAATGAAAAATGGCTTCTTAAGCAGATGCTTTGATCTTTATATAAGAAATCACTTTATTAAGAAAATGAACTTCGACACTATTCTCAGACATTCGAGGGTGAACTTCGCCTTGTTTGCTGCCGCTCGAAGAATGAGATTTCAAACCAGGCAGCAAATTCGTTGACAGGTTGGATTTATACACCGTGTCAGTACGATGTGACGTTGATGAAACATTATCTGACGTCATGTGTATTTTAAACCAATGAAAATTGTAATAAAGTGGCGTAGTCATGAGCTCAACTGTAATGAAAGAAACAACCACTTTATGGTTAAAAAAATGATAAAAGAAACTAAAGTGAACAAATTCATATTAAATTCGATTAATAATAGTTCAATTAGGATTCATACAGGAACCAAAAGAAAATGGTGAAAATATGGTGAAAAATATATTTTAGGAAGCTTTTTAGAGAAAACTGGCAATCTTTTTGAGTTTAAATATTCTTTTGGCATGTTTGAAAAATCAAAATGGGGCCTGTAACAATATGCTATGATACACAATGTAAAAAAAAAAGATAAAAAATTTACAACTGAATGTTTATTATAGTATTCAACATTACCCAATGTTAAAATTAAAATTAAGTTAAAATCCTAGAAGAGCCCACATCCTTGGTGACAAACTGGAAAAAAGCGCCAAGTCAGAACGAAATTCCAGAAATAGTTTGGTTTACTATATCTAGTGTATTGAAATAGGGTTACCATGATTGGCGCAAATCAAAATTATCGTCAACCAAAATCATTCGTGCCAAAGGTGTGGGCTCTGCTCGATCCAACCCAAAATAAATTTGTAGAGCGTTAAATATTATGATTAGTTTAGTTAACTTGCTATTAAAAGTCAGAAGAACATATTTGAACAGTTTACCACAGCATTTACTTTTTGGCGACACGTTTTGCGAAATGAAAAAAGGGTATTTGTTCTAGCTAAATTTAGTTCACTGATAAGTTTCCCGCTAGTTTAATTGACTTATATTGTCTAATAGAACGAAATATTCCTTTGAAGGAGAATTAATCTGTACTTACATTTACTATCTGTAGTTTGTAAAGTTTATGCAAGGAACTTTAAGTAATTTTCAAAGGCATAATTTGCACCTTTTGAAGAAGCTAACATAAGTGTTCTCTGCAGCTGATTGATTAAACAGGAGACATAAAGACATCATTTCACAAAGCTTTTCCTAGAATATTCATCTTAAGATATGAATTGTTTCTTAATTGCACAACATTATATATACTTTTTTATGTTAGGTAATATGGGAATTTCTGTATATATTGACCATCTCTTAGTGACAGGAGATGTCATTGGTTTATTCAGCAAACTAGAGAAAGTAAGGGAGAAGTTTGATTTGAATTAGCCCCATAATAATAGAAAGCCAGATAATATTGGAAATAAATTTATAATAATACATGAAAAACTTCTATTTCCTTAGACTGGAAATTAAGTTAGAATTACTAAAAGTAGTTTATATGTGGTCTTATGAAATGAATATCATAGGGAATATATGCAGAATGATATTGGTTACTTAAAATATAAGCATTTTCTTTATTTCAAATCATATAATTATTTCCTAGTTGTTAATGAAATCTTAAGCTATGTTTAATATCATTTAATTTAAATTACAATTCATATATATATATATATATATATATATATATATATATATATATATATATATATATATATATATATATATATATATATATATATATATACAGTAAATTCCCCTTAATATTTCTTTGCATTGATTTTAATGAGGATTCACAATCTAAATCATTAGATTTAATTTAATAATGGCCTGTACACATGAAAATGACATCGATTGTTTATGATTGGGAAAATTTTAATTAAGAATAAATTTATATGGACTCGCGAAATTTACATTCATTTTAAGTTTCTGTATTATTCTTTATATTGGTTATAAAATCTCAAATTATTTGTTTAATCATTTTAAAGATTATTGGCAAGTTTAGTGGTTTAATTTTTTTTTCGAATACTGAATAAAAAAGAACAGAATCTATAATTTTTTCAAGTATTCACGAAAAGTGATTTTATTACATCTTGCTGCACTTTAAATACATTCCAGCTGTTTCTATTATGATTAGCGCATTTAAAATGAGAATATCACTTTCTACAATCATAAAAAGACATCATCTTCTTTTTCACTGAGATTACGTTTTTCCTAACCTTTGCTGTATTTTTTTATATACAGATTACACCCTAACTGACAAAAAGTATTTCCAAGCAGTTGAGGGAAAGAAAAAAAAAAAAAAACTAATCTGGATGATAATAATGAGAATTTTTCATTACGTGAGATATTCGTCTCATTAATTATTCATTTACACTTCAATTTACTGTAAAGATGACGTATCTTCTTCTTACGAAAGGGTGAGAAGATAGAAATGAAATGAAAATAATTATTTATTTTGATATTTAATCATAAGAATTTGCATTCGGTTCACGGATTTAATGATATTGCTTTTGGTTATGAGATATAAATTTTGATTAATATTGTTCTTCAAGAAAATTATTAGTTAAAAAATTAATTAAAGCAAAGTTTAAGTTTGACTGAATTATTAGGAAAAAATTGAAAACTTAAGGAATAACTTTTATGTACAATTTTTGACTATTTGTTCTTATTCCATTTTTTGAGTAGTTTTATGAATAGATAACTTACACGATATTTAATAGTTCAATATAATTTTCAAATGTGGCCAAATATTTGAATTTTATAATACAACGAGTTATTTTATAATAATATGAAATAAATATTAAGTAATTGTGAATTAAAATGATTTGAATATAAATGGTTATGATATGTTATGTTATGAATTCAAATTAAATTGTTTCTGAAATGGTGACACATAAGATTTAACATGGTCTAATGATTGGCTGATTGAAATATTCCAAAAATTAAAAGTAGAATGCAATAACCAATCAGATTACAGAAGTTTATGTGATTGTCAGAAAATAAAATCTCAAAGCGTTTTTCTCATTCACATTGCAAATTACATTGCATATTTAAAAGTAATTTTTTACCTAAATGAAAATGCATAATGCATCAAAGACTGCATTTTATTTGAATAATGTAACAATAAGAAATTCACAATGCAGTGAAATATATCAAGACAAAATAGGTGTGTTTATATTTTAAATGTTTCCTCATTTTATAAAAATTTCTAAAAATTTGATTTTAAACGTTGAATTTTGTATGAAATTAGAAATGTATTGCAGTGTAAGTAAGTGCAGTTGGTAAAATAATGTATTCCTAGATTTATAATTTTAGCTATTTCATATAATTTTTAATAAAATTATTCATTATATCACGATAAATGCGTTTATATCTGTATTTATTTACTCAGAAATTATACCTATATATTTTATTTGTTTATTTAAACACCTAAATGCACCTTTTTTAAATATAATTTTTATAGTAAATGCATGAAATATTTACTCTATTTAAAGAAATACTAATAACGGTCAAGTATTTTTAAATAAATAAAATAAAATAATTTTTATTGTTGATATTGATACATGAATAAAATATTTATGTTAAGTTTTATGTTAGGTGTAAAAGTTTACAATTGGGTATCCCTTGAATTTTTGACGATTTTTTTGTCTCTCGGATAGAGGCCAAGATATAACTTGGCCTCTATCTTTTGTGTTCTTATGAAGGAAATTCTAACAAGAAACTATTAACCACAAATAATGAATTCGGTTTCCTTTTTTTATTTTTGTATAATTGCTTTTCCAACAAGCTTATTCATTTTAAAGAACGGTTACTTTTTTTAAAAAATTTAAACATGCAATGAAAAATTATACATCAAGAACTTTTTTCTTACAAAAGAATCTTTTGAAGAATTGTTAATTTAACAAATAAAAAGTTAGTTAAATTGCGTAGAAATATTTGTAATAAGAATTGATTATATCAATTTTTTTCCATTAATAACTATTGAAATGATATTTAATTTTTTGTACATTTCAATCTTTAGCAAGAAGAAATGTTAAAATGTGTGTTATATTTCATTTTTCGTTTATTAAAATTGACCACAATACATTAACTATCAATCTTTTTATCTGTATCTTTTGTGTAGTTAGTAGCCACTAAACAAAAGCTAAACTCAGACAGTATTATCAGAAATTAAATTTTATCACACAGACCTAACCAAAGGTACCCACTTCTATATCGAGCCAATGTTATATAAATTTATAAACAAATATGACGAAACAAAATGTTTATTTGTTAATAAAATATTAATAAAAATTAACATAACTGTTATTAAAAAAAAAAAAAAACATTTTGTTTCTCCATATGGGAATTTTGATCTTTTGCATTACTATCAACATTTTTAAACTACTTCTTTTATTATTTATTATTATTTCTTAAGATTGTGACTGATAATTTTATATAAGTTACTCGTAAAGAAATTATCCCATAGTTATCTGTTACATTTCCTTAATAATAGTTTAAAAGTGAAAAAGAGAAACATTTCTTGTGGTATGATTAATAAATAAAAATATATTACATTGTCTTTTTTATCACACAGTTAAACAATTGAATTTATCACAATAAGAATAATATGATTTTGATAGAGTACACGCGTAAAATCCAGCCGACCAGAAAAAAAGGAGCCAAACATAATTTTTCGCACTCTATAACAATTTACTAAATAAACCGGAGCAGTAATGTGTTATTTTTATAGACTTTTAATTTAAATATTTTTCTGCTCTTAAAATTAGGAATTTAAAGTTCTTTTATGTTTAGTTAATTTTGCACAAATTAAACTGTACCGCAAATAATCGTATGTAATAAAGTTATAATTATAAGACTTCTTTAAAATTAACCTCTTGTTTGGAATTCCATTAAATATTTACTGGCGAGCAATATAAAACGATTTGGTGTTTAATTAGACACTAAAATACTTAGCTGATAGGGATTTTTTCAGATATACCAAAATAAACAATACATAACGACTTATACCAATATTTTTCACAACTCACTTTGAGATTTGTTCAAAAACAAGTAATGTTATATGCTGTTTTCAAAAACAAATAAATGTTCCATAGCTCCATCAATGTTTTATTTTTTCAATTAAATAGAGTCAAAGTATTTGCGAGATAGAGAGAGAGAATTCAAATGTTCACGACAATTTTAAAAATCACGTATGTGTCTAAAAAAAACTGTTTTAAAAACATGTCTTTATATATGTTAAGAAGCTGTTACCACAAAAAATAAACACAAAAATTTTAAAATGAAACATTTTATATAAGAAAGGAGTTTTTAAGAACATTTTTCTTAAGGCTTTGAAAGATTTCTGAAGCATAAAAATGTTTTTGCTCTGTAAAAATTGTTTCGAAATTTTTGACACATTCTGTAGTCTTTTTATTGGCATGTGCTTAAAACTTTCTCAAGTAACAAAGTAGGTCTCTTACAAGTAAATTTTTCCAGAATTGCCTTAAATACTTACAAGTCAAAAGGTGAAAATGCTTTATCATAGGTTTTTCTGTATTTGACATTTGAAATAGTTCACCACAAGAAAAACCTAATATAGGTATCTATTTATTTTTTTCTCTATATATTTTCTTAGCGAATATTTCTAAAGTGAAAAATATTGAGATTTTAGAAACGAAAAATTTTTTTCACTGAAACTTTGTGATTTTGATTTCCTACCTTGATATAGTGAATAACAATCTAAGAGCTCAAATTATTCATAAAAGTTATTTTTATCGCTCACAATTTCGCCGAGAATACTCTAATATCATACGTGAGCAATTGCAAAACCATTTTATGGAAAAATACTAAAAAAAAATTTCTTTTATATCAAAATTTATGAAAATTGTACGCATTTAACTTCAAATAGTTTTATTAAATAACATGAAGATTTTAATCTCTAATTTGAAGGACCATAATTGAAAAATGATTGGTATGAATATTATCTTTTTCATTTCAGATCAACTCAAATTCGATGTGCAAGTTAAAAATAACTTCTTGTAAAAAATGACGAATGTGAATATTATTTCTTTCTTTATTCGATTATCAAAAGACAGAACCACTTGTCATATTCAAGTTTTTTTGTAATTGCCAAGCAAATTTTGTCATATACAAAATATTCTTGTTATTCAGATTATGAATATTTTCACCAATCAATATTACAAAGTTCTTCAGTACCTACACCGAATCGGATAATCTGGTTTGATTATCATTCTATAGTTTTCTTTGTACATACTCTTTAATTCACCTTCAGCACACATTTTAAAACAGATTTCTAACCTGCTCAAATATTCACAACCGAGGTTGGACAACGAATGTAAGAAACTTCATACTGAAGACTAAACTGTTGACATTTGAGCAGAGCCTGAATCTTCTTAATCTTCTGAATCGTGTAGAACGTCTTAATTTTACTAATAAAAAATTAAAGATTTGCGTTAAGGAACAATTCTGGCGTCCTATCGCGACAAGAGATAATACATTCATCACCCTACGTTTTCAATGTTTTCTTTTCATTTCAGGAATTTTTAAGCAATGTCAGCAAATTTTAAAAAGAGGAATTGGAGTGGATTCTTGCAGATGAAAATCGACCTAAGTAAAGGCGCTTAGTAAATTTAATGTAATTTTGATCAACATGGTTATTTTTTTGTAAGATTGAATGTAGAAATTTCAAGAATTATTCTAGAAGCTGGTTTATTGCGATGACTGCTGAAATCATAAAAATCTCAAAAGACATCTTTTTTATTTGCAATGCACGACTTTCAACATAAACATGCTCATCAGAAGAGTATGGAGTAAGATTCAAACTTAGAATTATGTTAGCCTAGTGGTAGCGGCCTTCCGTCCCGAAGGGTGGAGTTCGATTTCCAATGCCACCCTCCGAGTACGTTAAATCTGTGGAATTGAAAGCCCTGTGTATGGTCGTTACCATGGGTGAAATGGCCTGGAGAAAAATTTTTTCCTCCTCAAGACAAAATTGAGGGAATGATATCTGGTGATTACATCTAGCGGAGGAGTCTTAGGCAGCCGCAAATTCGGTAGACAATCCGATTAAGACGCCGTCTTATAGTAGACAAATGCGATCTCGTCGATGTCTTAGTGTGACGTAGCTAAAACGTTGTATCTGACGTAATGGAATTTTAAACCAATGAGAGCGCTGTCTCGCGGAATGTTGCCAGATATTTCAAACCTGCTTGAAATCAAGAATCGTCTCGAGCTCCACCCTTTTTCTGACGTAACTATGACATCAATGACGTCATTTGGTCTGATGCGATTCTCGCGACTTGTTCAGCTTGCCTCGCGAGACAAGTCTTATGGGATCATCTACGAATTTGCAGACTGCCAAAGACGTTTTTCACCTTCGTGGTGCTCTGGTTAAAACGAAAGACGCATTCTACTGACTTAAATTCCTATAGCCGACGGCATAGCGAGCTTGGCTTGTACAAGTGTCATAAGTAACAACAGATTTAAATTTTACTAGAAAAATACAAATTATATTCCAAAGTATCCTTTTTATATTATTTCAATAAATTTCACACAAATCTCAATCCCTTAGATTAACTTTCTATTTCAAATATTTTGTTTAATTTTTAATTTGTTTTTAGTTTCTTTTATTATTTACATATGTGTTTTATAAATTTAGTTACAGCTAACTGAACTTTCACAGATAAGTCCAACTTATATTTTTACGGATAAGCATTGTGCATAAATTTTTGTTTATATTTAAAAGCAAATGTCCACATATCTTTACATCAAAACAGAGAAGTTCATCGTCACTGAAAACTACTTGCTATAAGATCCCACGGTAAATAACGATGTAAAGGATCCTCGGTCTTTATCTATTGGTTATCGGGTTTAACTCCTGTAGCATTAGTAGAGCACACTTCAACGTGGTGTTATGTGCGTCGGCCGAGAATCTTCTCCAGGTATTATTCGAAAAATATTTTTACACACACACAGTGGTGGGGATTAAAGCCGAATAAATTCTATGCAATCACAGTTTTTCAAGAAAATAAATTTAATATGCACTTAATTGCGTTAAAATAGAGGTATACATTAAAAAAATAGTAATTAAATAGTAAAAAAATGAAGAAATAGAAGATTGTTTAAACTAAGCATCCAATAACTAAATACATAATATATGATCTTGAAAATAAAAGTCAAAATAGCAGTCACTAATGTTCATTATAAAATTTGAAATAATGAATGAATTGTACAGATAGCATTCATTCAATGACTATTTTTATTTTATTTGATGACTATTTTAAATCTGCAAGAAAATCAAGTGCTTGGTAACGCTTTTTCTTGACATAGATTAGTCCCTTTAGCAAAGAAGAATTGTAGAATAGGGATTATTTTTACTCTTTCAATATACATTATTGATGCGCAATTTAATGAAGGTTCCATCAGTTTGAGAAGAATGTCTTTTTAGTTGGAAAGCTTTCGCTAAAGTACAATTCTCTGTATAATGCTGTGAAGATCTTGGTTGTCCATGTGAGCAATTAGTACTTGGTGAATTTTTTATTCTATGAAAGTATATGGGGAATGGTCCATGATTCCAATCTGAAAAACAGAATTCATTGGAGTTTTTCCGAAAAGCACTTAAATGGGCATAGATGCCTTATAATCCAGGTTGCCAAATTCTGAATTTGGTGATTTTTTGGCAGATTTTTTATGTATCTGGCAACCCGATTTTTATTACTTCATAGATGTAGAAACCTATAAAAATTATGAATAAAATTCAATTTTGGCAACCTTAGTATTTACGTCATCGCGCACGTCACAATACATCATCTTGGCAACATTGTTTCATCGTTATAAAAGTTCAGAATTTGGAATCCTGGATTATACGTCATCTGTGCCCTTAAATGATATTATATTTAAGACGTTGGTGGAATTCACACTTCATACCTTATTAAACGAATCTTTCATATATAAAATAAAAGAAGCTTGTACACCAAAATTATTCATAACAAAGTAACCATTATTTTTTTTACAACTATAACGAACATTTGTAATATTTTGACTACGAAGATCAAAATTAAATATTTCGTTTAGGGGACCTATTTACGAGCACAACTGATATTTCACTTTTTATCTTTCTTCTATACACACTGAATGTTTTACAGTAAATTAAAATGACAAAATTGTCATTATTTACGCAATTATATTATATATTACAGGGACAAATTTGTCTAATGCTCTTTAAAAAATTTAAATTGAATTTTTCCTATTGACGAGTTATTCTTTTCTTCCAATTTTTTTCCTTATAATCAAATTTTAATATTCATTAGAAAAAGAAAATAAATGTTTTCTTTTATAATTAAATTTATAAATCAAAAATTTAATTTTTATATTGAAATTTTAATTTGCATCATATTACATTTTTATCCTCATTATAATTAAATTTCAGGTAAATTTTAACTTTAATGAACGTAAAAATAATATTAACTGATTTATTATAATTGTACTAAATTTAATTTTAACTAAATATTTAAAATAGTTTATTAATTATTATTTGAAATGAAATTTTAACTGTATATAATTTAAATTTTAATAATTAAATAAAACAAAGTTATAAAAATGAATGAATTTCCAGAACAAAATTATAGGGATCAATAAATTTCCAAATTAAAATTATTGAAATGTATTCTATTAAGGAAATTTATTGAAAAATATTTTAATAAAATTTAACTGATGTTTGCATTTTTGTTAAATTTTATTAAAATATTTTTAATGAACTTAATAATAAAATAATTTAAATGTATTAACTGATTTATTATAATTTTATAAAATTTAGTTTTTATTAAGTTTTTAAAATTGCTTACAAATTATTATTTGAAATGAAATTTTGGCACAGGTGCCATAAAATACAGGATGCCAAATTCCGAGTTTCACAATTTTTTGGCAGATTTTCTTATGTATCTGGCAACCTTGTTTTTATTACATCATGGAGATGGAGACCAATTAAAATTATGCAGTAAATTCTATTTTGGCAACCCTGGTATTTACGGTTGCGGTTGGTTGGGTCTTATGGCGCAAGGTCCAAAAACGGACATGCTGTGCCAAGAATAAAATTTAGAAGTAGATATTTTATTTATTTTTATTTTTTTATTTATTTATTCTTATTAATTTATTTTGAAAACCCAAGCAACATTAAAACTTTAAAAAACAAAAATCAGTGTATACATATATTAAAATCCAATTACACATAAAAGGAAAATCAAAATATATATACTTTTAAAATTTAGAAAATGTAAATTAAATATAATGTAGAAAACCTATTGCCCTCAAAAAGGCAAATAGGTTTCTGTGGGGTGGTTCCCCAAGCAAATCAAATAAGGTTAAAACATCACAATTAAAAAAGTGTAAACGATATTGGTTAAAATATGAACATGAAATTAAAATATGGTAAACAGTGAATGGTTCATCACACGTTTCACACCAAGGATTTAATTCGTTTAGAAACAAATGTCTATGTGTGAAACGTGTGTGTCCGATACGAAGGCGGGTTAATCTTACATCAGCACTTCGTATCGGTAAAACTGTTAATGAGGTGATGTATGGAAATATGGCATGCAATTTATTATTGACCTGCATGTTCCAAGACTCCTGCCAAAGATCTTGAGTAAATTTTTTAATACACCTTCTCACATCAAACAAAGGAATGGATGGAATAGATGGGCCAGATGCAGATTTAGCAGCTGCATCAGCCCTCTCATTGCCATCGAGACCTACATGACTTGGGATCCAGCAGAAAATTATTTCATATCCCTTGCCAGCAAGGGAATCTAATGCTCGGAAAATTCTAGACACAGCAGGATGACAGTCAAAACTACTGTTCCGCAAAGCTTCCAACACACTCAAACTGTCAGTGTACACACAGTATTTAAAGGTATTACTTGTATTCATCTGCTGAAGAGCTTGATATATAGCAGTTGCTTCAGCAGAGAAGATGGAACAGGATGGATGGAGGCTGTAGCTAAGAGTTTTGTTCTCAATAACTACAGCACAACCAACATGTCCTGCAGATTTTGATCCATCTGTGAAAACTGGTGTGTACGTGATGTACTGACAGCGATGTGAGGCATATAGCCGCTGGAATACAGTAGTTGCTGTATCTGATTTTCTAAAACGAGCAAATAGATTTATGATTTTAATCTGTGGATCATACCAAAGTGGATGTGATAAATACTCCGTTTTGTCAAAACGGACATCACATAGGTCAGATAGCATTAGATTAGATTTTGTTCGTGTGAGAAAAGGTGGAATGCTGTATGGACGAACGTCATACAGCCTCATTAGTGCAGGTGTAGTAGTCATGGAACGTATTGGATGATGAGGTTCAGACATGATTTTTGTATAATAACTGAGAGACAGCTGCATTCGTCTCAGGTCTAAAGGCAGTTGATGACATATTGCATATAGATTCTGGACGGGTGATGTGCGGAATGCGCCTGAACATATTCTCAAAGCAGAGTGATGTATTGTATCCCATCTACGTAAAACGGAAGACCTAGCGGATCCATACACAGAACACCCATAGTCAATACGAAATAAAATTAATGACTGGTAGACACGAAGTAGTGCCGTGTGATCAGCACCCCAAGATGTATTAGAAAGCACCTTGAGGATATTAAGCGACCGCTCGCACTTTATCCGCAAATGAAGAACATGCGGAAGGAAATTCAACTTTCGTTCAAAAATTATTCCCATAAACTTTATCTCGTTGACAACAGGGATAGGTGTATTATTTATATAGATAGTAGGATCATTATGTAGGCTAGTCTTCCTGCAGAAATGGACACAATTACTCTTGCTAACTGACAGTGTGTGGAGGACAGTGTGGGGCCATTCTCAGCACACCATGCAGCAAGTTTATTAACTGATGTTTGTAATTGTCTCTCAATTAAACGCATGTTAGAACCCTCACATGATATTTGCAGGTCATCAACATAAAGCGTGCCTAAAACAGGAGGTGAAATTTGATGAAGAATGCAACTGATGTAAAGGTTAAAAAGTGTGACACTTAAAATAGAGCCTTGGGGTACAAACTCGACTTGAATAAAAGTATTGGACATAACAGAACCAATACGAACTTTAAAACCACGGGAGCATAAAAAATTTCTATAAATATTGGCAAATTACCCCTAAAGCCAAAATTATACATCCTACGGAGAATTCCATAATGCCACGTACGGTCATAAGCCTTCTCTATGTCGAAGAAAATGGAAACGAGATGATTCCTCCGCACAAAGGCATTGCGGATCTGCGTTTCCAAGTATGTAATATTATCAAGAGTGGATCTTCCTTTACGGAAGCCACTCTGATTGATATGGATACATTTATTTGTTTCTAAGACATAGATGAGACGGGCGTTGACCATACGTTCGAGAGTCTTACACAAGCAACTCGTCAGAGCAATTGGTCGATAATTTGAAGGAACAGAAGGATCCTTACTAGCCTTAAGGATCGGAATCACTATTGCTTCGCTCCAAATTGATGGAAATTGGTTTTCAGTCCAGATCCTACTAAGCAAAAACAGGAAGTTCAACAGGGAATCAGGACTTAAATGGCGAAGCATTTGATAGCTGATGACATCTGGTCCTGGGCTAGTATCATGGGCCTGCTGTAATGCTCTCTTCAATTCCAGCATCCGAAATTCACAGTTGTAAGGCAAAGCTTGCCCATGGTTGAAACGAATTGGTGTTCGCTCAGCACGACTCTTTGTCCTAAAGAACGAAGGACTATAAGAGTCGTTGCTTGAGACGCTAGCAAAGGTTTCACCAAGGACGTTAGTGATGTCCTTAGGAGAAGAGTGTACAGCAGCTCCGGACTTTAGAATAGGAATAGAAAATTCCTTATACATGCCATTGGCTGCTTTCACTCTTCTCCACAACTGTTTCCTGGATGTGGAAGAAGTAATTGAGAATACATAGCGAGACCAAGATTCCTTCTGACTTCGACGACGAGCTCTGCGAGCTAATGCTTTTGCTCTCTTATAGGCGATAAGATTCTCCGTTGTGGGGTATCTTCTGAATAGCCCCCATAACTTCCTCTGTTTCTTGTATGTGTTTTGACATTCATCATTCCACCAAGGTTTGCAACGCCTGTGTGGTATAGAGGAACTCTTAGGTATTGATGCATAAGCTGCATTCTTAATTGCTTCAGTGACTTTATTAACGGCAATATCAATATCTTCGATCGAAACTATTTTATCATCAACAACTGCCAATTGTGTAAATAACGTCCAATCTGTCCACACGTAAGTAGGTAAGCGTTGTCTTACACTACTACCTCCAGTCTGGGAGATGACGAAAGGAAAATGATCGCTGTTATGCAGATCATTTCCTACTATTAGATTTAACAATGGCAGAAGAGATGGTGAACAAATGGCCAGATCGAGAGAATAGAATGTTCTTGTGGGTATATGGAAATATGTTTTCTCATCGGTATTAAGCAGACAGAGACTGTTATCTGAAATAAACCACTCTATCTGCCGACCGCGAGAATTTGTATCATCATTTCCCCACAAAGAATTATGGCCGTTAAAGTCACCTAACAGTAGAAATGGTGTTAGCAGCTGATCTATTAATGCATCGAGTTCCTCTTGGCGGATGACATCGTGTGGTGGCAAATACAAACTACAGACTGTCAACAAGCATGATGTGTGAATTCGCACAGCTACAGCCTGTAGTGTAGTATTTAAATGCTGGGCAGTTCTGGGATAGTTGTTGGATGTTAAAATGCAAACACCTCCAGACACTGCACCATCGTCACCACAGTCTTTTCTAAAGCTTTTAAACCCACGCATGGAAAAGTTATTGCTGGACTTCTGGAATGTTTCCTGAAGTGCAACACATGCGGGGTTGTAGGCTGAAATTATAGACTTGATGTCATCATGATGAGAACGCAAACCATGGCAGTTCCAAGAAACAAAGGAAGTTATTATTGAATTTGAAAAGCTCCTTTCCCGGAGCTGGAAGGCATGTCATCTGACATCTTCTCGAGCGATAGATCTTCGTCCGAGGGATGTAATGAAACAGTGTCAGCCTCCAGGATTAAGGTTTTACGGATGGATATTGAGGGCCTAATATTGCCCTCTTTAGCAGATTTTAGTTTTAAAGCCTTTAGAGCTTTAGATTTTGCAATCGGAGCTTTTCTACGGGGAATGGTTGTAGAGGTTGATTTTGGCCTCTGTACAGATAAAAGGGGTAATTTCACTATTGGAAGTGAAGAAACATCAGTTTGCGTGCTAGTCTTTCTGGTGACTTTTGCGGCAACAGAAGCATAGCTAACTCCTGCTTGAGGTGTACGTGAGGTAACAATACGTCTCGCCTCAGGATATGAACAATTGTTCTTAACTTTAGTGGTTGTGATCTCCTTTTCCAGTATCCAGATAGGACAACTTCTAGCGTAGGAGGGGTGGTCACCCTTGCAGTTAACACACCTCTCCTTTGCAGTACAAGACGAGCTGTCATGGCCAACTGCTGCGCAGCGAGCGCAAGTCAGTTTGCCTCTGCAAGTCGCTTTAGAGTGACCAAATCTCTGGCACTGGAAACAACGCAAAGGATTTGGAATAAACGGCCTAACGGGTACATATAGCATATACGCAGCTTTAATATACTGCGGTAGGTCTGGCGTCGCAAAAGTCAGCACGAGATGTTTAGTATTAATAATTCGCCCATCTTGTCTGACAGTGATGCGTCTTACAGCACAGACCCTTTGATCTTTGAGATTTTCTAAGATCTCATCCGTAGGCGTATTAAGCAAATCCTTGGCGGATATCACACCACGAGAAATGTTAAGGTTCAAGTGAGGAGAGACAGACACCTCAATGTTAGCAAGCATATTTAGATTACTTATAACGTTAGCTTGTGCTTCTGAAGCGACTTCAACCATCAAGTCACCAACAGTCAACAACCAACAGTCAAGAACGCATTTTCCGAATGCTCTTCACTTCCCCGATATTTCCACTGATAGCTTTGTGGATTAGAAAAGGGGATACATTATCGAAAGTACCCTCTTTCCGTTTTACAACATAAAATTTTGCTTGTAGTATTGACAAGGAATGCTCCCGTGGGAGAGAAGAAATAGCATATGTTTCCATATTGGAAATGGAAAATTTGGGACCTGACGGCACCACCCACCACCGAGTCCAACAAGTGGATGCAGACCAGCTGCACCAGTGCTAGCCAGGTCCTATACGCTCACAGTACATCCCTGAAGTGGCCTCCACCCTTAACGAGTCACACAGTAGATGTACCGATCGCTTGATCCATAAAGCCGATTGATGTGCCGAGGACCACAACACACCTCCCGTTTACCTGAAGCAGAGGCCAAAGTAATGTGTTGGTCTCTGGGGGCCTCAATTACCAGGACCCTCCTTTCCAGGGACACTGGTCTCCACGCACGGCAAACACGTGGGTGATTTAGTTCCCAAGAGTAGCTAATAGCAACAGAGCGGCGAAAGCTACTCAAGGGGAGCCCTCAACCTCTTACGAGGCAACCACAACGAGGGAGAAAGGGAAGAAAAAGCAGAAGAGTAGAGGAGAGAAGAAAAGAAAGAAGAGGACAGATCACTGGGGTACCTCGGAATTGTGACACCCGTGTTTACCTAAAGAAGGTAAACCCCCTGAGGGGACCCTGGTATTTACGTAATCGTGCACATCACAATACGTCATATTGGCAACATATCTTCATCGCCAAAAAAATTACGAATTTTGAACCTTGGATTATAAGGTACCTGTGCTGAAGTTTTAGTTGTAAATAATTTAAATTTTAATAATAAAATGAAAGAAAACTATAAGAATGAATGAATTTCCAAAAATCATTTCGATCTGTGTAACCTTTTGAAGAAAAACTCATGTTCTAGATTCTGACTCATGCACACAAACAGTTCTTTAAAAAGATAAATAGCCGGAAAGAAACAACTTCGGTAGAAAATTTTTAAATCAGCTCCTTGTTAGATAAGAATTCTCGCCTTTTCACTCAAATTGGGTACTCCATGGCAGGCGATATTCATATAAAATAAGAGACAGCAACTTTTATCATTTCCTCTCTTGTCAAACTTCCCTCCGAATAGCTGACAAATTTCTTACTCTGAAATTTCCTCGGAGAAAACACTGTTTCGTTACGCTGTATTTCTAAATTCTTGATCCTCTTGCTTATGGCTTGCATTAATTTTCGCGATTGTTTGCGATAACATTCATATTATTATCAAGACTTACAAAATTGTAGGAGTTCAGTGTTGCAAATTTTATTTATTTGATATTTTATTCAAATCGAGTGAATCCAAGAAGACAATAAACGCGATTGTTATTGTTAAGATGAAAATATATTAAAATAGATATGCAATTTCTGATATTTGTTATCTTGTTGAATAATAACAATGCAACATATTTTTAGCGAATTCATATAAAAATAGTTATAATTATTGTTAATAATTTTTGTTTATTTATAAATAATTATTTACAAAATATTTGAATATTAGTAATAAAATAGTAGAAATATTTTAAATAAATTATATTTTATTAAATGTGATATTTTTCTCTTATTTTAAGAAAATATTAGTAAAATATTTAAGAAATTCAAAAATCTCAAAAGAAATTTTGTTAAGGGAATAATTTATATAAATTCATAAAAAAAATCAATTACTTATAGAATGTTTTATTTTATAGTTTGAACCATTTAAACTACACATTACTAAAGTGAAACTAAAAAAGAATTAAATGAAATTCTTTCTCGAATTATTTTATATAAAAAATTTATTGGTATATTCCGAGCTATAATTAAGAAAGTAATTTCAAATAATTTTTTACAGAAAATTTATTTTTGTTATTTTTTAAACAGAAGGCATCTAATTTCATAATACTGAGGGTTTTCATTTCTAGAATGAAGCGATTATTACAATTTGTGTTACATAAAAGTAATTATTGTAACATTTCTGAAATATTGATATTTTAATTAATTATGAGTTAATGAATTCTTAATATAGAGTGCTATTTACTAATATATGGATTTTGGTTAATTTTATTATTATTATTTGCTCTTTTATTGAAAGTAATTTATTGAACACAAAAAAATATTCTTGCTGCTGTATTTTTAATAAAATAATTATATTTGTTGTTGTATGTAATAGATATAATTAAATTTAAAATATATTTTTTAATTTTGTGCTCCTGTATTAGTTAATTTTAGTTATAAATCATACATCTAAAACGGAGTGCTAAAATCTTTGAAAATAGAGATATATTTATGTGCCTGATTAATCTTAATATTCAAAAAGAAATTTTCAGGAACAGACACAAACATTGTACTTGTCTAAAAACTTTCTATAACTATTAAAAAATATCATGGAATTATAATTTATGTGCTACAATTTTAAGTGAAATAACATTTTCTTTTTTGAGAAGTATAAATAACTAAAAATTACAAATAATTCAAGTTTATAAATGAGTTTAAATGTATTTACTGTTATAAACGTTTATTCATTCATTTCCGAGCAACTGAAGACATTTTCAAAATAGAAAAGTTTAGTTAGCACCTTACATTTTTTTTTAACAAACTCGAAAATTGTTTTTGAATACTACATCGTGGAGCACAGGTGCCGAATAATGCAGGATGCTAAATTCTGAGTTTGGTGATTTTTTTGGCGGATTTTCTTATGTATCTGGCAACTTGTTTTTTTTACGTCATTGATATGGAGACGTATCAGAATTATGCAGAAAACTCTATTTTGGCAACCCTAGTGTTTACGTCATCGCTTACGTCACAATACGTCATCTTGGCAATGTTTCTTCATCGCAAAAAAATTCAAAATATGACATCCTGGATTATACAGCACCTGTGCCGATTGTGTTAATTTCAGGTACTTATCTTCTTTGAAGTTTTCAGTTTATATTCTGATTATTTTATTTCTTAAGAATAATTGTCATTTCATAATCTATTTCTTTTAAATCTATGTTTTAGTTTTTTTCATCCTTCTTATTAAAGCGGCTTACTGGAAAATATGATAAGGATAAAAATTAATTGCTTTACATAAATTAAAGTAATATTTTTAATTACTAATATCTTAAAAATTATGTTATGTTTATAAAAAGTTTTATTTAAAAATTTTAATAATTAAGTTAAAAATCATTTAATATTCATAAATACGAATTTAACACTTATGTAATAGCAAACATTTGTACAGTTATTTTTGAAAGATCAGATGATCACACAATCTTTAAGTAGATTCTACTAATGATTGTCACGAAAGATTACTGGTTTTTCTATATGGTGGTCTTCATATTTAATAGAGATCATAAGTAGTTATGTTAGCACTGAGTAAAGCACTGACAAAGTTCTTAAATTTTTTTTAACATCATATATTTAAAGAGCACGCCCGGTGGCTAAGTGGTAGCGCTTCAAGCTCCCAAGGCACAGATCCGAGTCTTGATGCTCGGGCTGGGCAAGGTCGACTCAGCCTTTCATCTCTTCCATGAGTCGATAAATTGAGTACCAAGCATAAGTTTCGCATTAGACTGACCACCTAATAGGGACATATACTTCACAACCCAGGGCCTCTCGGTCAAGAAAACAGAGCTGGGTGCTGTAAGCCTTGTGGCCCACATGGGTTGTCGTGCCACATTTAGTTTAGTTATATTTAATGAGCAGGATTAAATAATGGTTTTCCTTTACTTGTATATACTATTTCAATTGTAAAATAGTATATACAAGTAAATGAAAAGTATATACTATTTCAATTCTAAAATAGTATATACAAGTAAATGAAAAGTATATACTATTTCAATTCTAAAATACACATGTGTCCATAAATTAAGGATAATCCAGAAGCACACGGAAATTGAACGGGAAAGGAAAAATGTTCCTTTTAGAAATATCCCACACATGGTCATTCATTATATGCATAGTTACATGAAATCTTTTGATGACGCCGAGCGTACGTCACAATGACGAGATCGTAAGAAAGGGATGTAGAATGAATAATCTGAGGCAATCTGTTCACAATCGTTCGTTTTATGTGGTAGAATTGTCGTGTTTCTGAAATGTGGGCGTATGAAAATGGCAGCAGCCGAGGAACTCGGAATCACTCAAAGTGTCATCTCTAGGCTGTGGCATTGATTCCAAGATGATGGAACTGTCAATAGATGCTGAAGCCAATGTGCCACTATTCCTAATGACGACTGGTATTTGGCAGTGACCGCTAAAAGAAACAGACGGTCACAGCAGCAGATCGGCAGCGTTATTTATCGACAGCCACGGTTACGACCGTTATAAAGCAAACGGTGTATAGAAATTTGGGACAATATGGTCTATATGTTCGCAGACTTGTCAGATGCATTCTTCTTACGGCAACTCAGTGTGGCCAGTGGTTAGCCTGGAGTAGAGAACATGCACTGTGGACACCGTGACAGTGGGCTTGTGTTAACGAGTCGAGTTCTAGCTTCTAGTCCGATTCACATTGTATGGAGAACGCCAAGTATGCTGTATCACCAAGACAACATAATTCAACTCCGTTTGTTTAAAGATACTGTGGATGCTGAATTTATGTTTATGGATAACAGTTCCTATCCTCACCGTTCGAAATCGTCAGAGACTACCTTCAACCGTAAGATATCATGCATATGGTATGGCCATCATTCTTACTAGACCTGAATCCGAAAACGCATTTATAGGACATGCTTGGCCGATGAATCGCAGCTTGTCAACCACCTAAATTTGAATCGAACATTTGTAGGGTATTGCTTGCTGATAGGAGTTCTTTGCCCCAAGTGTAATTTGATAATGTGATTCTCAGCATGATAAGGACTGTGTTTCCTCGTATGGGAGACATTTGTTCCATGATATCAACTATGTGTTGTTCATTTGTTGTACGTAAAGTAAATGCTCCAGGGAGCTATTTCGTGGTTTTTGTTATGCATATTATCCTGCATACGTCACCTCTTTTTCTCATTTGTTTGTTATGAGTTTCAGAACTAAATCATGATTATTTTGTTCCTGCAACTTTATTTGCTGGTTCCGGTATTATCCTTAATTTATGAACGCGTAGTTTAACTATATGTTGCAAGTTGAGTGATTAATACCATGGTATTTGGTGAAATCCCTTATAGTTTCGTTCTATCTTGAGGGAGAATGTTTGTAACAGTTCGAAATTAATTTTAAGTGGTAAATGTCTTTCAGATCAATCCTCAAAGTACACAAAATGACTCTAAAGTCACTGAAACTAATAAAAAGGTATTTATAATAAAAATATTCTGCTGGCAAGTATTCCAGTTTGAAACCAAAATTTTGTATATAATTTTGTACCAAAATTTTGTATAAAAAACAACACAAAACAGCTTCTTGACAATATTGAATTTTTAAATATTTTTAAATAATTTTCAGGGATTATAATTATGGTAGGTATTTATACTCATTTAAAAATAGTTAAATAATTAATGTTTAAATAGCAAATTAAAGTGAATCATATTTGGCAGCAAAATTAATATTTTTCTAATTTCATAAACTAGCTTGTTTAAAAGTTATTATGTCTTTCCATGCAACATATAACGCGGTATGAGAAAAAATATGTCATCTACGTCTTTAACGTTTAACAAAGTGAATAAAAATAATGAATGTAGTAAAAACAAATTTTTGATTATAATTTGCTGTACAAATACAGAGGAATGATATCCTTATTTTGATGTATTCACTTAAAATTTATTAGAAAGCTCAACTAAATAATCATTGTATAATCAATATTATTTGTTTACAAATCTCTCAATTTTTAATATTGATTGTCCAATAGCAAAAGTTTTAAGACTTAGAAATATATTAAAAAAGTGTGTGCAAAAAATAAATAATTAAATAAATCACGATGATTAACCAAAAACGATAATATAGTTCACTTATTAATTATTTTCCTTTAATTTGAATTCCTTGTTATTTTTCTTACAGAAAAATAATGATAAATTCTCCATCATTACTAATTTTTTATAGAAACATTAATTAATTCAAAGAAAATCTAGGTTTACTTTCGTATGTTTTTTATTTTTTTTTTATAAAATATAATCTTATCATCCAGACTCTTATATTTTCTAACTAGACTTATAAAGAAAAATAGACCAATCCAGAACTAACTAACAGAAAATATTCTGGTACCTTTCCATTTTCCCCTTCAAAATAAATGTTTATCAGAAAGATGTAAAAAAATTGTTTTAAGTTTCGAATTGCATAAAGATAAATCAAAATAATTTCCTAGAATTTTTATTAATTTATTTTTGCAGTTAGTGCTCATTTTAATTTGCAGTTAACGCTCATATTTATATACCGTATATACGCGAATCTAATGCGCATGGTTTTTGGCCAAATGTAGTATTCAAAATTGGGGTGCGCATTAGATTCGAGTGCAAGGTCAACAGTCCGCCGATGACGTCAGCCAAATTTAAATCGTAACAGTGGATTACTGTATTTCTCGACTACATTTACCGTTACATTTATTGCTGACACATTATTGCATAGAGGATACAAACTGCAGAGTACGTAGTCACGAAATGGAGGGCAAACAGAGAAGAATGTCATTTGACGCTACTTTCAAACGTAAAGTAATTCTTTATGCTGAAAAAAATGGCAATAGAAAGGCAGGTAGAGAGTTCAACATAGCTGAGAGCAGTGTTCGCTTGTGGCAGCAACATAAATTAGCACTGTTTGCAACTAAAGATAGTAGAAAGAAATTCAGTGGCCCTCGCAAAGGAAGACAGCCTAAAATTGAAGAAAAAGTATTGGAATTTGTACGTGAATGGAGGAAGAATTGACAAACTGTGACTAAGTGACGCTATAAGAAATAAAGCAAAAGAGGAGGCTGAAGTTCTTATTATATCGAAACGAGAGTTTAATGCTAGCCGTGGATGGGTGGATCGGTTTATGAAGCGGATGGGCTTATCTCTAAGACTCCGTAAAACAATATGCCAAAAGCTTCCTGCAGATTTTGAGGGAAAACTACTAACATTTCAGCGGTATGCCATCATACTTCGGAGGGAAAAGAATTTTTCCATGTGGTAAATTGGCAAATCTGACGAGACACCAATTTGGTTTGATATGCCTCGTAACTACACCTTTACGGAGAAAGGGACTAAATAAGTTATCATCAAAACTTCGGGTTGTGAAAAACAACGCGTAACAGTGATGGAGGCAATAACAGCAGACGAGTGCAAACTTCAACCTTTCTTAATCTTCAAACGGAAAACATCCCCTAAAACCCCTAAGAATAAAAAGCTGTTCCCAGATGATGTCCTAATTCGAAACCAAGAGAAGGGGTGGATGACTGAATCATTAATGCTTGATTGGCTCTGAAATCTATGGGAACGTCATCCCGGTGGACTCTCCAATCCACCATCAATGCTTTGGACGTATTTCGTGGTCATCTCACCGACGACGTAAAAAAGAAGATGCACAGCCTAGGCAGTGATCTTGTTAGCATTCCTGGAGGGATGACGTCTGTGTTACAACCCCTGGACGTTAGTATAAATAAACCTTTTAAGGGGTACGCTCAGGCGGAGTATGAAAAATGGTTTTGAGAGCCAAACCGTGAATTGACCCCGACAGGAAAAATTAAGCGTGCTGCACCGCTCATTGTTGCACACTGGATTTCTGCTACCTGGAAAAGAAAGCATCGAAGCCCCAATGATAGTGAAATTTTTCAAGAAATGCTGCATTTCAAATTCATTGAATGGCAGTGAAGATGACGTGCTCTGGAACGCCGAGAATGACGATGATGATGATGAGGAAAGTAGAAATGAATCTGCTTCTGACGAAGAGAGCTGCGAGGAATCCAGTGATAAGTGACATTAGTGAATAAAGCCGTTTACTATTAATCACTGATTGTAGAAACTCTTAGCTAAATAGAAATGTTACGATTTATTTCATGTTCATATTTTACGATAGGTACCGTATATACGGTAGTGGTAATTAACAATGATTGTTTCACATAACAATAGCCCAATAATAGGTTAATTCTATGTTTTGCTACTTATGTATTATAAATCCATTGTTATATAAAATATAGTATCTAAATTTAAATAAAATTGTCATAACATTGATTGATAGTTTATATACAAATCCATTGTTGTATAAAATACGATTCAATAAATTCCTCATACCATTGATGCGCATTACATTCGCCGACAAACAATTTTTTTTATTATTTAAAGTTTTAAAATGGGGATGCGCATTAGATTCGCATAAATACGGTATTTCGATTTATTTACTCTTGTACTTAAATTTTTCATTTTATTTATGTGACTAAATCTAAATGTAGTTAAATTGGAGATATTTCGTTTAACTATTTATGGTTAAAGTGTTAGCTTATTAATTAAAAGAATTAGTTTTCGATTAAATGTTAACATAAAATATTTTATTATTGTATTTACTACGTAAAATATTAATTGGAGCTTCCTTATTTCAAATTAATTTATTGCCAATATGAGAATTTATAATTTGTATTTTATTTTATTTTGATGTCTATTCTAGTGCTCTTAAAAATATATGATTTCATTCTCATATAAGAAATTGGAATTCCTTTTCTATCGAAAATGTGTTCCCGTTTCAGTACTTTTTAGTTTCATTTATTGCCAGTTTTATTTTTATTTTCAACTATCTTTACACTAGTAAAGATTAGAGGAATTGAAATTTTCAAAAAATTTTTTTTTAAATTTAACGAAAATTTTTATTTTTTGGATATTTATTTTTACGATATTTTATATTCATTCAAGTGTTTTTTTCTTTTTTTTAATTTGCGATACCGATATAAAGAATTACTTTCCTTTGAACTTTAAAAGCAAGCAAAGGATTTCTTTCATATTAAAAGACAATATAGGGGTACATCTTATATAATTTCCTATTTCAAATTCAGGAATAAATGTAAAATTTTGCACCATTCGAACTCATACCATAGTTGAATGTGAATGATGAACTACTCTTCAGAATAATTTCCTGAAATTTCAGAATGATGAAGAAAAAATGTCATTTTAAGACCTTTTCAAAGTGAAACAGAATTTATTATTCTTATACGCTTTCATATTGAAAGCAGTAAAATGTACCTATCAAAAATGGATTCTGTTTTCTCAGGTTAATTTTTTTTATAGTTTTGTAAAATGATTGCAAAAACAGAGAAATAGAGGTTAAAAGAAAATTTATGTTATTTTTCCTTTAGAGTTTTGTTCATATATTTCAATAAATATAAATGATATAATCTATTACGTAACTGAATATATTATGTTATTTATATTTTATATTATGGTATTATTTATAATTCAGATAAGTAGTTTATTTCACATTCAACGAATTTTAATATAAATATGTAAAAATTAATACACTGCTGGACAATTGCTAAGGACGGATCACAAATTGCAATTTAGCATAACATTAAGCGAGACATGAGGCCTAGTAGGATAAAATATAGTTAACACACTGTTCAGACATTAGAATAAAGAATATTTATTGTTCTGGAAAGTACAAAAGCTGTGAAACATCTGAAAGAAAAAAATGTTCATTTGATGCTGCATACGGAAAAATGGAACAATGCATCTAAAAGTCAGCAGGCACTTTGAAGAAAGGTATCAGTACGGGATATGTCCACCGTGGAGTGTGATGCAACATTCCACACGTCGTATCATACTTTGCGCAACATTATCCAGCAGCTGTTGAGGCAATTTATCCCATTCCTTTGGGAGTGCATGGATGAGGGTGTTCTTGTTTGTCGGAGGATAATTTCGACCAGCAACTTGCCTTCCCAAAGCATCCCACATATTTTCAATGGGGTTTAGATCTGGAGAACGTGATGGCCTTAAGAGACGTTGAATACCCTCGTTGTCTAGACAATCCTGAACAGCAAGTGTTCGATGACATGTTGCGTTGTCGTTCATAAAAACAAATTTATCACCGACAACACCACGGAAAAGACGAACATGAGGAAGTAGAACTTCATTAATGTATCGTAGGCCCGTCATAGTACCATTCGCAACCACATGTAGAGGCATGCGGCCATTGATCATGATGCCGGACCACACCATGACACTGCATGTCGGATATAGGTCCCTTTCCTGGATACTTTCTGGACGATAAGCAGTACCACTCTCGCGCCAGATCAGTTGGCGTCTACAATCCAATGACAGACTGAACCTACTCTCATCTGAGAATAGTACGCATGCCCAGTCCTGTTCAGTACAATTGCGATGCTCACGACACCATTGCAAACGGGCAGTACGGTGCTGTCTGGTCAATGGGACACACACAACAGGTCTGCGGTAGTATAGTCCTCCTCCCCTCAAACGTCTGGCAACAGTTTTTCGTGAGATCTGCTTTCCTGAGGCAGAAAGAAACTGGTTTGCCACCTGCTGAGCTGTGAGGTGCCTGTTCCTTTTTATTGATAGGACGATATATCTGTCTTCTGCAGGCGTCGTACTTCTAACACGACCTTCCCCGTGCCGCCTACTACACATTCCAGTAGTTTTAAATGACTTCCACAGCCGTGAAACAACGCTGTGAGTGATGTTGAACTCCCTGGCAACATCTGTTATTTTTCGCTCTTCTTCGATCTTTCCAATAATTTGGCCACGCATAAGATCATCTAAGTGATGTCGGGAAGACATGCCAAAAATTTCAAGTTCGTCTATTAAATCTTTCGTGTAAAACTTTGACTTGAAACAACAACTGTCCACACGCGTCAAAACCTTTAAAGCTCTTATGAACGCTATCACGTGATGAACAGACGTGGAAAAAATAATTTGCATATGCATACTTCTTCTTACTATATCCCGCACTTATTCTAACTTTCTACATTTTGCTTCCTTTCATTTTGTGGTTGCTAAGTATGATAGTGTTATGCATCCTTAGCAATTGTCCAGCAGTGTAATTAAAATAACCTGTTTTTTGAAACTCATTGCTACGTTTCTTGATTCAACAATTCGTTTATAAGTTTTAATTATTGTTGTTGTTGTTGTCGTGTGCCAGCTAGGCTGGCAACATGGGGTGCGCTGCTCAACTATTAGTTTTAATTATTGCTTGATGTATATCAAGAAGCAATAATGGTAACTTATTTTATTTTTGGTACTTCAAATTCTCAATATTTTACTTTTGATTAAATTGTTACGTTTCTCGATTTAACAATTTATTTATTAGTTTTTAATATTATTTGATGAATATTAAGGAGCAATAATACTATCTGTATTTGTATTTTTAGTATTTGAAATTCTCAATATTATACTTCTTTTTGATTCAGTCGCATATATATTTTTAAGAATCGATACAATATAATAAGAATTATGACTTCCAATGTTTGTTAGTCAAGAGTTGCATATCAATAGGTTTGTCAATTAAAAAATAAGCATTGAAAATAAGCTTGTTAATTTAGTTGATTATTAATCATTAAATAATGGCTTTTTAAGCTGTATGTTTATAAGTATGTATGTATACTAGTATGTAAAAAAAGTCATATTATCTCATTCTTTACTTCTTCTTGGTAAGTAATCTTAAAATAGAGTTAGTTTTCTGCATTTCTAATTATGGCTTTTAATAGGCTTATGAGAAATGTCTTATAAGCATCTTTAATTAGTAATTCTACCTTTATTTAACAGAATTGTTAAATTGCTCTTCAGACTAAAGTAGAGCACACTTTTTAAGAAATGATATTATTTAGATGTTGAATTTGGAAAGTGATTCATCAAAATGTTTTTCTGACTTTTTGCACGAAGTCCCTACAGTGCATCAGTTAATAAATTGCTGTTGCTTCAAAAAATAACAGAAAATCTTGATGAAAATTTACAACTGTCAACATAATCACACAATTTGATGTAATATTTGGCGTAAGATCCTATGAACAGAAAATAGAAAAATGTTTTGCTGAAAATTGCGTATATTTTTTTAAGAAAACGCACTTGAAATAAATAAAATTGTATTGAAACTGCAAGAGAAATTAAAGAAAAAAAATCTAATTCATGAAGCATATTTTCTGTTTAAAGTCATACCAGATGAAAATATTATTATAAACTTGAATACTTTACATGGATTTTTATTTTTTACAGGAGAATATATAAAAACTATGGTGAGAACATTTCTTCCATTTCATTGAGAACATTTCTTCCATTTCTTGTACTGAAAATTTCGACCGCGAGGATGATTCTGGTAGCTTAATGGTGCTTTTTGAAGAATAAGTTCTGGGTTCAATTACGATTATTTTTAAAACGAGCCTTGCACTTCTGTTTTACACTTACAAATCTTTTAAAGTTTGGGAGCTTTTGCACTATTATTTTCTATTACAAGTACACATGAACCATTATTTATGAAACAGGCCGCCCACTCTGTCTAGTGGTTAGAGTGCTTGACTGATAGGGAGGTCCTGGATTCGAATCCCAGTTCGGGCATGGATGTACTTTCGCTCTCGGTCTATCCTGTGTTTGTCCCTTCCTTGTATGAATGAGGTGTGAATGGTTGCCTACCCTATAAAAGGGGTACCTATGGCATGTGTGTACTGAGGAAGTCGGACTCCACACCAAAATATGGCTCAGTTGGAAAAGTGGAGCAGCGAACTCCATAATGCCAGCCTAGCGGGCACACGACAACAGCAACAATAGAAAGGCTTTCTTTCGAATGAATGTTCAGATGCCTTTAAGAAGCATTTAGACATTGGACTATATACTGCACAATGTTAGCATAGAAATAAATGAAGTACTGTTTTATTCGATACGCGAGAGATAATCGCCCATATTGGTATTGAGACATAATATTAAATTATTAAATGGGAATTTAAATTACAATTTAAAATTTAGTAACTCGTAAAAAATTATTATAACATATTTTTAAGGAATTGTTTTGCCCTAACATAAAAATATGCATTAAATTTTTAAAAATAATTTACTACAGAAAAAGCAATAGTAATTTTGTACAAAACTGTAAATGAGAAACAGGTATCAATTTAAAATTCTCTCTCAATTCTGTGAAAAGATTACAAAATTGAATGTCTGTATAACTATATAAACCTTGACTCTAATTTTTTTCCCTTTTATTTTAGAAATATTAACTAATTATTTATATGTAAATTCAGTAATTATTTTGAAATTGAAGAATGCATTTGAGTTAGATATATGCTTAAAGTAACAATTCTTAAAATTACACTCGTGTCCATAAATGAAGGCTAATGCAAGTTCAGACAAAGAAAGAGACAGAAGCAAAACAAATGCGACTTATTTGTTAAGTCTATTTATTAAAAAAAAGGTAAAGAGCAAAAAAGATGCTATATGTTTGACATCATTAATAAAATTTGCAATTTTTACTCCCTAGAGCAAATTTCGAAAAAGAACTTATTTACAAAAACCAATATAACATGGTTGGTCTGACGTTAATACATAGTATGCCCCCCAGACGATGCAGTACAGGCTGTACAATGCCTAGGCATGGAGAGTATCAAATTATCGATCTGATCTTGGGGAATATTACACCACTCACATCAAGCAATGCTCTCCGAAGTTCCGGTAGACATGTGGGAGGGAGTTGACGGGCTGCACTTCGTCGCGCGGCCAAGCATGTCCCACACATGCTCTATTGGATTCAAGTCCTGTGAGCATGCTGGTCAGTCCATACGGGTGATATCCTCCGATTGAAGGCATTCGTCTACAATGTTTGCATGGTGAGGGCGGGCGTTGTCATCCATAAACAGAAATTCTGCACCCATGGCGCCCCGAAACAAACGTACATGTTGTTCCAGAATGACATCCCGATAGATGTGGTCTGTCAAGGTTACATTCTGAACATGCAGGCTAGTTCTGGAATCCAAAATAATTCCTCCCCAAACAAGCAATCCTGCACAACATTAACGGCGTCGTGCAATGATGTTCTCTTAGTGGTAACGTGTACCTGGCCCTCTCCATATGAAAGTCCGGCAAGAATCAGACTGAAAGATAAACAGGGAATCGTCGGAAAACATCCCACATGACCATTGTTCTGGTGTCCACAATTCATGCTCTCTACTCCAGGCTAACCACATGCGACAGTGAGTTGCAGTCAGTGGAACACATTTAACAGGCCTACGAGCATAATGACCAATGTGCCCTAAGCGTCTGTACACGTCTGTAACGGTAACCGTTGCCAAAGCCTGGAGATGACACTCTGGGCGATTCCAAATCCCTCGGATACTTCCATCTGGGTACGTCCTCATTCCAGACGGCGGATAATTGTACCACGTAAAACATCATCCAAATGCTTCCTTTGTGCCATAACTATGCGGTTATAGCACTGAAAGGCTTTTAAAGCGCTTGTGAACAATTTTACTTCTTTGCAACCATTCCTTATATTCCCCTCTCTTACACTCTCGTCATTGTGACGTACTATCGGCGCCATCTGGTGGTTTCTTGTAATTTGCATATTATTCTTCAAGACGTGTGTGATGATTCTACATGTGAAATTCTTATTTTAGAGCTCAATTTCTGTGTGATTCTCAACTATCCTTAATTTATGGACACGAGTGTTTAATTTAACTTTATATCAAAGGACACAACAGTATAATTTAACTTATAAATCTCATTATAGTATTTTATACTATTTACTTATGAGGACTTGAATAAGTTTAAGCATTCTTCATGTGAGTGTGTAGAATAATTTTGTGGTTCGAAAATACTAATTGCTCAGGAAAAGAATATACCCACACTTTTAGAGGACCATTCGATTTTATGAAATGCATTTTGAGAAAAATGATCGACATTTAAATCTTTTTGGAGTTTAAAAAAGATTTGGTTTTCTTTTGAGATATTACGAGTTTAATATATTCTAGCAGATAAAAATAACTCTTTCCGAAGTAAAACATAATGGAAGAAATGAGCATTCAGATGTTCTGGATGTAAAAAAGAATTTGAATATCACACAATCAATCTCTTCCACATTCAGGAAAAAGTTACGAAGTTTTATCTGTAGTTATTTAGTTATAAATTTCATTTTCAAGTCTTAGATTTCTAGCTCTATCAGTATTTTATTATTGCCTCACATTAAGTATATCAATGATATTTTTAACAGAAAAGGAATAAAATTCTTTATTGTGTCTATAATATTCAGTTATAAATTCGAATCGAAATTAAAATCTATTATTTTAAAATTTGGCTTGTATGTCGATTCATCTCATGTTTTGATGGATGTTTGTTCATTACATTTGATTCTTGACGTTTGTCTCCTGTGCGCTGTGGGCTTTTTCCTTAGGGTCTGGATCTCAAGAAAAAAAATATGAGTTTTACAATCAGTGTTGAACTCTAACAATCTTGATAAAATGCCTCATTTTTGTCATAGGTTCCAGTAACTTTTATGTGCTTATTTATGAAACGTTAAAATCCAAATTACAATTTTGATACATTTAATGAACTTTTTGTATATTTTATTTTTATTGTGTTGTTACTTATGGCACTTGGATAAGCAAAGCTCGTCTGCTGACGGCTATGTGAATTTAAGTCAGTGGGATGCGTATTTTGAACCAGAGCACCACGAGGGTGAAAGTACGACTTTGCTCTAAGACTTCTCCGGTAAATGGCACCACCAGAGGGTCCCCTCCCTCAGTTTTGACATTGATCTGAAGGGGAGAAAATGTTCTCCAGACCTTTACAACTTCGGCAACTGCTCAACGACCGACCATACAACTTCCGAACTTACAGATTTAACGAGCACGTATATCGCATGTACTCGGTGGATCTTTTGCGGCATTGGGAATCGAACTCCACTCTACCGGACAGAAGGCCCTAACCACCAGGCTACCACGGCACCATTTTTATTGTAAATAAATAATAAAGCCCAGTGGTGCAGTGGTAGTGCTTCGCGCTGCTTAGGCACAGGTCTGAAGTTCGATCCTTGGGTTGGGCAAGGTCGACTCTGCCTTTCGCTCTTCAGTGGATTGATAGAGCTGAATACTAATTATACTTAGAAACTAAACACTGGGGGTTTTGCGTTACTCTTAACAACTAACTGGGATTTATACTTTCCACGCTAGGGTCTTCGGGGATGGAAGCAGAAATGGGTCCTGTAGGCCTTCGTGCCATTGAGTTTAATTTTCCTTAGTAAATATATCATAAAGATGCAAAAGAACAGGTACAATATATATATGTGTGTGTCAGAGAGAGAGAGAGAGAGAGAGAGAGAGAGAGAGAGAGAGAGAGAGAGAGAGAGAGAGAGAGAGAGAGAGAGAGAGAGAGAGAGAGAGAGAGAGAGAGAGAGAGAGAGAGAGAGAGAGAGAGAGAGAGAGAGAGAGAGAGAGAGAGAGAGAGAGAGAGAGAGAGAGAGAGAGAGAGAGAGAGAGAGAGAGAGAGAGAGAGAGAGAGAGAGAGAGAGAGAGAGAGAGAGAGAGAGAGAGAGAGAGAGAGAGAGAGAGAGAGAGAGAGAGAGAGAGAGAGAGAGAGAGAGAGAGAGAGAGAGAGAGAGAGAGAGAGAGAGAGAGAGAGAGAGAGAGAGAGAGAGAGAGAGAGAGAGAGAGAGAGAGAGAGAGAGAGAGAGAGAGAGAGAGAGAGAGAGAGAGAGAGAGAGAGAGAGAGAGAGAGAGAGAGAGAGAGAGAGAGAGAGAGAGAGAGAGAGAGAGAGAGAGAGAGAGAGAGAGAGAGAGAGAGAGAGAGAGAGAGAGAGAGAGAGAGAGAGAGAGAGAGAGAGAGAGAGAGAGAGAGAGAGAGAGAGAGAGAGAGAGAGAGAGAGAGAGAGAGAGAGAGAGAGAGAGAGAGAGAGAGAGAGAGAGAGAGAGAGAGAGAGAGAGAGAGAGAGAGAGAGAGAGAGAGAGAGAGAGAGAGAGAGAGAGAGAGAGAGAGAGAGAGAGAGAGAGAGAGAGAGAGAGAGAGAGAGAGAGAGAGAGAGAGAGAGAGAGAGAGAGAGAGAGAGAGAGAGAGAGAGAGAGAGAGAGAGAGAGAGAGAGAGAGAGAGAGAGAGAGAGAGAGAGAGAGAGAGAGAGAGAGAGAGAGAGAGAGAGAGAGAGAGAGAGAGGAGAGAGAGAGAGAGAGAGAGAGAGAGAGAGAGAGAGAGAGAGAGAGAGAGAGAGAGAGAGAGAGAGAGAGAGAGAGAGAGAGAGAGAGAGAGAGAGAGAGAGAGAGAGAGAGAGAGAGAGAGAGAGAGAGAGAGAGAGAGAGAGAGAGAGAGAGAGAGAGAGAGAGAGAGAGAGAGAGAGAGAGAGAGAGAGAGAGAGAGAGAGAGAGAGAGAGAGAGAGAGAGAGAGAGAGAGAGAGAGAGAGAGAGAGAGAGAGAGAGAGAGAGAGAGAGAGAGAGAGAGAGAGAGAGAGAGAGAGAGAGAGAGAGAGAGAGAGAGTTTGTGTGTTCCGACCGATGGCTGAGTGGTTAGCGCTCCTAACTCCTGACCTGTGGGTCCCGGGCTCGAATCCTAGTTCGGGCATGGATGCTACTTTTTTTTCTGTTTTCTCTGTTCTTTCTTCTATGATGATGAATGAATGTGGCACACCCTATAAAATGGGTTTGTGATTGTATGGCTCTGGCAACACGACTCACCTCCTTGACTTGGTTCACAGGTGCCCGCTGGGTAACGACAAATGAGTAGCAGTTTCTGGCCTTGTTGCGGCAAAGGGTTCCTCACCCAAGTGCCCGCCGTTGGAAATATATATATATATATACATATATATATATATATATATATATATATATATATATATATATATATATATATATATATATATATATAATTTCATTAATAATATGAAAGATTTATCTGTTTGTCAATAATTACACTTTACTTTTTACATATTTCTGCTGTATTTTGTGTGGTAAAGCAATTAATGAAGTACTTATAAACCCTTAATGGGAGATGTAAACAAAACCAAGAGCTCAGAGTGTTTTTAAGGAATAAGAATTGTTCGACGTGGAATTACTCTGGTCTCATTCTAGTTCCTGAGCAGCGATAAAAATGAGCTACATTTATTTCTTCCTTCTACATAATTATCTAAGAGGAAAGTATATGAGACTTTTTCCCAACTGTTTAGTTTTGAAACTTGCTGATTTTTTCAAGTTCTTAAGAAAAATTAACTATTAGAAATGGTTTTAACAATTTTGTCTAAAAAAATATCTTCTGCAACAGTTTTCAGTCATTACATTATCCACTAGATCAGTCTTTCCCAAAGTGGGCGATAACGCCCCCTTGTGGGCGTTTGAGACCTAGAGGGGGGCGTTAAGGGGCCCAGAAAAAAATGGGGGGCGTTGACATGGGTTAGGGGGCGATGGTAGATTTGTAATTTGATTTACTTTATATTTCAAATTTCACTAGAATTAAAACCTACCTACTACACAATAACGAATACTTAGTTTATATTCCTACCCTGTATGATGGTATAAAAACTTAAAAATACTTAACACAGATTTCGTAAATAGACCGCACGCCGTATGCACGTACGTTGTAAAATGACGAAAAGCATACAGCTGTGTAAATGCATGAATTGCCAAATGTGGCAAACATTCCGGGGATGACTGCTGCGGGACTAACTGCGGGAGCCGGTGCACTTATCATGTTGTGCTCCGTAGACCATAGTGGGATGACCATACTGTCCGTGTTCGTTTGCAGAAACCTTCAGCGCTTTTTCGCATACGTCAGGTCTACTTCGAGTTCATCAAAATAGGGTTGAGACAAAAGAGAAATGTTTACTTAACATGCGTGCTACTGAAAAACCGGTCTGAGGAAAAATCCGGCGTATCCATCCATCCCAGTGTATCGCCCCTTTTCAGAATAGAATGGTCGACAGGTGGCGGTTTTGCAATACGAAAATGGACTGTATGTCGTAGCAATCGGCTGGTTCATCGATACTTGTCCTAACTTGCTCAGTACGATTGAGCGTCGAAAGAGATAAACGAGTTTATGTGTGTTTACCTTATTCCTGTCGGTGCTTGCTGTATTTAAATCCTATATAAAAGCTCGCAATTTTTCTTATATTTTTATTAGTGGTTTCGCTCGCTATCTTTAAACGAGTATTTAAGTTCAACACTTTATTTACATATTTTTTTAAAAAAGCCATGTCGCAAGCAAAAAAGAAGAAACGGCAATACAGTGCAGAATATATTAAATATGGATTCATAGAAAATTCGACAAACTCATCTTTGCCTTTGTGCCTTCTTTGTTCAAAAACATTTTCAAACGAAGCGATGAAGCCTTAAGGACTTCAAGATCATTTAAATAAAATGCATCCAGATAAGAAGGACAAAAATGTACCCTATTTTCAAGAGCTGGAAAAGAAGCATAATGCTCAGCCAAGTATATCGAAACTTTTTTCGATGGCTGCTAAGCAAGATGATGATGGACTTCGAGCTTCATACAATATCTTTCTGTTAATTGCTCAAACCGGTAAACCACACACAATCGGAGAAGCGTTAATTTTGCCGGCGATAAAAGAAGTTATAACTACTGTGCTCCATAAACCGGCGGCAGATATAATTCGAAATTCTTCTTTGAGCTATAATTCTGTGCAAAGACGAATTGATGAAATGGCTGAAAACATTGAAGAGTCACTGTGCAATCCTCTGAACACTAGTCAATTTTCAATTTAATTGGATGAGTCCACTTTACCAACTAATGAAGCATTGTTGTTGCCTTACGTGAGGTTCATTAAAGATGAAAAAATATGTCAAGAACTTTTATTTGCTAGAAATTTAGAGACAGACACAAAAGGAGAAACCATATTTATAACATTGTAAAAGTTTTGTGATGAAAAAGGAATTCCCTTGAAGAATATTATATCAACTGCTACAGATGGTGCTCCAGCTATGACAGGGTTTCAAAAAGGCTTCATGTCGTGCTTAAAAAACAAAATTCCTGGTGTGATTGCTGTACATTGCGTTATACATCGACAGCATTTAGTTGCTAGAAATTTAAGTGAACGACTGTATCAATCATTGCAACATGTCATCAGAGTAGTCAATAAAATCCGAAATAACTCTTTAAATGACAGATTATTTAATCATCTTTGTGTTGCTAATCATGAAGATTTCAACAGATTGATCTTTCACACGGAAGTGCGTGCTAATCTTAACCAAGAAGAATATCGGCACACGTGAGTTCCATAATTTTCCCAATTTATCAGTATTCTGCAACAACGATGACTTGCTCGTCTACTGTCAACATTTGGAAAATCTTCACAGTGATTTCATTGAAAGATTCCATGACATTTTGAAATTGGAAATACCAGACTGGGTATTAGATACTTTTTCAAATGTCAACATAGCAATATCACCCCAGCTGGAAGAAGAGCTTATAGAACTGACAACGAACGAGGAAATAAAAATTAAATTTAAAAATGGCTACCAACAATTTTGACTACAAAAGTCAATTCCGCAGTTGTACCCTGAATTGTGGTTGATCGTTCAACAATTTTTGATATCATTCCCATCGTCATATTTGCGTGAAAAAAGATTTAGCACTGTGACAACGCTGCTTACTAAAAAGAGAAATCATTTGCAAGTTACCAAACGTGGCGACTTACAACTGTTTTTGAGTAACATCCCACCTGATATCAACAAACTTGCTAAAAATCATCAAATTCATCCATCCCATTAGATTAGTTTACAAACTAAAATTGATTACCTATCTACACTACATGCTAAAAAAATTGCTACACCAAGAAGGAATGCAAATAACAGAACGATATTTATTGGACACATACATTATAGTGGAAAGAACAAGTGATTAGACTTACAGGAAATTAGGATGTATAGATCTTGAGAAATCAGGACCCAGAGCAGCTACTTCTGGCTGCAATAACAGCATTTATCCGCCTAGGTATGCAGTCAAACAGAGATTGTATGGCATGTACGGGGATCTCAGTCCATGCAGCTTCAACACTATGCCACAGTTCATCGACAATAGTGGATGGTGAGTGATGGCCTGCCAATCGCTAGGCAACCATTGACCACACGTTCTCAATTGGTGACAGATCAGGAGAACGCACTGGCCAGTGTAACAGTCGAAGCTGTTCTGTATCAAGGAAGTTCAGAACAGTACGAGCAACATGCGTTCGTGCATTATCCTGTTGAAGCAAAGTATTAGGGAGGCCTCGAAGATAAGGTAGAGCCACGGGCCTTAACACATCGGAAATGTAACGTTTGCTGTTCAAAGTGCCGGTAATGCGAACAAGAGGTGATCGAGACGTGTATCCAATGGCACCCCATACCATCACTCCAGCAGATGGGCCAGTATTTCGATGTCCAATGCAAGCTGGCAATGCGCGTTCTCCACGATGCCTCCAAACACGGATGCGGCCATCATGGTCCTGTATACAGAACCGAGTTTTATCTGTAAAGATGACGTGATGCCATTCCCGCGTCCAGGTTCGTCGCTGATCACACCATTGAAGGCGCTCCTGTCTTTGAGTCAGCGTCAATAGTAGCCGAAGCCATGGTCGCCGTGCAGACAATCCATGCTGCTGCAAACGTCGTCGATCTGTTCGAGCAGAAACTTGTTGCCTTGCAAATGACTCCATTTCTCGTCTCAGGGTTCGTGACGTGGCTGTACGATCCCTTGTGACCATGCGGATAAGATGTCTGTCTTATCCCCGTAGTGATGGGGGTCGCTGAGATCCTGCATGACGCTCCGTATGATTGTCCTGAACCCATCGATTCCATATTCTGCTAACAGTCATGGGGTCTCACCCGACGCGAGCAGCAATATTGCGGTACGATAAACCGCAATCCCGGTAGGCTATAATCCTTCCTCGATCAAAGTCAGGCACATGCTGATAGGCATTTCTTCTTCTTACACGAGGCATTACAACTTTCTTAGCCGAAAACAACGTTGAAACGGAAACCGAGTATGAGAAAACTGCTGTCGAATCTCTGGTTTTATACACATTGTAGATGTCACTACTGTCGCTTGCTTTGTATGAATGCGCTGAAAATCTAATCATTTGCATATCACAGCAAGTTCTACCTACCATGCAAATTTCACGTGTGTGGTGTGCTGCTTTCCTGGTGTAGCAATTTTAATGGCCAGTAGTGTATATTGTTTCTTTTAATTTGATTAAAATCTATTATTAATATTATATGTTGCGTTTTAATTGCTCTCACTGATAAAAATTTCTAGTTAGAATGTAAGTTTAAACACCAGAACCGACCAATATAGCACACTATAACTAAATTAATTAAAGTAATGAAATTGTGGTTTTTAAGTTTTAGGAGTGTATAAAAAATGAGGGGGCAATGAAAAATAATTGATTTTCAAAGGGGGCGGTAGAAGAAATAAGTTTGAGAAACACTGCACTAGATTGTGCACAGAAATAAATAAAATAGATAAAAATCGGATATTTTGAAAAAGACAGTCTTTAGAAATACATATAAAACACTTTGTTGCTATAATGATGCCGTCTAATTACATGATAATAATAATTTACACAGAATAAAAAAATTTTTTTTGATTGAATAGATTAATTATTATAATAAAATATAAAATAATAATTTAAGGAAAATAATCAAGAATAGCATTCCATACAACATTTAATATTTCAAGATTTTTAAAAATACAAAAAGAAAAGTTATATTTAATTTCCGCATTTATTAATATTTATTTTGGGAACACTAGTAAAATTTTAATTTTTTCATACTTAAGATATTAATTTAGTGTAAAAATAATATATATATATATATATATATATATATATATATATATATATATATATATATATATATATATATATATATATATATATATATATATATATATATATATATATATATATATATATACAATTCCAGTCCAGTATTAAATGTTATCGCAGACCATCAGTAATAAAACATGCACTTTAAGAACATTGATTTTACAGTTTCTTGAAACGAAACAGCTTAAGCGTTTTTGCCACATTTTAAGTAACAAGAAATTTAAGGAGAAAAACCACATTAATACAAACAAATGATTATATATCTGTTAATTTTTTATAATTTAATAATGTTTTTATTACTTACTTGATTTGCTTACTAGCGGTACTAAAAGTGTTTATTTTTATTATTTAGGGTATGTACAATTTCTAAATTTATGATTCTGACTTTGTTTGAATGAAAAAATGGCTGTTGATAGCTTTAAATCCACTTTATTTATGTAATTATGGTTATATGACAAATATGTATTGTTAAAACTTTTCAATAGGTTTGAACTAGTAAATTTTACACAAATGTGATTGAATATCCAATCTCAAGTGACACAATTACGTTCTTCATTATCGACACCTACAACTATATTCCTACAAATAATGGCAAATATTGCTAAATATTGAAATCATTTCATTATTCAAACCAATGAGTTCGAAAAGTATTTATAGCTCCGATGTTGTAAAATATTGCTAAATATTTAAATACATTTTGTAAGATAAAATTCAATGAAGTAATCATTCCCAGCCAAAATAACTTTCTAGTTCTATACATTATAAACTTTTCTCATAAACATGAACGAGATCAGCAAGTTAATATTTCATTTATAAATACATACATATAAACATTTTTTCCAACATACGGTTAGTCAGCATTAAAAAAAGCTGAAATTTTCATATTAAAAGCATAACATTTATGTTTTAAATGAGCTACTGAAAATAAAAATGCAAATGATAAAATTTAGATTAAAAGAATGCAAAATTAAAAAATAAGAAATAGTATTGAAGATCAATTTACGAGATAGTTATGATTTTAATTTTGCATTAATTTCGCAAGCACTGAAATAGCTCAAATTTCTTTTTTTCGAAAAAATAGAATTTGAAGGGCAATTTTACTATTTCTTCAAACGATATAGAAAAAATGCTTGAAAAAAATGTTTTCTATGAAATAAATAAATACCTATATTTTCTTAGTATATTTTACAAAATGTTATTTTATTTGACTTTGATATTGCTGTGCAGAGGCATTTTTTATTGTTATGTAAAATATTTAATCAATTGCTATACAAAGTTATCAAAATGTCATATGCAAAAATTTCATCAGTTATCGCAAAATTTACGTTTTTTAAAACATAAACACCTCATGGTCATTTCCACTTGGTAACAAGATGAATTTTTTGAAGATAGAAGTGTCTTTTTATTTATAACGTTTAACCGATTTCGGTAAATTATGATGTCAAACCGATTTTCCCAAACTTTTGTGGAAATTAAATATTTATCTTTCTCTTACTTTTATTTACAAATGCAGGCAAAGTTTCTTAGCTAAATATCCCAAGTTAAGAATTCCTCATCAAGAGCCCATTAATTAAAAGTCCATATGACCTGGAGCAATCCATACGCAATTGCTAGAACCAAACATGGGGAAAAAGAAGATGTTATATTGCTTTCAGATAAGAAACACACATTTGAATTAAAATACTTTCGTCATACACTATGACGTAAAAGTTAAATTTCCAAAAATTGTACTTTCCTCTTGCTCAACGGCTTCCATAAATAAATAGTTTGAAGTAGAACTTTGAAAATAAATGTCTGAAATTATTTTTTATTATGATTTGACCGGGGCTTTGAAAATAGCGAGGGATTATTTTTTATATTATTGGAAATAAAATCTTACTTTTCTACTTTGAAAAGGTTCAGCGTTATTTCAGTAGTAGAACAACGAGTTTTGAAATAGTTGTTGTTATAATGACGCTTGGACAAGCCAAGCTGGCTATGCCTTGGCTATGAGAATTTAAGTCAACTGGGAGCGTCTTTCGTTTTAATCAGAGCACCATGAAGGTGAAAGTACGACTTTGCTCTACACACATGTCATACATACCCGTTTATAGGGTAGGCAATCATTCACACCTCATTCATACAAGGAAAGGACAAAGACAGGATAGATAGAGAGAGAGAGAAAGTACATCCATGCCTGAACCGGGATTCGAGCCCAGGACCTCCCTATCCGCAGTCAGACACGCTGACCACTAGACAAGTTGGGCGGCCTCTTTATAGTGAAATAGTAGTACTTGAATTCGACAGTAGCCACAATTGAATAACTGGATATGGATATTATATTTCTGCTTCTTGTTTGTTGGAGTGAGAGTTCTGAAGAGTTTTCATGGCTTCCTCCCTTGTAATGCTGAAAGTATAAAAAGGAAAGTAACCATGTCTAAATAATTAACTGCAATAAGGTTGTTTAGAATGAGAAATATTATGTTATAAAACACTATACTATAACTTTCGATTGTTATGCCATCAACTATTCAGTATCAAAGTGTGTGCGTTAAGCAAATAACTTCTTTTTAAAAGTAACCAAAATGAAGTTACAATGGTTGAAACAATGTGTACTTTACATAATTATAAAAAATTTTTTTAGAATTGGATTAAAAGCTTAAATCATTTAAATTTAAACACACACAAATGCAGCTAATTAACATTCACAACCTCTCAATTTTTTGAAAAGTTTTATTTATAAAAGTACGTCTATCTATTAGAACTATATAGCATGCCTTCTACAATATACTTCTTTTTCTTCTAAATGTAAGAAATATAAAGAAAAATAATTTTGAAATGTGGAACTGATTTTTTTAATTAAAATTTTATTCAGATTTCAAACACTCGCCAAATACTTACCTTACTCGTAAACGCTTACAAACTGCTATCTCTTGATTCTTTGGCGATATTTTTGATCCCAAGATAGGTGCCAAGATGTGAATAACAAGATGGCCGCTACACAAAGATAGGGTTACCAGGATTACCAGAAATTAAAGTTTATCGCATCACCAAACCAAGTGATAGCCCTTTCTGCACCGAACCAAAACGAAGAAATAGGTCTGAAGAGCCGATTTCTTGGGATTTAACTGAAAATTTGTAAAGTGGATTCTCAATTTCAGATTTAATAATTTTGATTTTTGTTCCAGATTAAAGGTAGTAAAATTTATTTATTTCTTATTAGAGTGTGAAGATTGCTTTCTTCACAATGTAAAGTTTAATTAACTTCTGCTGGCCAAAGAACAATGGATGCTCGCTTGAAATTTCTTCAGCCCATTTGTCGAGTTAAGTGCTTCGGAGTTATCTGCATTTTCTCTCTTGTAATATATATTTAAACCCGTGGAAAACCTTTTCGGAAAGTAACAATCAGCGACAGATTTTTAAAAACCTTAGAACAGACTTCAGCTTCTAAACTGCCCATTTCGCGGTGACTAATGTAGCAATCTTTTTTGATGTTTAGGGAAACATAATAAATTGAGACGCTATTTTCACTTTGAAATTTTTGTTCAACAATTTTTAAACCATGTCGAACAAATATAATATTGAAGTTTCTGTTGTGTATTTGTTTGAAGTTATCTCATTTATTTCTATAAATTACTTCCCAAGAATCCATTCTTGAGGAAATATTTTACATTTTTCAAAAATTAAAATTACTATCTATGCAAAATGTAATTAATATGACATATTACGATGAAGATCACCGTCAAATTTGAAAAAAAATTCTATAATACAATTATAGGAGAGTATCTGATCTTCAAATGTAGATATTTCTTTATATAAACTACTCATACCAAATATAAAAATTCACTTTGCATTTGATAAAAACCATCTCATGAAATTTTAATAATACATAACGAGTATTTTTGAATATTTTCCTAAATATTAAAATTAATTTAAGCATGTAACATTACAACTGAGCCTCTTTCAGCATGATTAGGGCTAAGAGTTATGAAGTAGTCAGAGTGAGAGCCTGACGGCCCAGAGTTTTCTACACCCAATTCTCTCTAAGTTAGGAGGAAGTTACCATGAGTGAATCTTTACAGTATAGAAGCAGGGACCAAGTAGAAGACCTTCATTATCTGTCCTCCAAACTCCCAGAGGTATCATTTCACTTGGAGGACACTGCAACTACAAACTATTTGACAAGCCCTAGACATCTTTAGTGAACTGGACGGATCTTCAGTTATGTCTGGTTTCGAACTCTCTATCTTTCGACAGTGAAAAATGATGCCCTGACCAACCAAATTAATTAATGTGTTAAAGCAGCTTACACTTTACATACATACATACATACAAACATATATATGTACAGGGTCACAGTAGCTCTTAGTAAATTCCCGCTTTTCAGAGTCAAATGCCCCTAGTTCGATCCAACCACTATTGAACAACATCTGTCTACACGCACGTGTGGATGTTTGGAGTTTTTCAAGTTACTTCCTTTGTTACACATAAATATGACCCATTACCTATGAAAAGTCCTCCCGGATGCAGTTGCAGTTATTCCCCCTACAACACGGTACATTAATTCCGCGTTATGAGAAAACTCGTTGTACGAGCATTCTAGTAAAACATGTTCGTATGCCCTCGTATAACCTCGTTATGTTCAAATGATTCATGTTTAGCTTTTCTTGTTAAATCGAATACCAAGGAAAAACTATGTTTAACAAATAATTGCAGAACACACAGTTTGATTACATAATTATTCACTGAAGGAAATATGATATTACTTTCCACTGACATCTTTTTTAGCAAAATGTTCAAAGGTCAATAATATTTTTTTACTTTAATTTTATCAGAACCTAATTGACACAATGTGAAAATGTACGCGAATGACATTGTGAACTGAGCAAATCAAAATTTAAATCTAGAAGTACAGAATTATAACGTGGAGAATCAACGCGCGTTATTTGAATGAAAACACGTGTTATACGAGGAATATGAAAACGCGTTATAAGAGAACCGTGTCCTTATGGGGATTACTATACACGGTTGGACGTTAAAATACTTTAGGGTGCCAATGAAAGAGTCTAGAGAATGCGATGTAATATATATACTTACGTTAACATATTTCACATTTTTACTTTGGTTTTCCTTAGTCAAGTAAATGCACTGCTGTTTAAAGTGCAAAGGTCAGTATCAGATTCATTCCTTACCAGTAATTTTATAACATTAAAAAAAATATTTTTTGACACCAAAGTATCCTAATGAAGTATGAATTAAACGGTCTGAAGTATCTTAACAGGTATTTTAATGAAAACACTTTTGTTCGCGCATGCGCGCACGTCACGTGATATTGTTTGGAACAAAGCAGATGTAGTTTAGAATTTGAGGAGAGCGGTTATGCTTCTCGAGCTGGAATTAATCCCCAAATGCTTTGTTACGTTTGTCTGTGTCTGTAATAAATAATTTAAAAAGACATTGGTCCGTCGTGTGAGTGATTAATTATTATATAATCTACACATCTCTTAACCATAAAAATCAACATAGTGGACCGCCGAAACCGCAATCGTACCAACGAATTATGGATAAAATAAATCGATTAAAAGGAACTATAAAAACCTCGATAACGAAACTCGAAAATTTTATGAAAGAATTTTCTGAAACGGATTTATCTGGTACAACAGTGAGTGTATTGGAATTTAAATCTAAAAAAGTTGGAATACTCCAAAATCACATTGATCATATTCGTGAGCATTGCTATGATTTATTAAACATAAGTGATATTCCAGATGTCGAAAATGATTTGGAAGATATTGAAACAAGACTGAAAAAATTTAGAAGTAAAGTTTAAACTATTTATTGATTCATTTACGAATTTAAATTATTCTAATTGTTCGAATACTTCTTCAACAGAATGTTCTGAATCGAAAGTGTAAATTAAACTACTTGAAATACCACTCCTATTTTTACTGGAAAGTATGAAGAGTGGTTTAATTTTAAAAATCAATTCGAACATCTTATTTTAAATAATGAATATTTAAATGAAACTCAAAAATTATTTTATTTACCTGCATCGTGAAAAGGTGATGCAAAACAAATCGAAACGTCAGATGATTCATTTGAATCTTTATTCGCAGCTCTATGTTTTGAGAATCAACGACTTTTGTGGTCGACACTCATATTCTTGCCATTACTAATTATGACAAATGCAATTTTTGAATCATCTAAAGAATTAAGAAATTTGGTTGACTGTTTTAAAAAAATTTAAGAGCTTTAAAAGTTTTGAATAACGAACAAAATTTTTATCGCATGTTTTACTAGTAAAAATCGTGCTTCAAAAGCTCGATAAAGAAACAAGAAAGTAATTTGAGTATAGGTTAAAATCAATTCAAGTTCCTGATAATGAAACATTAATTTCAGTCTTAGAAAAAAGAAGCTCAATTCTTGAGAGCGTAAATCGCAATCCTCTCCCGAAAAACATGAACAAGTTCTCACCCCCATCTAATAAAACAAAATCTTTGATGATTAACGATAAACCCAAATCGAAATATGGTTGTGCATTATGTAATCATGATCATTCTTTGAATAAATGTCCTAAATTTCAAAAATTAGATGTTAACAAACAATACGAAATAGTAAAAAGAAAAATCTTTGCACGAACTGTCTTAATAAAAATTATAAACCTAGTTCTTGCTATTCTCTAATGTTTTGTTTAATATGTTCTAAACGCCATCATTCAATGTTTCATCGCAAAAAGTGTGGCCAAAGATGGCGGCGTTGATGGTTTGACATTCGGTAAAGAGGCAGGTGGTACTTCTTTTGCTCAAGTGAAAGTGAATTCATCGGCGCCTAAGAATAATATAATAAATAAAAATGAGACTGTGTTTTTTCCTTACAGTCTTTGAGTAATACCGCATTTATGCGAATCTAATGCGCATCCCCATTTTAAAACTTTAAATAATGAAAAACTTGTTTGTCGGCGAATGTAATGCGCATCAATGGTATGAGGAATTTATTGAATCTTATTTTATACAACAATGGATTTGTATACAAAGTAGAATTAACCTATTAGTGGGCTATTGTTATGTGAAACAATCATTGTTAATTACCACTACCGTATATACGGTACCTATCGTAAAATATAAACATGAAATAAATCGTAACATTTCTATCTATCTAACAATTTCTACAATCAGTGATTAATAGTAAACGTCTTTATTCACTAATGTTTTCATTACTGGAATCTTCGCAGCTCTCTTCGTCAGAAGCAGATTCATTTCTTCTTTCCTCATCGTCATCCTCGGCGTTCCAGAGCACGATATCTTCACTGCCATTCAATGAATTTTAAATGCAGCTTTTTTTGAAAGATTTCACAATCATTGGGGCTTCGATGCTTTTCCAGACAGCAGAAATCCAGTGTGCAACAATGTGTGGGGCAGCACACTAAATTTTTCCTGTCGGGACCAATTCACAGTTTGGCTCACAAAACCATTTTACGTACCCCACCTGAACGTACCCCTTAAAATATTTATTTAAACTAACGTTCAGGAGTTGTAACACAGACGACATCCCTCCCGGAATGCTAACAAGATCACTGCCTAGACTGTGCATCTTTTCTACGTCGTCGGTGAGATGACCACGAAATACGTCCAAAGCATTGATGGTGGATTGGAGAGTCCACCGGGCGACGATACATTTCGGAGCCAATCAAGCATTAATGATTCTGTCATCCACCACTTCTCTTGGTTTCGAATCAGGGCATCATCTGGGAACAGCTTTTCATTCTTAGGGGTTTTAGGGGATGTTTTCCGTTTGAAGATTAAGAAAGGTTGAAGTTTACACTCGTCTGCTGTTATTGCCTCCATCACTGTTACGCGTTGTTTCTCACACCCCGAAGTTTTGATGATAACTTCCTTAGTCCCCTTTTCCGTAATGGTGTAGTTACGAGGCATATCAAACCAAATTGGCGTCTTGTCAGCGTTGCCAATTTACCACATTGAAAAATTCTTTTCTTTCCGAAGTGTGATGGCATACCGCTGAAATGTTAGTAGTTTTCCCTCAAAATCTGCAGGAAGCTTTTGGCATATTGTTTTACGGAGTCTTAGAGATAAGCCCATCCGCTTCATAAACCGATCTACCCATCCACGGCTAGTTGATATATTTAAAAAGAAAATTAAAATACGATGCATTTTGAACTCAGTCGTGAATATTAATTGCTTAACAAATGAATGCGCTGATATGCTGGGAATTAAAAGAAAAATAATTCATGCTCCTGTTTCTGGATTAAATGGGTTATTTTATATTAAAAAATCAAAGATAAATACAGTTATTTCAAATTCCGAGGAAAGTTTTGTAGACTATTGTTTCGAAAATTACAGATATAACACCAGCTTCTCGTTTGGATATTTTCTCAATCACTTTGCCTAACTTTATTGAGCTTGCTGACCCAACCTTTTACAAACCAGGAAAAATACATGGACTGATTGGTGCTGAATTATTTTTTAAAATTCTAAAGCACGATACATTTAATGTTAATGATAAGTTTCTGATATGTGATTCTGTGGTTGGTTGGACAGCCACTGGTACGCTCAACAATACCCAATCTTCTAATCAGGTATTGTGTTCTCTTGTCAAGGACTTTGAATCAATAGATGATACTTTGAAACAATTTTGAGAGCTCGAATCTATTGGAATAAAACACGAAGACCCCAAATTTTCGAAAGGTGATAAAACTTTGGTGATATTTGAAGAAACAATTACCCTTCAAAATGGCTGCTACCAAGTTGAATTACCTTGGAAAAGGGACTGGAAAGATTTAAAATTAAACGACAATTTTATCGTTTCAAAAAAGTTCGTTGTTCGTTTCATTGCAGACGTGTTTTTTTTTTTTTTTTTTTTTTTAAAAAAACACGTCTGCAATGCTTGCATAAAAGACTTTGTACAAATCCAGAGTTACATCTTCAATATAATGATACTTTGAAAGACTATCTGAAGCAAGGAATAATCGAACGGGTTGACGAAAATAAAACTCAAGTCGTATACAAACCCATATATTATTTACCACATCAAGCAGTCTATAAAGAAGATAGACTTACGACTAAAATCAGAAGAGTGTTTGACGCCAGATCACACGATAAAGATGAACTTTCTCTGAATGATTGTCTATGGACTGGCCCTAATTTTAACCCAAATCTCTTTGATCTACTAATTCAATTTCGATTGCATAAAACTGTTAATCTCGTCTAATGTAGAGAAAGCCTATCTGCAGGTTTCCTTGTCGGAAAAGGACAGAGATGCAAATCGTTTCTTGTAGTTTGAAGAAGCAAATGGAAAACGCAATATCCAAATTTACAGATTCAATTTTCGGAGTAAATGCCAGCCCATTTCTGTTGTCAGCTACCATCAAAAAACATTTAAAAGAATTTAAAAATAAATACTCAGTCACTGTATGATTGTTAGATACAAGTATCTATGTTGACGACTTTTTATCTTGTGGAGAAAATCTAAATGATGTTTTTGTAATTTTTCGTGCAGCCGAAACCATAATGTCTGAAGTCTATATGAACACGAGGAAATGGATCAAAAATGATTGTGAATTGATGGAACAATAGAAGAAAGATGAATATGATGTACAATTTCCTCAAATATCTATTAGTCTGCCATCAAATTCCACAAATTCACTGGACTTGAGACACAACAGAAGATTGTTTAATCTTCGACATCCAAGGTTTGATGAAAATTTTTATCAGACCGTAAGGACACCAAACGTTTCATTTTACAAGCCATTTGAAAAAATCTTTGACCTAATTTACAGTAAGAATTAAGTGCCTATTACAAGAATTGTGGCTTCGGAAAATCCAGTGGGATGAACCATTACCTCCTAATGTCCAAAAAGAATGGCTTCAATGGTGCAACGAGCTGCCAAACTTGGCACAATTAAAGATTCCAAGATTAACTATACCCTGTATTACAGTAATAAATGGAAATGAAATTCAAGTTAATCTAATAGCATCAAAGAGTCGAGTTACTCCTCTAAAGAAAATTTCTCTGCCTCGACTCGAACTTCTCGGAGCTTTGTTGGCGTCTCGATTAAAGAATGCTGTCAAAAATGATAGACCGTAAAGTTTCAAACAAAATTTATTACTGGACTGATTCAAAAATAACATTGTATTGGATCAAAGGTTCCACTAATCGCTAGACCAGTTTGTTGCAAATCGAGTAAAGGAGATAAAATCCTTGATCTAAATCCATTCCATGTTCTACTGCCCAGGAAAGGAAAATATTTCCGCTGATGCCATATCAAGAGGAACCAATGCTTATGTTCTCGTTGACTGTTCGTTCTGGGGGAATGGACCAACCTTCCTGTCAGTTGCCAATCTATCCTTTATAGAAGAGAATCCTGTTGTTCTAGAGGAAGAATATATTTGTGAAATGAAAAAAGACTGTGTGCAACAGACAGAACTAATTAGTGACTGAAAAATAACTCTATCTATTTCTAACTCTTCCAGCTTATTGGAAACACTATTACAAATTAGTAATAAGTATTTAAAAATTATTCGTATTTTAAGTTATCTTTTCAGGTTCTTCAACAACTGCAAGTATCCTAGGAATAAAGTAGTAGGACCTCTAACCTCTGACGAATTAAGGCATGCAGCGTTCTCTTAATCAAAAAATCTCAAAGAACTGAACTTAAAGATGACTTTAAATGCCTTCTTAAAAATGCAACTGTTTATACATGAAGTAAGATTAAAAGTTTATCCCCTTTTCTAGATCAAGAAGGTATAACCGAGTTGGAGGTAGGTTAACTAATTCCTCATAAAGTTATTGTAATAAACATCCAATCTTATTGCCCTTTAACTGTAAATTAACAAAATTGATTATTCAATACTATCATGAAAAATATTTGCATTTTGGACCTCAAACTTTGTTGTTTCAACTGAGGCAAAAATATCGGCCTTTGAATGGTCGAAATTTGTGTAGAATACTAGAACATGATTGTCTCACACGTTATAAAGCAAATCCTCAAATATGCAATCAAAAAATAGGTGACTTCCAAAGGAAATAATTAATCCAGATTTTACATTTAACTCTTTAGGTATAGATCTATGTGGTCCCTCTTTTATTAAAAACATAAACCAAAGAAAGGGTTCCTTTACTAAAATTTATGTCTGTAAATTTGTTAGTCCAGTAACTAAAGCAACCCATTTGGAAATTGTATCAGACCTTACTTCAGAATCAATGATTGTAACCCTTAAACGCTTTACAGCAAGACGAGGAAAATTTTCAAAAATCTTTTCAGATAATGCGACCAATTTCATTGGCGCAAATAAAGAACTAAGAGAACTTCATAGCAGAATGCTTAAGCAAGAAACTTTAGCTAAATGTTTGTCAGAAGAAAGCATTGAATGGAAATTTATTCCTCCTAAAGCCCTAAATTTTGGCGGCTTGTCGGAAGCAGGAGTGAAGTCTATCAAATATTTTCTTAAACGTGTTGTGAGTAACTCTAATTTTACGTATGAGGAATTTTTCACTGTCTTAGTTCAGGTTGAGGCAATGCTCAACTCGCGTCCCTTGACCCTCTCTCTTCATATAAAGAACACTGTCCTATTACTAGATGAGGCCATAATGAGAATATTTTAATTTTATTTTCAGTGTATGCATTTTTTTGCGTAAGAGCTCGAAAGTTTTCCAAGTTTCCTTTGTTACTACAGTTGAGCATGGTATGCTACCAATGAGCAGATAATTAGTAGGAAAAGTTATATGGTTGTGGTGAGAAACTTTTTATGGCTTTTGACTCCTCAACTGTTTATTATGGGATGTTAAAATAATCTAAACCTATTTGGAAAAAAGATAATCAGTAAAAATTAATTTGTGAGAGCTTTATTAAAATATATAAGTTTGAAAACGAATGATAACACTAAAAATCAAATGTTTATGTTCATTATTTTAACAAATATCACTTATATGGTTCAGTTGGAAAAGTGGAGCATGTTGCTCTAGCCTAGTTAGCACACGACAACAACAACAACAGATATCACTTTTGTTAGTGAGTGGTTACCAAGCGATTGTTAATATGTTAAATAATTTAGTTTCTTTGAAAACAAGCACTTGGGCCTAGTTCTGTTTAAGAAGTTTTATGGCGAAATAAATTTTATAAATAGAGTTGAAAACATTACATAATACATTTTTTGTGATGCAAGGGCTTTCATTATTCTGTGTTGCCATTTAAACAACAGTTTACAAATAAGCTTTTAATATATTCAATTTTTTATAATACTGTTTTCAAAATACTTTGTTTTTCTTTTGTTTACATTATTAAGGCTTTAAACAGGTTAATTTGCATTGTTTTATCATAAAAGACATTTTATGAAAAGTAATTTATTCGAAATGTGAGGATTATTTAAAATAATGTGCTTAAAATAGCATACTTAAACAAAAGTGGAAAATGAAGAAAATATATTTGTTTTAGAGAGTTAATGGGGTTTCTTACCAGATTATTGCTTTTATTACCTAATATCATCTTGTACGTCGATCCAGTGACGTCATACCACACTCGATGACGTAATTACTGTAAGACATTTCTCTCTTTTCCCCTCATTCAATAAATTTTCAATCCATATTTCTTTGTAGATGATTTAAGAATACATTTAAGTGTTGGTGTTTAATTTACAGTTGTGTGGGATATGTGTTTGGCACTAACCGAGGAAATAATTGTTGTAAATTTTCATTTACTTTAACAAAATATCATATAGATGATTTGTATATAAGTGATAAATTATAAAATATTCATTATTTAAATATTTGTTGCAGAATTTCATACTACAAATCATTGTTTTTGTATTAATACAATCAATCAAAAAGCTCTAAAATAATCTCAATTATTATATTATTTTAGTTATTCAGGTTATGCAGTTCTCCGCGATTCGTCATATTTTTTTCAATTAGAAATGTTGCATATTCTAAAAGCTTTCAGTCTCGTAAATTTACAGTTTGTATCAAAGTTACAGTTACGTAGAGTAGTTTTTAGAATTATATTGTAATTAATTTATATATAATGGAATGTTTTCCGTTAAAAATTTCAGGAAAAAATAGGAATCTTTTTCAACCACAATATTATCGAAAAGAAAATGACTTCTGATTGTAATTTGAATACGAAATGTTGTTGACACTTTTTCTGGATTACGAATTAGTTACCATCTTTGCAAAGGTTATTTCTTTTTTCGCACAAATGTTGTATAAACTAATTTATATTAAAGTTATTTTTTCAAACACATTTTTGAATAGAATGCTGTTATTGTTTTATATAGTCGTGCTATTAAAAATTAATGAAAGTAAATTTCGTGTGATTTCTTGAATTAAAATTCTTTTATGTCGCATTGTTTCTTGTCTTTTTTCTAATCTATTTATTTTCTTTTTCTTCCTATCGACGAGGAAGAAGATATTTACTGATTGAGAAAGGGTTGTAAAACTTCTTCATACTTGATTACTTAAAACTTAAAAGAGACTATTTTCACAAGGAACTTAAAAAATATCATAATTATATATTAACTATAATATAAATATTAAGTTTGTGAATTGAAAACTGCTTAGTTAGCCATACTTGCTATTTTGAAATTACTTAACAGCATCGGTTTGATTCATATTTTAAATCTTATGGAGCTATCTGAAATATGGCGAATAATCACTTGGAATTACAGAATTTATAGATGTATTAAAATTTGTATTTACTTTAATTCTTAAATATACACTCCTTAATGTGTATAGTTATATATAACCTGTGATGTTAATTTATATATTCAAAACAGCGTTCAGTGGAAAATTGTATATAAATTGTTTATTGTTAATGTATGATATTTGTCCTCGGCGTATCGTTGTTTCTAATCTCCTATTTGGTCTGAAGAAGTCAGACCAATCAATGAAACCGTTGACATTAATGAAGTTTGTTACGAAAAATGGACAATTATGGATATCCTGCCAGTCCAGTACAAAGCTGTCCAAGATGTGCTGAGGTGATGCCTGTTTTTATTGGCATTTATGGCAAAGAGGAAACCCTCAAAATATATGAGATCTTTTGCTACTTGATGCTTGACCCTTTTGCTACCCTCCAAATATGAGAGACTTTTTGCTACTTGATCCTTGACCCTTTTGCTACCCTCCAAATATGAGAGACCTTTTGCTACTTAATGCTTGATCCTTTTGCTACCCTCCAAATATGAGAGATCTTTTGCTACTTGATCCTTGATCCTTTTGCTACCCTTCAAATATGAGAGACCTTTTGCTACTTAATGCTTGATCCTTTTGCTATCCTCCGTATATGAGAGACTTTTTGCTACTTGATCCTTGACCCTTTTGCTACCCTCCAAATATGAGAGACCTTTTGCTACTTGATGCTTGATCCTTCTGCTATCCTCCATATATGAGAGACTTTTTGCTACTTGATCCTTGACCCTTTTGTTACCTTCAAAATATGTAAGACCTTTTAAGTGCCCACTGACACGTTTTGCTTGGCATGTCTGAAGAAAGAGGCTGGGAAAACCCTGGTCTGCATATGGTAGACGTTGGAAACAGAGCTTACAAACTGTTTTAGTTACCAGCGTTCCATTAGACCTTGATCTGAAATTGTCAATAATTGTCATGCATTAGAAGTTATCACGAACAGTCATCTGTAGAAACAATTTTGCAATTCGAGAACGCGGTGAATATACAATGATAAATAAAGGATGCATATAAATCATCATTTGCCACGCTATGAATTAAAAAATATATTTAGACAAACTAGTTGAAATTGTTTAATTCTGAATACATTCTGAATTTTATAAAGAAGAAAATAGTTAGCAAAGCATTTATAATTATATAATAGGTAGACATTGGAAATCTTTCATAAAGATCCAACGAATAATCTTCAAGCAAAATTAATCCTGGAAATTCAGATGGAAACTGCTTTAAGTATTATATGTAGCCTCAGCAGAGTAACAAAAAGTTATTCTTGACTCTTGTTATTGAAAAATATTGCTAAACATTTAAATTAATTATTTTTAATCACACTTAAATTACAATGAAGTTTCCGTTTCTTGCCCGTACAACTTACAAATTCCATATCATTAAAAAACAAGATATATATTTTTAAGAACATAAGCTGTTAGAGTATTACAGGATATTTCATTTATACATACATTCAGATAAACGTTATTTCTAATAAGCCGTTAGTTAGCTTCGACAAAAGTAAAATTTCAAAGGTAAACTGCATTCAAAAAGATAAAATAAATTATATATTGAAAAATTAGCAAGACATGTATAACTAATAGCATAAATGTAAATAAAAACTAAAAAAAATAATGTAAATCAAAGTAAGACTTGTCGAAAAGCAATTTCTCCGAGAGATTTACCATTTAAATTTCGCACCCATTTTTCAATCCCCAAAGTCACTCTACTTTACTTTTGGCGTGTAAATAGAGCTTGCAATATAATTTGACAATTTTTCATGCATTGACACACCAAAAATGATGGATAAGAAAATGTTTCATGTGAAATATATGAATATTTATAGATTATTGTGAGAATGTTTCAAAAAAGGATTTTTATTTGTATTGTATATTATTACAAAAAGATAATTTTATGGTTATTTATACTAAGTTGTATAATGAATTCTTACATAAATTTCCTATGTAAAAAATTTGATCATTTATAGCAAAATATACGTTTTTTAAACATAAATACATTATAGTAAATTCCACTTTAAAATAAATGGGATTTTATAGGATATATAAAAGTATTGTTTAATTTATTATCATGTGAAGTCAACGCCGAAACTTTTGTGGAAATTTGATATTTGTCTTTCGTTTACTTTCATTTATATATGGAAGAAAACGTTGTCTGGTTTAATATTATAGCGTAAGAATTCTTCATCAATCTTAATTAAATGTCCATATGTCTGGAGCAATCGTTACGCAATGTAAATGAAATGAAAATGGGAAAAAGAAGATGTTACATTGCTTTCGGATAACAAACACACATTTGAATTAAAATACTTTCGTCAGGCACAATGACGTAAAAGCTAAATTTTGAAGAATTCTGTTTTCCATTTACTAAACGGCATTCCTAAATTAATATTTTGACTTATTTTGGGAACTTTGATCTTTGTGAACTTTGAAAATGAAAAACTGAAATAATTTGTTTAAAATCATTTGATTGGGACTTTTAAAATAGAAAGAAATAATTTTTTTCAATTATTAGAAATAAAATCTTGCTGCAGTACAGGTTTACCGTAATTCTAGTTGTAGAACTGTGCGTTTTAAAGAGTAAAACTTGAATTCAATACCAGCTACAATTGAATAACGGGTTATAAATATTATATTTCTGCTTACATGTTTGTGGTAGGGAGTGTGCTTAAGAGTTTTCACACACACACACACATGGTTTCCTCTCTTGTAATGCTGAAGTATACACAATTAACTTATAAATTCGCATAGAATTCAAAATGAAATATCATTAAATACGCCATAATTTCCAACTGACACCCTATAAACTATGCAGTGTCAAAGGTCATTGAAGAAGTGACCTGTTTCGTAAACTAAGTAAAACGAAGTTACGATGTTGGACAATGTATAGTTTGCACATAAATGTAAGAAATAATTTTAGGAACTATTCGCTAAAATTGATTGAATTTAAACAAACGCAGAGTGTAAGCACTCACAAATCTTAATTTTTCAACAAAAACTTTATTGGTTAACTTTAAGAAAAGTGAGTCCAAACTTTAGAGAACTAGTATGTCTTCAAAACGATACTTTTTCTTATTCATCTATTTAGCTTTTAAAAAAAGTACAGAAAATTTTTTAAAAATGCGCCCGAAACTGATTATTTTTTGCATTTTATCCACATTTTAAATGCTTGCTTGATTTTTAACTCAAATAGATGGTAGGCTTTATTATTTATCTTGCAGTCTAGCTATTTTCAGTAAATTTTTGCACTTAAAATATATTTGGACCGGAGTCTTTTGATTAAAGTAGATTCCTATACTAGGTCAAACATCCAAACTAGGCTTCCTGGACCTAGTGGTAAGACAACGCTCTTCAGAACGAAAGTTCCTGGGTTCGAGCCCCTGATGAACTAAGGGATATGAATGTTGCAATTGTGCTTTCTGCATCATGAAAGTCTGCTTGGATATTTTCCGGGTCTCCTCCCTTGTAACAGATGAATACGACCCACTATCTATGAAGAGACTTCTCGGAAGGTAATTTATGCAGTGGATATTAAAATGTCTTAAAATGGTTTTCGGCCGTTAAGCTGCCCACTACTCAGGATCAAACATTCAAAATAGAGACGGGAATCGATCCCACACGTCAATGAACGAACCGAAAGTCAGTGTGCTAACTGTTCAGCTGCCAGTTTGACTATTTATATGGAATAAGAACTTTTGAGCATCTAAAATATCACTTCTTTCTTTTTTGACAAATCTTTGTATTTCTTCCCCGACAAATTACAGATTTCTGATAATTGTAATAAAATTAAACCCTTTAACTGATTCAAATGTTTCGTGATTGTTTTCTTTTTGTAGATTGGGGAAATATATTTTACAGAAGTACATTGAATTCAAATGCACTCAAAATTCTTTTAGGCAGAATTTTTGATAATACGAAGAGAACTTTTCAGTAACAATTATTATAAATTCAAAACATATTCACGAAATCAAGTTAGAAATTTATTAGGAACATTTTATCTTGCATAAAAATCAAATTTTATCGAAAAAACTACGTAAGATTTTCATTTGCGTTTTTCAATAAGATCAAACAATACGTCATATGATTCATTTTTACAAGATGTGCAGAAGATATCTTTCGTTGCCTGTGATACTTCTACGTATTTAATGTAATAAAATTTCTCGTATTAGATTTTAATAATTATTATAAATTATTTTATTTCTATTTATTTAAACATTCATTTTGCAATTATATTTTAAAATATTTTTGTAAGCTAATAAAAACTTTATTTTGTTAAGTCTGAACTGTGTCTATTTATAAGTGATGTATTTAAATATTTCAGATGAAGACTGAAATTCCCCCCCCCCTTATCAATGATTATTTACATAAATTTTGAGAACAATTATATTCTGAACTAATATTAAATGAAAATTTATAAATATTGAAATATAAGTTTAGAGATTATGAATATTATATTCTATTTGGAAATTATTTCTGACATAAAACAATTTCAAGAAATACACTGTATCGAAATTTTTATGAAAAACTTTTTCGAATATGCGGCATAAAATAAAAGAATTCATCCCTTCGCGACAATTTATTTTTAACTTGAAAGCATAAGTGAATATGAAATGTGATTGGTATGTAATGGGAAAAAATGCTGCAGCGAAACAGGATTTCAGAAGAAAAGTTCCCGTTATTTCGCTAATGGGTGAAAAACTTTTCATCCAATTTTGACCAGGCTCTTTCTATATTAAGGAAAAGTACTTTTCCCGCGATTGTCAGTTATAATGTTTTTCATTGTATTGTTTTAGAATTTATTAACATAAGTTTTCTTTCTTCTTTCTAATTAAGGGAAAATTATTGAATTTTTATATATATTTCCAACGGCGGGTACTTGGGTGACGATCTTTAAGTCACAACAAGGCCAGAAACTGCTACTCATTTGTCGTTAACCAGCTGGCACCTGTGAACCAAGTCACGGAGGCGAGTAACGTTGCCCACTCCATACCGCCACAAACACGTTTATAGGGTGGGCCACATTCATACATCATCACAGAAGAAAAGACAGAGAAACTCAAAGAGAATAGAGAAAGAAAGATCCATGCCCGAAACGGGATTCAAACCCGGGACCCACAGCTCAGGAGTCAGGAACGCTAACCACTCAGCCATCGATCGGTGACATATATATATATATATATATATATATATTATATATTATATATTTATAAATATATATATATATATATATATATATATATATATATATATATATATATATATATATATATATATATATATATAGAGAGAGAGAGAGAGAGAGAGAGAGAGAGAGAGAGAGAGAGAGAGAGAGAGAGAGAGAGAGAGAGAGAGATTTACTCTCGCGCGCGCGTTAGTAATGTTTTTGTAAATACGTTTTTTATAAGCAAATTTGTTTCCCACATAAAAGTCAACAAGTTGGCTACAGTAATGTTCTTGTAAATTCCAAATGTTTTCATATCTAGAAATGCTAGAACCTTCTCTTTTTCATAATAAAAGTGAAATCCCTAAATTTAAATACGAGTTCTGTTTAAATGTTTTTTTGTTGCATAGATGTGTGTTAGAAGTTCCCGGATTGAAAGTTCGAATTCCCCTCCTTTCATCAAGCAATGCTCTGTGCTCTAATAATTAACTGGATTGTTCTCTGATTGTGGTTATACTGCTTTTTTATATTACTGTTTATTTCTTTATGTATCTTTAGATAAACATTTATTTTGCTTTGTCTATGGGGAGAGGATTCAAAATTACAATTTATCACGAATTCACAAGGATGCGATGTTATCTATGAATATAAGCCCGCAACAATGTATATATATATATTCCAACAAGAATGATTCAATTAAATTTCAATAATTTTTCAATCTTTATAAGTATAACAGTTATATATAAATCAAAATTTTTTTACTGAATTTTAAAAAATCACATTGAATTTCAACTTTGAGTGTGTTTTCTTTAAAATATAGCAGTGGATAAAATTTATGTTATATAAATCGTTAGCAATATTTATTGTGAATGTGGAAAATGTTTAAAAGATTATACTGACAGAATTTTATCTTAAAATCTTTTATATTTCACATTTATAAATTCTGTAATTTTGACATTTTAAAAAAGCAAAGTTACGTGAATGGGAAAAGATGGTTTTTAAATTAATTAATCATGTTATGTTTAATTTCAAAATATTATTTCAAAGCTGTGTTGAGCTAAAAACACAGATAATTAAATTTTTCTACATAGGAAGCTGTGTCTAATTACACAGTTTAGCAGCTAAATTCTCCAAAAATTCACCCTGCTTTTTTCACCTCCTGTTCTACGGTAGACGGAATTCTTCCTTATTTTTTGCCATTAATATGCACTATTAGTGTAACATTTTCCTTTTATAGTAATACACAGAAGATCAAGATTGGAACCCATAACATTCTGAACACATAACTGACAATACTCCTTTCAAATTTCAAGTAATCCCTTTGTATCTCGGTCATGCTTTGCTAAAAAGGTAAATAGGTAAAAATATCGAATGTGTATACCTAAAAAAAGTCCAACATACTACGTGTCAATTTTATTATACCAGAAATGAGCATATTTAAATTTTTTAGATTAATGATTAAAAGCCGGTGAGTTAGTGGTAGCGCTTCTCGCTTCCAAGACTCAGGTTCGATGCGATTGGGAAGGTTGAATCATACTTTCGTGCTTTCAGTTTGTCGATAAACTGAGTACCAGGCATCCTTGGGAAGTATACCCTGGAGGTTCGCGTTATTCTGACCACCAAACCTGGAGATATGATTCGCACCCAAGAGCACTTGATCAAGAAAACATTGGTCACAATAGGCCTTAGCTCACAAATGGGGTGTCTTCCAAGAGATTTTTTAGACGTAATGATTAGAAATTTTTATTTTAGCATATGTTTTCAGCTAATTATCAACACATTACAAAATAGGTTACCATATTCTCTTCAATATTTACATCCTTTACGGAAACGTTGCATCGACTGTGAAAGACAACAAAGCTGATCTCGAGCATAATCAGACAAAACGTCACGAAATTTTAAACTTGTGTGAGGCTAAGCACGTACAAAAATACGGTATACAAGAAGTAAAAACGTAAAGAAACATTTTTAACAACACATCTCAGAGGCTACTAAGAGATTAAATATATTTTAAGGCTTAATTAAATCAAATCCCTTTTCATGCTTTGTTTTTAAACTTACAGATTTCAAAAACATTTCATGGATAAATTCACTTTCTCATTAAAATCACATTAAATTCATAAATTATATTTGACTCTAGAGTGTTAAACTCACTAATGTTCACGGGCTGCGACTTCAAGGGAAAACGTACAATTAACCTTCACGTAGAAATGGAAACAGGAAAATAATGATATTTTCTACTTTTTGAGCAATATTTGCTGTTTATTTAGCTTTTTTCAAAATGCTTATTTGTACCATGAAAGAAGACTTCACTCATGGATTAGATAAAAGTAAGTGAATTATGGGAAGTGGCATGATTTTCCCAAAGTACTTCTTATTGGTCGAGTATTAGGAAAATCACATTCATTGCAGAAGTTTAGAAAAACAGCTTTTTTTTGAAAAACTCAAACATTTAGTTTTATTCTAGAATTTGTATTCTAGAGCAATCTTTAAAGATATACGAAAATTATAATCAAGTATTGTAAACATGGATCCTATTCAAGTAATTAAGAAATTATTTGTACATTATTATTTTTGTTGTGCCGTATTATTTACCCTATATATACACACACATACTCACATATCCTCTGGTGGTGCCATCTATTGGAGGAGTCTTGGAGCAAAGGCGTACTTGCACCTTCAAGTGCTCTGGTTAAACGAAAGACGCACCCTTATGACTTAATTTCATGTAGCCGTCGGCTAGTGAGCTTGGCTTATATAATATTTTCCATGCATATTTCATTATTCTTCCATATAATATATAATAATAATTCTATATCTATAAAATCATTCTAAATGAAACTTGGAAATTCCACTGGGCATTGGAAAAAATCTCTTAATTATTGGTATTCTTGATAAATATTAAAGTAATTAAATGCATATAAGATATCAATATAAAGCATATAAGATTTTACTATTTATTATTAGTTGAGAATTGTATTATATCTGAAATAAAAAAAATTTATTTCAACTTAATTTTAATAATAAGATTGTTCAAAAACTTAATTTTTAAGTTTTTTTTTATTTACTTGTTATATTCTATAAATCAGTTGCTACTGAAGAAATTTGTTTTATTATATATATATATATATATATATATATATATATATATATATATATATATATATATATATATATATGAAACTTTTATTTTTCACTAGAAATGCATCTTGACAAATATTGAGATGGTTTAATGAAATTTTTACCAAATATTATGGGAAAGAAAATCTTTTTAGACGAAGACATTTCTTATTATATTTCGTGCCTTTAAAATTTTCCATCGCAGAAAAGTAAATTATATTTTATTCATCATTTTTTCGGTAGATTTTTTTGTAAGTTTCGAGTCAAAAGTGGGATTATATTTTGCCTTAATATAAAATTTTGAAAAAATGTTACAAGCCAAGATTTCGTTTTTGCCTTCAATGATCACATTGTGAATTTGAAATATACAATACTTTCTCTCACCATTTGAAATATAAATGAAACTTAATTCCAAATTTGTTATAAATTCTTTATTTTTCTTATAGAAGACAAGAAATAAATTTATTTTAGGGACACATATAAATATATGTTCATTATTAAATAAATTAAAAAATATTCTATGGAGATTTATGAAATAATTGCTTATTAGTTTTATATTATTCTGCTTAATATTTAGGTTTTATTACACTATGAAATTTCATGGATTTTTTTACTCCATTTTAATATTGATTTGAATACCAAATTAAAGATTTATTATTTTTTATTGAAATTAATAATAATATATAATTTACTCAATTATTTTAAGCTCTAGTTCAGATTAATTCTTACGTTTGATTAATGTAAGTGATTTTAAAAAGACATTAATAAGATCCAGGGAGCTAAATATATTGCATTCAGGATTGAATCACATATCATTTACCTAATCCTTGCAAAATTTATTTACATGAAATTTTTATTTCTCCAGGAAGATGATTTTTTTAAATTATCATTTCTTAATCAATGACTTTTATTCTATGAGAAAAATTCTTAAATAACAATACATCCTCATGAATAAAAGCTACACACTTCCATGAATATTTAAATTGTAAAATTTAAACAAAACACTAAAGAAACATAATGCAGCAAAACATTTACATACAATGAGCAATCGCCACGTCGATTACTGCCTGCTTCAATGAGGTGCTTTTTAAATATTCTTCCTGGTGCTACAACAACGCCACCTAGAAGAAGTAGTAATAATCCTAGTAAATCAGTAATAACCAGCTTAATGAGGAAAAAAAGGTGAATGCAACTTTGAATTATAGTATCCTTCCAAAATCTGAGCATTTTTAAACTGGAATATCAGCTAAAATTAATAAATTCATTGAACATTCAGAATAAATAACACGCAAGTATCATAAAAACAAAATAGAGTATCCGAAAGCCATTATATCAAACACTACAGTTAATAAAGAATAGTGTTATAAGTAGGGGAAAAATTACGACAGCTTTCGAAAACAAAACAATCGACAAGAACATTTTTTAGAACTGATTTATGAAATTAACGGGCAATTTTGTTTCCTTGTATCAACAGAAACGTTTCTCTTTTCCAACCTCGTTCGCAGTCCCAGAATAGAGAACAAAAAGTCTTTTAAAAAGTTTTATAAATATATTTAGAATAAATGCTGCTCTAAATTTTAACTTGTCATTAAATACATGAAAACAAAATCAATATAATTTAATACTGCAGTTGTTGCTACTTACTCCACTTGGACAAGCCAAGCTCGCTAGTCGATACCTATCTGAAATTAAGTCAGAAGGCTTTCGCTTAAATCAGAGTAACACGAAGATGAAAGTACGTCTTTGTTCTAACACTCCTCTGATAGATGGCACCACCAGAAGAACTATTCCGTCAATTTTGACTTTTGATCTGGAAGGGGAAGAAATTTTCCTCACAACCATTACATCCACGGTAACTGCGCAACAACCATCCACAGATTTAACGAGCAAGTACTCGGTGGGTCTTTGGAGGCATTGGGAATCGAAAGCAGTCCTTCCGGACGGACCTCTGGGCTATATCAATATTTCATATATTGCATATTTTACTTTTATTGCAATTACAAAATTTGAAAATTTTAGAAAGCGAGGTAAACTATCATTGAACCTATTGAGTGACATTAATTATAGTCAATTTAGTGTGACACTCATAAAAAAAAAAAACTGAAAATGTTTTTAACTGTCGACTTTGAATCTTCTCTAATTAAAAGAAAAAATATAAATATCATACCATGTATAACCATTAGGATATTATATCATGTAAATCTCATCATGGTTTAGAGAATTAATTCATCATCACTCTTCAATAAAACATGACCTGATATCAGCCTTATTGAAACATAGGAAAATCTTCATGATTTCAGGAATGACAGACGATCTTAAACGTAATGATAACTGATGAATACTTCCAGAACTTTTCTAACTATTTAAAATAAGTAACAAACTTTGTTGCATGTATAAGCCTTTCTAATTCTGATTTATTCTATTGACAAAAAGTATATGAATTATTTAATATGTATCAAAATATTGAAATTTATCCTAATATTTGAATTCCAAAATTTTTATCACATATCAATAAATAAACTCAATTCATTATTCATGATTATTTTCCGATGGAAAGGCTGGTATATTTGATATTTAAACGAAATCGAGAAAAATCTTTCAAATGATACTTTTTTTTATTCATCTGTGATATTTTTCGTGTTGATTCAGTACAAAAATTAAAAAGAAGATATGGAAGTTACCGAAAATTGTAAAAGGTTCTTTAACTTTTTAGTATCTTTGAGCAAACTAATCAATAAATCAAAAGAAAAGCCAATGCAACCGAACTATTCACTTGAACCAGTAATAAAGAAATGTTATATTTATTTACTTCATTAAAATTTTCCTTAATCACTTATTCATTATTGATAGTTATCAATTTATTTCGTTCTATTTACTCAGTTTGAAAGCTTTCAACTCACTAAAGTCGTGGAAAACAATATTAAATTGGTTAGATAAATAATGATACATAAGCATTAAATCTCGATCAATTACTTAAGGCCTTTTGCAAACAAAAAGGTTCCAAAGTATCCAAAATTTACACAGAAAAGGAGCAAATATTCCAATTTACATTAAGTAAACTAAAATTAGTTGTAAATATTTTTATTATTTGATGCTTACCATAACATTCTTTAAATTCTGAATAAGAAAAGTTCTTCACATTTTTAACTTTACTGTTTTATTAATGCTGATTCTGTAGCATCAATATAATTCTTCTTAATTAATTAACTAAAGAAAATTAACAGTTTTGAAGTTTTTGTAGTTAAACATTAATGCTATTTGAGAAACCATTACGAAGAAATAATTATGTAATTTTCTTCTTGAAGCTAGGTTCATATTTATCAGAAAAATGTATCCAAAATAAGTTTGTAAGGAATGCAGCATAAAGAATTACTTATTTTTAAACCTATATTATCTCTTAATTAATTAAAAATCATTTACAGTTGTCTTTGTTCTCATCACACTTTTATGTAACGTGGAAAGGAAATCTCTTATTCTTTTAAATATAGTTATAAGAAACTGTTTTTCCTTCAATAGTGCTTATTTAAATTATTTTATCAACTCAGTATGTTAATTGGTCAAATCAGTTAGTGACAAGAATATTATTTCAAAATCTAAATGCCTGTAAAAGACTTATAATCAAAACTAATGAATGCGATTATTATAATAAAATTAATAATCAGTTGTAAATCGGTAAAACATCTGACTTTCATTGTGGATGATTAATAATAATTGTAGATAATTTTTGATAATGAAAAATGATAAGTCAATAAGTAATACATGTAATTCTGTATGCATTGAAATGGTAGCCCAGTAGTGCTGCATATTACTCCAAGTACATGTCAACAATGGTTATTGTTGCGCTTAGTTCTAGAGAAAAACAATGGTTAAAAAAATCAAAAATAGGCATCTATATTAAAACACTTGCCACTTAATATATTTGATTTGATAGAAGACTTATTTAAGATTTGCAAAACACAAAATACAGTAAGTCTGCAGAACAAGTCCCTATTAATAAGGATATTCAATTGATTTCCAGGTACTTTTAAAATACATTAAGAGAGAATTGCCTCAACCTTTAATAAATTTTGAGGCAAAATTAATAAGGTACTTCACTTTTTATTTTGAAATGATTACCCAGAAAACACACAAATGTCGGATACTATAAGGGCCGAAATCGGCTTGCAGATAAGAGTCGCATCTAGGCGATACTAAAAGGCGTATGGCGTGACAGTGGACCGACATTGGCGTAGACAACATGATCACTTTCCCGATAGTTTACCTATGTCCTTCCGTATGTACACCGAATGCTTTCGATAAGTCGGCAACCGCTAAATGTCCGTTAGCACTCAACTACTTAGAAGGTACTTTAATTTTATTACTGCACGATTTTTATAAGAGTGTACATAATATTTTTGCAGGAAATGTATTATTGTTACTTTTACTGTTTGTTCATGACTTTTACTCAACAATTATTTTTAAATTATTATCTCAGGCATTACAAATTGAAATTTTAAAATTACAGTCGGTTACTACTGCATCGGTTAATATTGCTGATATATTCATTCAACAGAAAAACGCTAACTTTTTACTTTTATATAAACTAAGAAAAATATTTTTTATTTAAGTCATTATGAGTGATTTTTTCAAGTCTTTATTAATTGCATAAGATTTATCTTAAAAAGAAATTCTATATTTTTATGAGAATTGTATTAATAACCCCATATTTTTTACCGAAATAATTTTTACAGAAATTAAATAATTTAAGACTTTTGAAAAAATTCTGAATTATAATTTTATTGCTTCAAATTACTGAAAAATAAAATAGTTTTTTAAAATTATTAATTTCTTATGTTCAATTATAATTTTTCTTCGTTTTTGCTACTTGAATTAACTAAATATACTCACAAAACATAACATGTTTTTTCCCCACAAAATATATCACAAAATATAACATGTTTATTTGGATTAGATAAAATTACCTAAAAATGTGTTACTTTTTTTTTAACATTTTCCATTTTTTGTTTACAAAATTTCATTTGTGTTGATATTTTCGCTATATTGAAAATTATATCAATCAAACATCTAAATTAGAGAACAAGAATTTAATTTCCTTAATAAATCAATACAAACATGAGCAAAAAATGTATTGTATAACAAATGCAGGAACAATAACCTATGATAACAGATTAACATTTTTATATCTTTTATTGCGGCCATTTCTATCCGCAGCTTAAAGCAACCATCTATGTATGTATGTATGTATGTATGTATATATATATATATATATATATATATATATATATATATATATATATATATATATATTTGTATTCAAAAAAATTCAGAAATTTGTATGATGAATTATACGGCAGCTGTGCCACGCTTACATAACGGTTGATTTAAGATTTTAAATCATTTTACACACACACACACACACACACACACACACACACACACACACACACACACACACACACACACACACACACACACACACACACACACACACACACACACACACACACACACACACACACACACACACACACACACACACACACACACACATGTGAAACGTTTATTAACTCTTTTACCTAACTATTGGTTCAACTATGATATTAAATTTTGCCCGAATGCATTTTTACCACAACGCAATCTACACATTGTTTGATAAATAAATTCCTTTTTCACCCTTGAAAACTTTCGTAAATAATTCCTTAAAGCCTCAAGTATCTTCTCAAAGAAGAGACATTTCTTTCGCTCCAGGGAATTCCTTATTCAAATTTTTGATTCTATTGTAGTCTTTTACTGGCATCTTTTACTGACATGAACCTCAGCAGCAGGTATTTCAGAAATTGCTTTTTCATGATTGATCTAAAAGGTTTTTGAGCGAAAAATATTCGACGTCATCTTTTAATCATACATACCTCTGGGCTTGACATTTAACAGAATTTGACCATAACAACTCTTATTGACATAAATCACTTTTCCTGTCAAAGTTATGTCTTTTTCTCTCAAAGTAAATAACAATTTATGCAGAAAAATACAAAAGAAAAAATCTTCCAATAAATAGCTAATAAGAAAACTCCTCTAAATGAAATAAAACCAATAAAAAATAAAATTATATAGAAATACTCTCAACATTTTAAACTGAGCTTTTAGAAGATTTTCTTTTAAAATTTTATAGGAAATTCTAAAATATTTAATATTTTCAAAGTAGTTTATTTTAATGAATCAATTAAAAGTGTAGATTTTTCGGATTATTTTATTACAGAATATAGTTTTTAAAAGTGGTTTATATAAAATGAAAATGGAAAAATATGGATTAGATAATTGAAATTATATTTAAAAATATGATCGAACTTTTTTTTCAAATATACCTGTCTGAGCTGGCGACTGTATGGTTAGAGCTCTAGAGTCTTTAGTTCAGCGTTCGTGTGTTGGATACTTATAGGGTTTATTATTGACTCTCATTGAATTATTCTTAGTATTCAAAAAGTAACTATAGAATAACAACCACACATTTTAAAAATACTAGGGAACATAATAGCAATCACCAATTTACGAGGAAAGAAAAATCCAAGCACAGAAACAATGTATTTTACTATTCAGTAAAATATAAAGTAATTATTCATAACATCTAAGGAACTCAATTATTTCTCATGAGTGAATTATAACTATGATTCTTAAATTAATCAATATCGTGGATAATTAAACATATTGAAATATAAAAAATAGAAAGTTTCGTGTGTCTACATATATAAGATAATTAATACTAAACGTGGAAATGCTCTATTTTGTATGGCAAATATTGCTTAAATTGTTTTTAATTGTATATAAATATCTCATTATATATATATATATATATATATATATATATATATATATATATATATATATATATATATATATATATATATACAGGGTTAGCAAGAAATAAGTTTCCCACTTCAGAGGGCTGTAGAATACGTTCTACTCGTCCAAATGAGATAAAATGTGAACTACAGATAATTCAAATGATGCGCTTGACATTTATTAAAAAATAGTACGAAATTTCACCGATAGATGGCAATGTAATACACATAAAAACATTTTATATGCTTTATAAATGTTAAAAAATAATAATGAAAAAGTAGCGTTACAACTCTTCAATATGCCCTTCTTCATTTGACATTCATTTGGAAGGGCAATGTCTACTGTAAAAGGCCAGCATGTGTACCAGATCTGAAGGACAGCATTAGGCGCCATATCCTTGATATTCCGACAGACTCACACCGGTCTGCTGTCGAAAATATGGTTCTGTGGTTATAGAGCACATTGTTGAAAATGAAAAAGGGCATATTGAAGAGTTGTAACGCTACATTTTCATTATTATTTTTTAACATTTATAAAGCATATCAAATGTTTTATGTGTATTACAGCGCCATCTATCGGTGAAATTTTGTACTATTTTTTAATAAATGTCAAGCCCATCATTTGAATTATCTGTAGTTCAAATTTTATCTCATTTGGACGAGTAGAACGTATTCTACAGCCCTCTGAAGTGGGAAACTTATTTCTTGCTAACCCTGTATATATATATATATATATATATATATATATATATATATATATATATATATATATATATATATATATATATTCAGGTTCTATAAATTGTTTTTGAAGTTACATCTATTTTCCTGTTAATATTAATGACAAATAAGATTTATAATCATCAGAATTCAATCACTGCCTATTTTTTAAAAATTGTCACATCAAACTAGTTGACAAAATATCCTGCGAAACAGAAGAGAAATACTTATTTTTTTATAGATTACAAGTGAAAACTTTGACACAGAAACTTCATTGCTCTTTTAAAAAATATTTTAGTCTTCCTTATCTAGAAAAGTCACTATATTTTTAGTGAAAATTGTTGACATTGCTTTGATTATTTGTAAAATTTTTAAACTTAAGGTTTCGTGAATACTTAATGTGTATTAAGTGAAAGATTTATAATAAAATAAAAAAGTTATACTATAAAGTATTTTAAAACTGAGTTGCCATATTGGGGTTGAAAGGCATATAGCACTGATAACAAATTTTTCATTTAAAAATACTTTCCCTGTAGATAAATCTTTCTAAGTATATTTATTAAGTGTTGACATCATAATTAAATTTGTGCTATTACGAAAAATGTAAATGATGTAAATGCTTATATCAATTCCTTATATTTTAATTTAATTACATGTTTTATAGTGCTATAATCGTTTAATTCGTGAAATTATTGTTTAAAAAACATTTATCCTCATAAAATGGCGCTATTCAGAACTTAGTAATAAGTTTAAGAAACTTAAGTCATTTGGCAGTAATTTCGGCATCTTGGTAGCATTTCACAGTTTAAAGTAAATTAACATTTTTAAATTTTTGAGTGGATGTGGCTTTTAGGAGCCGAGTTACTATAAGCTTACAGTGTTTTGGGAACTTCTAGGTCATGCACCATAAAAGTATATTTATCTGCCTCAGCTAAACAATAAGTTCAGAATAAATCAAGAAATAAGATACTTAAAGCATATATTCTGAAAACTCTGCTGTATTTGTATCCTGTGTTATTGAAATTGATTAAGTTTTTCAATGTTTGTAGAAGTTTCAAGCTGTAGTAACTGTAGTCGTTATGACTGAAAGAACTGTGATAGAATAAGGAAGAGTAAACTCTTCCTTATTTGTGGAACATCACATACACATCTCTATGAAGAAATCGTAATTATCGGAAGTCCTCTGGTCGGTCGTTGAGCAGTTACCATAGGTGTAATGGTCTGGAGAAAATTTCCTCTCCCTCCAGATCAAAGTCAAAATTGAGGGAGTGGATCCTCTGGTGGTGCCATCTATCGGAGAAGTCGTAGAGGAAAGATGAACTTTCACCTTTTTGGTACTCTGATTAAACGAAAGATGCACCCTTCTGACTTTATTTCGCTTAGCCGTTGGCTAGCGAACCTGGCTTGTCCTAGTGTCATAAGTAACAACAATATTTTTGTGCTGCTAGAATTATAACAGGACTTCGTCATAATTGTCCAATTGATATAGTGCTCTATGAGGGTAGTTGCCCCCTCGTTCACTGAGAAGAAGATATCTTCTCTCAAAATACTACCACAAGCACTTCAGTTACATGGAATCTCAGCTTATTTTCATACTTGGACAAACAACGAAAACTTGGGGAAGTTTAACCTTTTTTTATGCTAAATACTGGCAAAAAATTTAACAAATGTAGAACCTCATTCTTTATATCATCTGGAAGCTGAATTTGAACTTGGGGGGTTTACTTTCATAAAACTCTTTTGATCATTGTAAATAATAATACTGAGAATCCGGCTCTCATCAAACAACTAATCTTGGAGACTATATATAGGATGCCACGATCTTCTTTGCAGATATATACTGATAATAGCAGAAGTGATAAGAGAATCTCTTCTAGTGGAGTGTTTGCTCCAATTAGTACCGGTTCTTTGAAATTTAAAATAAGGAATCCTGACTTTTGTTCTGTTTTTTAGATAAAAACTTATTGCTATCAGATGAGGTTTACAATACGCGTATCAAATAGAGAGACAACTATGTGATGCTGCAAGTTTGACTGACAATCATGCTTCAATACAACACTTATCTAACTGTTCTGAGATAGGGGACAAGACAAGCCGGCACATTTTAGATCCAATCCTGCTTTCATCTGATCGCTCTATACATTTTCAATGGGTATCATGTCATGTTGGGGTCGACGGAAATGAAAGGGCTGACTACCTGGCAAAGGGCTACTGTTGAGGGTGGGGTGAGCTATTAAGGGACTCTCCCGTATAACGATATCTCCTCCCTTAGAAAGATGGAGTTAAGACGACTTGGAAAAATTCCTCCCAATCACTTCTTACTTTGGAAGAAACCCTGGTCTTTATAACTTATAAACCTAACTTTCACTTTTTAGATTTTCAAACGGCTTTCTCATGCTTCATGAGTGACCATGTCAGAGCATTCACTTTCCAGAAGGGACAGAAGATCGTCCTTGAGTGCCATTGGTGAGGGGCTGAAAGAATGATTCTGGCCCATATTTTAATTTGCTTAGATTTAGCAAAGGACGAGGCCCTTTAGAATCCTCTATTGTTTTTAGACAATTTGCATATTTTTGGTTTTACGAAGTTTGCCTAGCTTTACTAGACAATCTGGGATTAGTAACGGCGAAATTTTTTAAATGAATGTCGTGCAAAGAGTATGCTTTTAAATGTTGAATATAATTTGAAATAAGCAATGAAATTAATTCAATCATGTATATTTTAAAGCGTATTAGACAATTTATTGATCCGAGGCTGTTGTAAACCATTTTAAATTCCACAGTAAAAATTTCTTTTCCAGAGGACTTTACATAGATAGTTGGCCAATTCATAGTCACCGGGAATTAAACGTGGAAAACTCTCGAGCACCCACCACAGCAGTTTTGTATGTAGATGGCACAAGTGCAATGTAAAATTTCTGTTATTCAACAATCTTTAAGATCGAAACTGCACTTAATAAATGGAGTGAAAATCCATTTGCTGGTGCATTGTGTTTTTAAATTATTAAAAATGCGTAAAGGTAAATAATTATTTAAAATTTAGTGTTGATTTTAAGAAATATTTTATTTACTTTCAAGTTAATAACATGCATATCTTTTACATGACAATTCACACAGGAATTTATTTGAATCTATTTATTAATTCAGAAAAGATTATTCTATAGAGAAAAAAAAAAAAACTCTTTTCCATTCTTTGTAACAAAAAGAATGCAAAGCAGTGTCAACAGCGTTTCAAAGAAAACCCCCTATTGAAGAAGCAGTGCGCGCTGTATACAGATGAATGTTAAAAGAATTCTTCAAAAGATGAGCGGCACGAAAGAAACAATGTCGACAGAGAGTTTTAAAACCATCAGTTTGTTTGAAAAGAATCTTCTTGTTGAAGATGGGCGCTTGCGGGTGGAGATGTTCAGAAAAGAGAAGAGACTGTCCCACGCACTTTGATCATCTTTTCATTTGTCCTTGCGGTAAACTGACAATTTCCGACAATTTTCTTCCTTGGAATGTCAGTGGAGAAAACCCATTTACTGTCACCTCGTTTTCTTCCTTTACTTGTTTTTCCCTTTTTCCCGCTATTAATTTTTTTTTTGGAAAAATTGACGGGATTATCGTGATATTTCTTTCGATGATGGCAGCACATCCTCTTAAATGGTTATGTACTAATTGCTGCAAAAAATCTTTAAGATTGAAGTTTTATATTTTAAGTGGAAAGATTTTCAAAAGTGTGTTGCACAGCACTTAAGACATTGAGAATTTGTGAAATATTTGGAAGAAATAATTTAATGTATCATTAAACTGGATAAATTCAGATAAGTAGTTTAATTTATAAAGAAAAATTTAATCTAACTTTTGTCTTGTAAAAATAATTTTTGTACGAAAAAAAACATTTTACACACAAAATAAAAGTATTTAACAGTATCAATTAATTTAAATAATTGAATTATTTACTTTTAAAAAATAAAATGAAGCGTTCAAAGGAAAACATATGCAATAGATTAATAAATTATTCAAAAACGTTTTGAAGAAAAATTGAATTTGTTTTGTCTAATTTAGGGTTTAATTAATATGTATAAATAAAAGACAAAAATATTTACATCGAGTTACCAATAAAGAGTTCACTTTATAGGAATTAAATTAATAATAATGATAAATTTGACTAATTCCGTTTTGAAATGTGTGTGTCAGTGCATAAAATTATTTTTAGAAAATTACTAAAAATATGTAAGGAATTTCCCAGAAATTATGAAAATGTCAACAGAGAAGATTTCGAATAAAGCTTTAGTCTCCTTATTACTAATATTTAATCAAATTTTATGTTGTTTTTCCTTACAAAAAAATCTTATTTTAATAGACAATTAGTAGAAGTTTTGTTTAAAAAGATTGTCATTTAACTTAGTATTATGCATTTAAAAATATTTAACAAAGGGTCCATATTAGCTTCAATTTTTTAACATTATATTTGAATTTATGCAGAATTTTAAAATAATTTTTCAAAACATGCAGTTATTGCCAAAGTAACCAATCTATAATAACAAGAAACTTTCTCAGAAATAGAGTGGTGGAGAATTTTATGAAATTAAATATTTTGTTATAGTAACAATGCAACAGCTGCACTAAAAATTTTACAAAAACAGATGACTTTAGTGTAAAATTATGCTATAAAAATCCTTTGCTATTATTTATCGTAATTTCCAACTCAGTACTTATAAAAGAGTTAATTTATATGTTGTTGTTATTTAGGCATAGATGCCGTATAATACAGGATGCCAAATACTGAATATTTTTAGCTAAAAGAAATGTCGCTAAAATGATGTATTGTGTTATGCGCGACGACGTAAGTACTAGGGTGGCCCAAACAGAATTTCCTTCATAATTCTTATTGGTCTCCAAATCTATGACGTAATAAATAGAAAATTACTAGATACAATCAGCAAAAAAAAAAAAAAAAAAAAAAACCGCCAAATTCAGTATTTGGCATCCTAGATTATACGGCATCTGTGCCCTTAAGCTTTAGACAATTTTATAAATGAAGTGAAAGAAGTAATATATAATTAGCTTTGTTTGTATATTGAAACAAAAAATATTTTATTAGCAAGAACCTGATAATTTCAGTTTTTGGTATCTTAAATACATATAAACATTCAAAATGAGCTTTATTATCCCAAACAATAAACATTTTTTTAAATTAAAAAGAAATTAAGAAAGTATATAGAAATACTGAATGAATGTAATAATATAATAGATACTTTTTTCATAAAATATTTTAAAAATGTCATGTAATTGTGAATTTTATCATCCTATCTTCCTATCAAGAAAATAAAATCTTTAAGGAAAATAATATTTAATATTGATCCTGCTAACATTATTAATATATATTGACTTTATGATTTTTTACGCTGACAATAAAATGTTTAAGAAAACTTTTATTTTAATATACTTTGAGATTCTATTTTAAAAAGAATTAAACGACTATAAAATTTGGAACAAGTTCAGTATCCCCATACACTTGGCAACAGCGGCGAATTTTTTGTCGCCAAGTCGCAAGCTAGGCGCGCGTTTATAAACACGGGAAATTTCCCGAAGTTAGATCGAAAAATAAGCATTTCAGAAATTTTAAAAAGGGAAATAAATATAAATAATGGACTTACTTGATATGAAGTTAAGCTGACATGCCAATTGGTATATTTATTTCGACATTTTATTCTTTAGTCACCAGTGTCACATTTCAGTAAAAATAATTATTTAATTTTACAAAAAAAGCATGCAAAAATATTTTTCTAAATATATACATTTTATAAAATTTAAAAAAAGTATGCAAAAACTTATTTTTCAAATATTAACATTTTTTAAAATAAAAAAAAACATGAATAAAATATTTTTTAAATATATACACTTTTTAAGTAAATAAAAATGAAACACGAATACAATAAAAAAATACATGTAAGCAATAGAATTTAAATAAAATAATAACACCTTCTCCCAATATAATTTCCGTTAAAAAATTAATTAATATTTGCGAATCCTAAATTAATTAATAATTTGGAATCCTGAGCAATAATCTATCATTATTATCTTTAATTTTTGCTAAAATAATTTGTTGATATTTTTCAACAACATTTTGAGCGTGAGACATTTTAAATTAAAACAATAAATAAAGTAATTAAAAAATTAAAAAAATGATAATAAATTAAGAAAACGAAATAAGGAAAAAAGAATATTTAACGGTTTTAAATATGTAAAATAAAATATATCATTTAATAAAAAAATATATATTATAAATAAACCAAATAAAAGTTAATAATATAAAAGAAATAGTAAAAAAGAAAAATTTACGATGTTTGGACACTGGTGACATCGTAACACAACTGCGTGAAAACCACTAATTGCAGCAAACGAAATTAAAATGACTATCAATTAAAACGTAGAACAAATAGCAAAGAAAGTTCTCAAAGTGAAACAAAAAAAGCTATTGCCACTAAAAAAAAGCACATATATAACGTAAAAATTATTTAAAACACAATAAAAACGAAATCTGGCAACGAAAAAATAAAAATAGTAACAAAAACAAAATTTGGCAACACTACAATAAAAACAAAAGCTGAAATTGGCAACACTACAACGTAAACAACGATTACCAGATTTGGCGAGAAATCAGTGTATGGGGATATTGAACTTGTTCCTAAAATTTTAATATAAAATACTTAAGAACTCAATTTAAAAATGAAAAAAGCATATTTCAAGGTGCCTCTTGGCGAAAATTGTTAACATTTTTTGTCGCCAAACTTGTTTGAAGAAATGAAATGGCACCAAATACACTGCGCAATGATACATTCACAATTAAAAAATTTCGAAAATTTTACACATACATATGAAAGTGTAAAATACTATTTTTAAATTTTATAATATCTATGTAAATTATATATATATATATATATATATATATATATATATATATATATATATATATATATATATATATATATATATATATATATATATATATATATATATATATATATTATGTAGTTCACAAAACTTCAGATCGATATTTTTATGATCAGTTTATCGCCAACCAAAATGATGCGATACAACTGGATTACGGGATTTGAAAATTGCGATTTCGAATATTTCTTTTTATTACGATATTTTTGAGATTGTATAAATTTAAATACAGTGATTTTGAATTATTGCATACTTACTTATATTTTTATTCTTATGTGATTTCCAATTGTTTTGTGAATTATGAATATCATAATTATTTCTTATTATTTATATAATTATATGATTTTATATAATTTCGAATATCCCAATTTCGAAACTTCCTTTTTACAGCATGTCACGTCAGTGTAAAATGGTAGAAAGATAATTTTATCTAACTTATGAGAATTTATTGTATAAAATAAAAAAGAATAAAACGTAAAAAAACAATGACATTTATGCATGATTTAAAAGTTTTTTTTTACTTCTATCATTCAATTACATAAGAAATTTGACTGCGTATTCGCTCATGTGTGCCAGACTATTTCTCAATATAAAACAACAGATCATAAAGAAATGCATTCTTTTAAAATTAGTAGTAATATGACAGAAACAGTTTTGGAGCTTTATGCTCGTAGGCTTATAGCTCGCTTTGAGTAAGATTGAGTTTTTCCACAAAACTCGTCAAAAATTTAGAACACCATTTTGGAACTAGTTTTTTTCCCCTGAGAGAGCCGCAATCAAAATTTTAACTCTTTTCAAAAGAACACAAGTGTTCTTATATTTTAGAAAACGATAACGTAAAGTATAAATATTGTAATAATTTTTATTCTAATCAATAACTTAAAATGAAAACCATTTACATTAAAAAATATTTCAAGTCTCTTAATTGTAATTAATGAATTAATTTTAAAATATTTGGGTTAAAATATTAGAATATTATATTCTTAATTGAAACATCTAAAAAATTATTTAATGTTTATCAGATTTAAAATATCGTTTTAATATATTTTTATGGAAAAAGCTTCCGCCTGCGAGTTATTTAAAAAAATGTTACATTGCTGCTGTAGAATCACAACAAATAAAAGTACAGTTCAAAAACTGTCGTATTGAGAGCAATGAGTAGGCATTTTAAGTTCGTGTTGCATCCAGTATTGCGTCTTAATCTGCTGATTTAGCTCCGCATTTCATCCTTAGATATATGGCTTTTCCAAGTAAGATTCAACCAAAAGTTTATTTGTTTATTTAAAAGAGTTTGTTCTGATTTGATCGTATTAAAACATAAATTATGCAGGAAAATGATTTTATTTATTAATATACTATATTAATGTTATACATCATAATTCAACTCAAGAAATCTGAAGCTAATTTTTCTTTCTTTAACATCTTATAACTTTTTTATGTTCACTATACAAATCATTAAAATCTATGCAAATATTTTCAAAACACTTGATGCAAATTAATTTTTCCACAAAATGAACAACACATAGATATTTCCAGATTCACTGTTCCAGACTTTGTTTAACTTACAATAAGGAAAATCATGTGTAAAAATAACGCTCGACATCTGGTAATAAAATTCATAAATATATTATAAATCTGGCTTCAAATGATTTAATCGTATTGTTAAATAAAGTATTGAAAAAAATAATGATAAAAATGTTAACACAGTAAACAAGTACAGAATTTGGATACTACATATTAAATCCTGATTGAACCATAATTGCGTACCTCGAAATCTTATCATCTCCTAGGATCGTTGAAGAAAATTCAGGTGTAAACAGTGCTAATAAAAAATGCTGTCGCGCTTGCTAAGAAAACCTCATTAGTGTCATCATTATTTCGATTTTCACTAATTATGTAGTTGTATTTAAGTAAATATCAGGTGTACTTAAATATAAAAAGGAGCAGGTTAATTACGAAAAAAATTAACTACCTGGGTGTATGAAATGCTTCTCATAATTATCAGGGTAGTTTTTTTTGTATGAATCGCATTTATTGTAATGAGGCTTTTTATTTATGTCATTTCGGTAAAATCATAGTATTCTGTTTGAGTTTGACCGGATTTCCAATTTACGCGCCAAGCACTGCTTACTTGTCCTGTCACTTCCTGCAATATCCATCTCAAATTGTAGTCAAATGAAAATAAATTTCGGCACTTTTCCATCATGCTTAGGATCCGTAACAAATAGCAAAAGAAGAGAAAATAATGCAAAGTAGATATCATGATTTTAATGGTTAAAATTTTATTTTAAATTAAATGTATTCCAACCAAATTGTTCTTTTGTGCAAAAAGTGACTGAAAAGTGATTAATAAAGCTAAATGCTAAACAAAGCTAAAACTAGTTAGTGCAAAAGATAGCTTCTTGATAATTTTGTCGTTAAATGGAACATTACAGTCACAAGTTGCCTAGAGCAAAATTTAATTTTGTTTTATTGAAAAAAAAGGGTACTATTACATTATACCTTCGAAATCGATCATTGATGCGATTGCTAAGCAATTTTCGCCAGAAATAAACATTGGTGTTTAAATTAGTTTTGCCAATAAGTGTTACTTATTTAATTAATGAAATGCTTGTATTATTTTTTGGTTGTTTCTAAAAACGTAAAACCTCTTAAACAATACATGATGCAAATGGTATATTTATGATAACGAATTTTTTCTTTCCCGTTACGCCTATATCAACGGGGGTATAATGGAAAATTACCCAAATTGCTAATCAATTTCAAGGGTTACTAGGACACAAAACAAATTTCGCGCACAATTATGTTATGTTATCGAGCGTAACTTACGGGATACCAATGCAAGAAATTATTGAAAGCATTAAACCAGCTTGGCTCAATTTATCACCGCACTGGCACCTTCGAATAGGCCATAATTTCTCAATATTTTCAACCATTTATTTTTTAATGATTTTTTTCCAACGGCAGGCACACTTGGGTGATGACCCCTATGCCACAACAAGACCAGAAACTGCAACTCTTTTGTCGTTACCCAGCGGGCACCTGTGAACCAAGTCACGGAGGCGAGTAGCATTGCCCGCGCCATACCACCAAAAACCCGTTTATAGGGTGGGCCACATTCATACATCATCACAGAAGAAAGGACAGAGATAACAGAGAAGGAAAGAAACATCCGTGCCTGAACCGGGATTCGAACCTGGGACCAACAGCTCAGGAGTCAGGAACGCTAACCACTCAGCCATCGGTCGGCATTTTTTGATGATTGAAGCAGTTAAAAACAGCCAACTATGTCTTAATTTGGTTCACTATCAATGGATGAAGTCATTAACTCAACTGGCATTCTTCTTTCCTATGGTCCATTGTCCATTAAAGGAAAAATATTAAGACTCAAACTTTTAACGTAAATAGGCTTTTTGAGAGCGATTTTTTTTGAGTCTGGCTTTGAGTATCTAGATTACAGACAACGTAGATATCATAAATTGCTTTTAAAGGGGACAATTTGATCAAAATTTACAGGTGACAATCAAATGGATTCATTATGTAAATTCATGTTTACAAATCCTCTGATTGAGGAAAAACTTGAAGATACAGCACAAATAACTTTCATTTTGATATCATTTAAATAGTAAAGAGCACAAATTTAAAAGTAATTGTGTTTATACATTGTAAATCTAAAGTTAATGTCGTTTATAAAATAAAGGATAATAAAGGATTTCAATCTTTTGTTAATATTTTATTTATAAAGAAAAACATTGCTTTAACTTTTAAGAAGGCATGTCATTTAATGAAATCACTCTCGAGTACTTTTCCAGTATTGTTGAATTTTTATAATTAAGTAAGAAGAAAAAATGCGAATCTCCATTTTAATTTAATCATCATATTTTTTAATATTTATTTTAAATCAAAAGTTTTAATAATTTATAGCTGTTTATTAGCGTAAGTATATCTTCGGATTTTTTACTTTGATTTTTTTACTTTTCAGATAATAACGATTTAACTCAACTTAAATTACGATATCCGCAGACCGATTTCTGAGTGGTTAGCTCTCCTGACTCCTGAGCTGCAGGTCACGGGCTCGAATCCCGGTTTTGGCATGGCTATTACATCCTTTCTCTGTTCTCTATGTTTTTCTGTCCTTTCTTCTGTGATGATGTAGGAATGTGGCCCGGTTTGTGGCGGTATGGAGTGGGCAATGCTACTCGCCTCCGTGACTTGGTTCACAGGTGCCCGCTGGGTAACGACAAATGAGTAGCAGACTCTGGCCTTGTTGTGGCATAGGGTTCGTCATCCAAATGCCCACTGTTGGAAAAAAATAACTATTTCAATCCTTATGAAATCGGTATTTCGGACTTCCTTACAGAACATTTTGTTCAAGCAGATGGTTTCAAATTCTATTTTAGATGTGTGCTGCCCAGTAACGAGAAATGCTTATTGCCTTTCTATTTCCCCTGTTTTGTATATCTAAGTGGATGTTTGAAATTTTCCCATGTTTTAATTAAATATTTTTTGTAATCGAGGAAAACTATTCTGAAATGTTAAAGCTGTGAATGTTTAAAATGCTCTACAAAGGTTTTTACATGCATTTTATTAATTATGCTGTGACAAGAACACTTATGAAAAGTACATCACCCTTCTGCAATTTTTAGTTGATTATATATATATATATATATATATATATATATATATATATATATATATATATATATATATCATACATATATATATATATATATATATACAACTAATTAAATTTTCAAAGGAATTATAAAACTGATTCGGAAGAGTTTTTTTGAATAACGTTTAAAATTTTATTTAAAATATTTTTAGCATTTTAAATTTGAATTAAATTAAATAACTTTTAAAAATTGTATAGTGTATTTTCTTCTTGATTCTCTAGTTTCCTTCCAAAAGGCAACTTGATGTTGCAGCAGAATTGCTACACGATGATCTATTTTGGAGGTCAGACGTTACATCCCAAAATACTATACAGCTCACTTTAATTAAATGAGTTATATATTATTTATAGAGTGATTTTAATAATCTCTCTTATATGTATTTAAAAGTTATAATAATAAAATTAATAGTTTGCAATGAATCATGTAAAGAATACAAAAATATTTATAATCAAAATAATTGTAAATAATGAGATTAAGCATTCATGTATGGAAAATTTGTATTTAATAATCGCCAACCAAGCCTACTGGATTTCGCGACCCATGTCTTCCAATGGTAAACGTGCATTAAGCACTGGATGGAAAATTGTGATTGGGAAAAATAATTTTGAATAGTTATAATAGGTTAGGGAAAAATAAATCCATTATTTTTTCGGTAGATGGCTGTAGTGATTGATACCTCGTGAAATACCGATCAAACAATTTCAAATTTTTGCTCGTTGTCAAGGTAACATTTCTCACTAAAAGAATTCTTTTGATGTTTTTTGTTTGGTCCATTCAGTTGCGAGAGTTACAGGGTGTTGAAAATGGAAGTGAACAAAGAAAAATTCGGCACATTATACAGTTTTTCTTTGGCAAAGGCAAAAATGCAAGTCAGGTAGCCAAAATTGTGAATGGTGTTTATTGTGACCATATTGTAACAGCCAATTATGTGCAGTTTTGGTTTCGTAGATTCCGTTCAGGAATTTTTGATGTTAAAGATGCACCTCGCACAAGTAGGACAGTCGTCAAAAATATCTATAAAATCGAAGAAATGACCGAAGTTAACCGGCAAGTTAGCTGTCGTAACATCGCTCAGGTGTTAAAAATGATACATAAATCAGTTTTAAGCCGTTTACACAAAGCTGGATTCAAAAAGAAGCTCTATGTTTAAGTGCCACACCAATTAACAAAAAAAAAAAAAAAAAAACAGACGATGGATTGAATTTTTATCTGCGAAGCCCCCACCAAACATAATGAGTTAGACCCATTTCTTAAATGGATGGTGACTGGAGATGAGGAATGGATCACATACGATAACCCTCTGCGAAAACGATCGTGGTCAAAGAGTGGTGAAGCACCTCAAACGGTGTCCAAACCAGGACTGACGGCCAGGAAGGCTCTGCTGTGCATTTGGTGGGACTGGAAGGGGATTATTTATATTGAGTTGCTTCCATATGGCCAAATACTAAATTCTGATCTCTACGGTCAACAACTGGACTGTTTGAAGATAGCGATTAACCAGAAACGACCAGAATTGGCCGACAGGAAAGGTGTCGTGTTCTACCAGGACAGTGCTAGGCCACACACGTCTACAGTCACTTGCCAGAAACTTCAGGAGCTTGTTTGGGAAGTTTTAATACACCCGCCATACAGGACGGACTTGACACCAAGCGATTACCATCTTTTTCTTTTATTGCAAAATTTCCTTAGTGATAAAAAAATGTCATCCATTGAAGATTGCGAAAATCGACTACTAAAGTTTTTTGCAAATAGAGACCAGGACTTCTATGCGAGAGGTATTATGAAGTTAACTTTAAAATAGCAACAAATCATATAGCAAAACAGTGAATATTTGACCCAAATAGGACTAATCCGAAGCATGTTAAATGTATAAAGTCTTGAAGTTTATATAAAAATAATGGATTTCTTTTTCCCCAATCTATTATTTGTTATATATTTTTAATGATTGTCACTAGAGTAAATAGGCTTTATTCAAAACGCTGTTTGGCAACACTAAATTAGGTCTAAATTGAGCAGCAGTTAAATGTAAATTGAATGAGGTATGAAATGCTTTAAAATTCTCTTCAGCTGTGAAGTTATTATATGGGAAATCGAGGATTCTTTTTAACCACGTTCTAAGCCATTTCTGATTGGTGATGTAAAAAAAAAAAAACAGATTTTTTTTAAATAGAGAAAAACTATAAATATAATTTTTTTAAAAAGAAAACTATGTGAGAATGTCGAAAAAATGAGAGTTCTTGAGGTCGTATATATTTTTTCTGTTCTTCAGCCGTTGCTCAAAAATGACATTTATAAATTAGAGATTGGACAACATGCCTTTTATCTTTCAACGAGCAGTGTTCCGTGTTCCCGCCTTGAAAAATTGTTCAAAAGGCGATAAAGTGCGCCAATTATGGCAACCTCCTACGCTCTTGTTTCTCTCTGAAAAACTTGATTCAGAAAGAGAAAGGAAGGGAATTGTATTTGTAGCGGTATTCTCCGCGTTCTTATTCGAGCTATCGTGCTTAAATAAATATTGTTATTGTTTGTTATCGACAGAATTATTTATTTAAATCCTACCATTTTGGTCCATCGAGCCGGAGGTGAATTAGCGTCCTTTGGATACATAAAAAATTTGAAACTCATATTGTTGAGTAAAAAAGGTATTACTTTCGTTTTGCATCATGTCGGACTTTAAGGTCTTGAATCACCGACGAGGCACTTTGAAGGCAAAAATTGGAAGATTAGAAGCTTATGTTAAAAGTGATAAAGCAAAGAATGATGACGCTGTTACTTTTGATGTAAAAATTAGAAATGTTGAAGAAGCAAAAAATGATTTAATTGAATTGCGTCTATAATACCATGCTATCCTAGACGAAAAAGATGTAGAGGAAAATGAACAAATCCTTGATCAAATGGATGAAGAAATCGAAGAATTAGAGGTAAGCTTGTTAAAATTAAAATCCTCCTTAAAAAGTGAAATATTGCATGCTGATTCATTTGCTAATGAAAAGAACTGAAGTAGTATAAAGGTAAAATTACCAGACATTCCTCTTCCAAAATTTTCGGGACATTATGAGGACTGGAATAATTTTAAAACACAGTTTGAAACATTGATTTCTTCTAATGAGCATTTAGATGAAGTTCACAAATTATTTTACTTGCAATCGTCCTGAACTGGAAATGCCCGACAAATTCAAACTACAGAAGATAGTTTTTCTTCGCTTTTTCAGGCGTTACAAGAGCGCTACGATAATAAAAGGCTTATAGTTAATTCAAATATTTCGGGATTAATAAATTTAGAAAAAATTAACTATGAATCAGGTATGGAGTTGAGATGCTTACTAGACAAAGTAATCAAACATGTTAGAGCTCTTAAATCTTTAAATTTGGATTAGATGATTTAATTGCTAATATTTTGATTAATGTTGTTTTACAAAAGGTAGATAAAGAATCAAGAAGGCTCTACGAAATGTCGCTTAAAACATCCGAATTACCCAAGTGGGATGAATTTATTGAATTTTTAAAAGGAAGATGTCAGTACCTAGAAAACGTTCACGCATCTCAGTTAAAACCGAAAATGGGCAGTAAAATGAAAAGTTTTTTCGTTGACTCTAACGTAAACAAATTTCAGTGTTTAATTTGTAACTCACCACAATATCACCCGATTTTCAAATTCCCAGAATTTTTAAAGGCTAGTGTGAAACAAAGATTTCTCTTGATCAAGACATTCAAGTTATGTTTAAGATGCTATAGTTCAAAACATAAATTAAATTCTTGTGATTCTAAGTTTAAGTGTAAAATCTGCCAGTCATTGTCTCATGGATCCCTTTTGCATGACTTTTCGAAATCGGAAATAAAAAATAAAAACCAAAGTTTCGAGCAGCCACCCAACAACACTCAAGAGCAAGGAGTTGAACCTGAGGTCAAAATTCCCCCCTCAGAGCTTTCTGAAAATACGTGTGCAAGCGCCACTTACGGACATAAATCTCAAACCGTGGTGTTGGCTACTGCTCGCGTTTTAGTGCGGAATGCTTTTGGAAAGTCACATATGTTGCGATCTTTGCTTGATTGTGGCTCCATGATAAATGCCTTAAGTCGCGACGCCAATTAGAGGATTAAGTGGCTCATTGATAAATGTAAAATATAAGGCAGTAGTGAAAATTTCTAATTTATCTAAAGATTTTATTAGAGTTTCGGAATTTATAATTGCCGCCCCCCGAAAATCACAAACATAAACCCCGCACGACACTTGAACATTAACTTTAGGAATTTGCCTAACGATATAAAACTGGCGGATCCCGCATTTTTCAGACCTACCAAAATCGACTGTCTACTTGGGGCAGATTTATTTTTTGATATATTAAAATCCGAAAAATTAAGGTTTAAGGACTCTTGCTTAATTCTTCAAGATAGTGTTTTCAGTTTTATTCTTAGTGGCTCAAATGACATTTTTCTAACACGATCAGCAATCATTATTGCGGACTGATGCAGGAATCAATTAACATTAATAAAACTCTTCGAAAATATTTTGAACTTGAATCAATTAAAAATACGAATCCTATTTTAAGTCCAGAAGAAATGGATTGTGAAGAACACTTCATAAAAACGCATTATAGAGCACCTGATGGCTGATATATCGTGAAAATCCCCCCTTAAAACTGACCATGTGTTAGGAAAATCAAAATTACTGGCATCTAAGCAATTAGATTCCTTATGCAAAAGATTGGAGCGCAATCATCAAATAAAATCATTATGTAAAGACTTCTTGCGAGAATATAAGTATCTAAATCATATGGAGGAGGTATCAGGGGATTGAACCCCAAACATTGTATATTACATGCCTCATCATGAAATCTTGCGGTCTAAAAGCAAATCAACGAAGATGAGGATTGTTTTTAACACCTCAACTCCTACATCTACAGGTACATCTTTCAATCACCTGTAAAAGTTAGATAGAATTCCGCAACAAAACTTTTTTCCATAATGCTTCGGTTTAGAAAACATAAGTTTGTTTTTTCGGCAGATATATGCAAGATGTATAGACAAATCTTAGTCCATCCATCGCAAAGAGATTTACAAAGAATTCTTTGGAGGGAAGGTCCATACATTTCTGTTAAAATATTCATGCTTAAAACTGTGACATATGGAACTGCCGCCGCACCCTACCTTGCCACGAGAGTGCTTCAAGAGTTATGCGATGAAGAAACTTTGTTCTCAGATCCTGCTAGAGTTGGACGGGATGATTTTTATACCAATGACGTATTAACGGGATCATATGATCGGGAATCAACAAGACAATTACTACTCCAGCTTGTACAGTTACTTGCACGGGCAGGTATGTCCCTTCACAAATGGAATTCTAACGATGACAGTCTTCTCGAAGGTATGAATAGTAGTGAACAGTATTCGTTCGAAGATTCTGAGAAAATTAGTTCCGTTAAGGTTCTAGGAGTATAGTGGAAACCTATACTTGATTGCCTTTTATACAAAGTTACAGTTCAACATAGAGACACTTGCACTAAACGCTCTGTATTGTCAGACATTGCGAGGATATTCGATCCTCAAGGACTTATTGGTCCTGTTGTGACAAAGGCAAAATTGTTCATGAAATAACTCTGGCTCTTAAATGCAGATTGGGAAGCTACGCTTCCAGTTGCTCTTTTAGAACGGTGGACAGAATTTGTGTCACTTCTCCCAAAACTAGAAACCTTAGTTATTCCAAGACATTGTTGGAATGATGGAAATGTTACGATTCACGGTTTTGCAGACGCTTCTACAGCTGCTTATGGTGCAGTTGTTAATGCGCAGTGCAAATTATCAGATGGAACTATTTCGGTTCACCTTCTGTGCAGTAAATCCAGAATTGCTCCGGCAAAACAGATCACTATTCCTAGATTGGAACTTTGTGCAGCATTGCTACTGGCTGAACTTATGCAGAAGGTTAACAAAGCCTTAGACATCAAGGACTGTGCCACAATTTTGTGGTCCGAATCCAGTATCGTTTTGGCTTGGATAAAAAAATCGGCTCACGAACTGTAAAACATTTGTCAGCAATCGAGTAGCAGCCATACAAGAGCTCACTGCGAACTGTCAGTGGCGACATGTGTCCTCAAGGGAGAACCCAGCAGATCTGATATCCAGAAGCTTATCTCCAGATGACATCATAAGTAAAGACCTGTGGTGAACTGGACCAGCATTTCTTAAAGAAACCACTCAATTACAAGAGACTAGCATTCTAGAATCTGTTGTGGACAATAATGAGTACTCGAAGGAACTGAAACAACAACCCGAGAACATTAATTTAACTGTTACAATAGACAATTCAGCTTTAGGTCATATTCTTAAGATTACCAATAACTATGTTAAACTAATTAGAATTTTAAGTTTCTGTTTCAGATTTCTTCATAATATTAGAACAAGTGAGGACAAGCGTTATGGGCAGATCTCCAGTGAAGAATTTCATTTCGCAAAAATAAAATTAATTTCCATGGTTCATTCGAAGAATTCAGAGAGGAGTATAAGGCTTTAAAGGGAAGTAAACCCATTCCAGGTAGAAGTTTTTTAAATTCCTTAAATCTTTTCTGTGATACAAACGGTGCCATCAGGGTTGGAGGGCGTCTTCAAAATTCCGATTTAGGTTATCAGAAAAAACACCAAATTATTCTTCCGGCAAAAAGTAAGCCAACTTATTTAATTATGGAACATTTGCACAAAAAATATTTTCATAATGGACCACAAACTCTCTTGTATTACACAAGACAAAAGTTTTGGCCTATAAATGGCAGAAACCTGGCAAGAAGAATTGTACATAATTGCGTAAATTGTAAAAAAAACAAGCCTATTGTAGTAGAGCAATTAATGGGAAATCCTCCTCAGGAGAGAGTTACGGTAAATCCTTCATTTACAAATACTGGTGTAGATTTTGCAGGATCATTCCTTATTAGGTATAGAAATCAAAGAAATGGTACACTTCATAAGGTTTATGTTGCTGTTTTTGTCTGCATGGCCACTAAGTCTATTCACATTGAGATAGTTTGTGACCTAACATCGCAGGCATTTAATGCAGGGTTGAAAAGATTCTTCGCCCGACGTGGCAAATATAGACCTTGTTCTCCAAGAATGGAAAAATTTTTGTTGGTGCCCAGTCGGAACTTAAGCAATTGCATCGATTAATAAGCCATCCTGATGAGGTACTAGATAAGTTCCTAACCTCTGAACAAATTAAATGGTCCTTTATTCCGCCTGGAGCTCCTAATTTTGGAAGACTCTGGGAAGCGGGAGTTAAGTCCTTTAAACACCATTTATTTAGGGGTGCAAGAAATGCCCATTTCAGTTATGAAGAGTTTCTTACCATAGTTACGGAAATCTAGGGAATCCTAAATCCAAGACCCTTGACTCCGATGTCGTCAGATATCAATGACCTAGAGGCCTTAACACTAGGTCATTTCTTAATTAGGCGACATATAACTACAATTGTTGAACTAAATATCGTTGATGTTCCCAATAATCGTTTATCAAGGTGGAAACAAGTTGAAAAACTGACTCAGATTATTTGGAAGCGTTGGAGCTTGGAATATCTGAGTCATTTTCAAAATCGCAATAAATGGAAATTTTTAAAAATGAATATCAGCCATGAGGTATGTTAGTAGTAGTAAAGGAGCCTAATCTACCCGAATGCAAGTGGCTTCTTGTGAGAATACTAGAAGGTTATCGTGGCCCTGACAATTGTGTCAGAGTGGTCAATGTTCGTACTGCTTATGGGATTTTAAAAAGACCCATTACAAAATTGTGCATACTTCCTGTAAATACTGCTTAGAATTAATGTACTGTCATAGCATTGTAGTCTCTGAATATTATTTATCATTATTATTTTCTGTATTGTTTAATTGCATTAATATAATTGTTCTTACCATTTAGTACTTGAACTTGTGTGTGTTAATTATGAATATTATTTGCTGAACCTAAACCAATGTAATGTTTATTATTATGTTAGAATATATTACTTTAAAATTGTGTAAATCATATTTTTGCTATTGTTTGATTGTTGTTGAATGTTAACCATTCCACGGGGCCGGGATGTTGCCGCCTTGAAAAATTGTTCAAAAGGCGATAAAGTGCGCCAATTATGGCAACCTCCTACGCTCTTGTTTCTCTCTGAAAAACTTGATTCAGAAAGAGAAAGGAAGGGAATTGTATTTGTAGCAGTATAGTCCGCGTTCTGATTCGAGCTATCGTGCTTAAATAAATATTGTTATTGTTTGCTATCGACGGAATTATTTAATTTAAATCCTACCATTCCGTGAAGGAGTGCTTCGAACATAAGCAAATTTACTGTGAGTTCAAATCAACATTGCTAATTTTTAAATTAATTAGAAATACTTTAATTAAAACTTTCAAATAAAAAATATCGTAAATTTTAAACTAGTCGGAGATCACAATGCTCTATCATAAGTTTTATTCTACTATGAATTTAACCCCAATTAAAAAATCACTGAACACAAGCATGTTATTTATATAAATGGCATTTGATTTAAAGAAAAATATATAAAAAGACACAAAAATGGTTGAATTCAATGGTATCATAGTGATATCCAATAATAATTGATAATTAACATAATTAATAACCAATTTTTATATTGGTTTATATAATGTTTATATTATACTCAAGTAATTATATAAGTTAGTAATTGTAATGCTTAAGAATTCAAGATCATTTAAAAAATGTCAAATTTCGTAATAAATTTTAAATTTAAGGTTGACACTTAAAAATAATTCTCTCTCTCAATATCTTCGAAATAAATTTTAGTTAGAAATGCTAAATAGGATGCAAATTTTGATTATAGTCATATATCATCTAAATTTATTTTTTAATATAATAGATTACTTGAAGAACCATTTTCATCCACTGTTTTGATACATAACAAATCAACAAATCCATAGATAAGAACTCTACTTTGTTTTGTGATTACATATATATATTATAAAACCTCAAAACGAATTATGGTACTTATCTTCAGATAAATTTTTTCCTTAAGATATTAGCTTAACTTTTAAAAGATGACAGTGGAAATTCACAGTTATTGGTATACCATTATGCTTCATATAAATTAGCAAGTAATAAAGTGATTCAACTAAATGATATAAAATAAAACTTTAAAATATCAAAAATATATATTTGGTTTAATGAATCAAAATCTGAAAATATCTGTATAATACACAAGTAAGATGTTACGAGGTGCTATACTACATCCGATTATTTTCTTGGTTAAGAGCTGCTCCACACTTTATTCATTTAAGCACTGTACTACGAAAATTTCTTGAAACAATAGCACCTACTCTATCATTCTTCACAAAGGGAAACTTTGGAATTCCTCTCTCACTGTTTTACATTTGCATTAACAGTAAATAGTTGGAAATTAAATTGTAACGTACGCACACATGAGAACTCAACAATGCAAGACAGATGGCGCTGCGGTTTTGGAAGTTTATTAATTACAAACCTTGTTCCGCCTTTGTTTAATATTATTAGAACTAGTGTCTCATGTTCCTTTGGGTGTATTATGTATTAGAGACAGTAACTGCTGATTAAAGATGTCTTTAGAAGCCATACAAATCACATTACATTTATCTGAAAAGACCAGACGGTATATGTAAATGAGGACTGCTTGATATTAAAGATGTACAGAAAATCGAAATTTACACAGTTGACAGAATGCTTAGTTTAATTCATTCTTTTATCAATCGACACTTGTAACACCTTTCAAAACGAATGTAAATCTTGATGGAGTTATTTTGCAATTAAACCTTTTTAATCTACATAAAATCCTTGTGTTATATGCTTTAACAATATTATAAACAGTTTTTCATGTAGAAAAGATTTATATTCTAAGCTAAAATATAGAAGTTTAATTTCAGCATTTCTATAGAGTAGGAGCAAGTGACACCAGGAATTTTTAGTCATAGAACATATTTCTATTCCTGGTAGGTTTTTGTTTTAATTAAAAGCATTTTCGTGGTCTTTTTCGATTCGAATTTAATTAATGTATGTAAATAGTTCAAGAAACTTCCAAAAAATCAAAAGTATATAAAGAAAGTCGAAAGAAAACTCCTGTCTTTTGTTTTTCAATAACTGCTGAAATCTGATGCTGGATCTTCTATTCCCAAGAGTATGATGATCATATCCCAGCTAAAAATCACAATAGAAAATCTTTTAAGCCCAAAAAAATTGTTCACTCATGTATAGTAAATATAACCGAGTCTTTATTAAAAAAATAACTTAAAATAAAAAAAATGAATAAGAAATTCCAGATATCATAAGTGTGATTTATAAAAATGAAGTACTCAGCTAAAGAACATAATCCTTTCCAGTATTTATGATATTGGAAAGAAATTTACAAGCATTAAGTTGACAAATTAATCATCAAAATGCATTTATAACTATGACTAATATGTCAAGTTCCCGAATTAACATTATAATGAAAGAAAATATTTTGTTGGCATGTTTTTTTTAAAATTGGTTCAACTGTTTCGAATCATTCTTTAGTCCCATAAAATGATTCATGGTAGTCGGACAGGAAAACTAATTTCGCTCTTCAACATATGGTAATGGATATGATATTTTGTTTAAGAATAAAGTGTTCCGCTTAGAAATTTGACGCACATTACAAATTCGTATGATCAAATATCTCTGTTCTCGTGTTGTACAGCAGATTATAAAAGGGCCCACACCACTTCAATGAGAGGTATAAATTATAAATTGATGTTAGTTGTATTTAAGCTCTTCGGTTTTAAAAAATAGACAGTTGAAAAAAACATAAAATAACAATAGATTAAATTAAATTTAAATATTGACACTTGTGGTAGCTTTTTTGCGAGAGACTCATACATGCTGTACCATGCTTTGCGGTACATGTTGATCACGAGTCGTAAAATAATCGCTTAAAATCACAAGACTATCATACGTAGCAATTTCTACAAGGTATAGGAAATTCCAGCTGTAGAATTCATCATTTCTCTGTAACAATTCAGCTAATACAACAGGAAACAGTTTCCAAAGTCAGAAGTCTAATACCTCAGGCAGACAACAGCTTCAATGCTCTAAACCATAGTTTCCCAAAGTGGTCCAGGTGGACCCATAGGGGACCACACAAGGGTCCACGTAGACGTGAAAAGAAAACAGGGGTTTACAAATTGTAAGTGGGAGTCTACGAAATATTTTCTGGTTTTCATAATAAAGAACAAAAATTTTGTCTTGAATTTACCTATCAACGTAGGCAGGTAGCATCATTCACTAGGTAGATATTCAAAAGTATTCGAGACTCAGTTCAAACATAGAATTGAATAGAATAATAGATAATAGTACATGAGTGTACTTGGTAAATTGAAATTTATGGAGCAAAATATTAGTCCACACGAATTCTCCCAGTTTCCGCACTTTTCACAGATAGAATGTCTTGATGAGGATATTCAGACTTATGCTCAACATTTAAATACCCTGCACGATGACTTCAAAAATAAATTTGAAGATCATTCTGACGATGGAAATACCCCCATGGATTATAACCCCATTTGATGAAATAGAAGAAGCGAATGTGTTATTACAAGAGGAGCTACTTGAGCTCAGCACCAACGAGAAACTGAAGGTGAAATTTAAAAAAAGGTTATCAAACATTTTGGCTGCAGGCAGAAATCCCCGAAAAATATCCTGGGCTGTGGGAAATTGCGAGAAAATTTTTGATAACGTGTGTGTTTCCCTCGTCATATCTTGTCGAAAGAAGTTTTAGGGCCGTTACCAGCCTGTTAACAAAAAAAGGAGCTGATTGAACATCACAAAACGGTGAGATTTGAGATTACTCCTCACAAAACTGAAGCCAAATATTAATAATTTGCTGTCAATTCATCAAATACATCCGTCTCATCAAAAGTATGACTATTTTTTATTGTTGATGTACATTTCAGAGTTCATTGTTGATTTTTTATCAATTGTTGATTGTTTATAATAATAAACGTTTATAATTTTGTATAACCGTTTATAATTTTGTACAATAATTTTGTATAATTATAATTATTATAATATATATTATAATAATTATAATATATATAATAATTTTAGTAAACACAAAATTATAATAATTATAATTTTGTGTTTATAATTTGGTATTAAGTATTATTTTAATAAATAGGACAAAGAAAATGTGCTACTTTTTTTTCTTCTTAACACCCCCAATTTAGGGTGCAATTTTTTAGGAGTTTTGGGAATACAGTAGAAATGTAGCAGCAGGGGGTCTACCGAAAATAGGAAAACTTTGAAAATGGTCCATGAGAAAAAAAAAGTTTGGGAACCCATGCTCTAGACAATCATTCAACACTTTATCGTCTCCACTAACAACCCTTCCATGTGCTTTGAGGGTATTTATACCTACTTACGTAAAAATCTAAAAGTTTTGCCAAGTTTCTGGAACATACTAAGCTATCTCGCTTGTCCTAGAGCTTCGGTGATGGAATTCTCCAAAAACAGCTATTTATCGTGAATTAGTCGCCAAAGCGACAAATCGTAAGAAATACTGTTTTTAACATAAAATACGCCTAAATTGATTTAAGACAACTTTTTGTTTAAAATCTGAGTATTTCAGATTTGTTGGAGATATTTTAAGGCAAAATAAACTTATATTTAAAATTTTGTAACAATATTCCAAAAATATCTTTTTTTGCTAAGTGGTCGCCATGTCACTAAATCGCATAAAATGCAGTTTTTAACATAGAATAATCCTAAATTGCACAATTTTTGCTCAAAATCTGAGTATTTCAGATCTGTCTGAGACATTCTAACACAAATGAAAATGATGATTAGAAACTTATAACTTTGCAGATAACACACACAGTAGGTTATATATAATAAAAGATCTTTGAGTAGGAAATATCTTTAGAAATTAAAGATTCATAAGGTAAAATAATATCTCCATAGGTGAAAACTTATGGAAGCAGATCCAAGTCATTTTTCTGTGACTAAAGTGCTATTGGTTCGATATCCTTATTAGCTAATGTCAGAAGAAACAAGAAGTCGGATTAATATGGTAATTGAACGTAACATATCAAAAGAAAAAATGTGTAAATATATTCCCTCTACTCTCTTGAACTTTTTAAGATTGACGACACAAAGACTTCATTTTATTAAAGTAATCAATAATCACGTCAGCAAATTCTTCTGAATTTTGATCTTTCCTTTTCGAAGATAAATATTTTAAATCTATGGTATTTATTCTTTTCTCAAATTCTTTGTCTAATAGAATAAGATAGAACTTTCATAACAACAAACATTCTGCTTTTCTGTTTCCTTCTAACGAAAGGAATTAGCATACTTTATTCAAGCATACCTGAATTTCTAATGAAAAGTGCTCTAAGAATAAACAAAGAAAATTCAAATAAGAAACTCTTTTAACCTCACTAAATACTTTTTTTTTCATTTCCCACTGTTTCGTAACTATGCCATTTTATACAAACTGTTTTAAATATGTCGGCATTTCAGGAAAATTGCTCGTCATAAATTGCCTTTTGTGGTGCAACAACGGAAATTAAACTGCCTAAAAGTTTGGTAATTAAAAAAAAATGAAAGGTGAGCTAAAAGCAATTTGAAAGCATTAAGAACAGTAAAAGGAATACATTAAAATGCTATTTGTAAACTATTATTTAGAATACCATCGAACTTTTATCCCCAGTAAAATGCAAAGTAAATATTTTAAATTTTGATTTTACGATTTTGTCATAGATTTTTTTAGTAAGATTAAGCATTATTTTGTTTACAGACAAATTAAATTATTAAACGCATAAAAATATTAGAACTCACATTTGTTATTATTAATAGAAAATCTTACTTAACACAAAGTAATATAAATAGTTAATTTTCATTGTGATTGTTTTTAAACTTAACTGATTTAATAGCTCTACTAAATCAGTTATATTATTCATCTGTTTTCCAAATAGTACATGGATGATAGGTTCACGAACATAATCTGTAACAAGATTATGTTCACTATCCGATTTGTTCGTTAACTCTGATCATTGATATTCATAGATTCCTATGTGAAATCTATTAATTCATTCTGGAGAACCTAAAAATTAAATTTAAAAAAGAATGTATTATTTCTCTGTAAATTTATTAAAAAATAATACATGCATATAGTCTTGTATATTAATCAGTTCTTTACATTTGTTGTTTATGGGCGTTAAATAACTTGTCTAATATCGATTGCTTTTCTCGCTTTTTCAGGATTTTCTGGAAGTGACTATTAGTATTGTCGTTGAAAAGATAGCACCACAATCTTACTGAGATCAGCTTGATTTTTGGGTGCCATTTTAAGACTATTACTCTAACATTTTCCTACTTCTTCAACGAATGAATTAGAAATGTTTGAGTTTATTTTGTTAAATTCAAACATTCATAAGCTTTGAATTTAATCTTCAACTCGTTCATAAATTTATGCTGATCACATTAAAAAAAAAAACTTTATATAATATATCTTCATTGTAGTAAATTTCAGAAACGAATAATTTATTTCGAGCACTTTGACATTCCATATTGAATATTATGATATTTGAAACCATTAATTTCTTTCTAATAAATTTATAGTTTTCAGTTTTGAGAAAACTTTGCTTAGTTGATGGTTTTTACAATTGTATCACAAGGGACAAAAACCGGGAAAATTTTTGGACACACCCACTTCCGCAAGCAATGAACATCATTCCTCTCTCATTTTTCAACTATGATGCGTCATGAGGAAATATTTCAAAAAGCGGGCCTAGTGGTCAGAGCATCAGCCTTAAGGGTAGGGTTCGATTCTCGATGCCACTAAAGTATAAATGCGATATACATGGTCGTTAAATTTGTGGAATCAATAATCTGTGGTTGATCATTGAGCAGTTACCGTGAGTGTAATGGTCTGGAGAAAATTTCTTTCCCCTCCAGATCAATGTGAAAACTGAATGAGTGGATCCTCTGGTGGTGCCACCTATCGGAGAAGTTCAGAGCCAAGTCTTACATTCACCTTTGTAGTGTTCTGGTTAAATGAAAGGCCCACACTACTGATTTAAATTCGCATAGCTATAGACATAGCGAGCTTGACTTGTCCAAATGTATTAAATAATAGTTAATTTAGTAGAAACTAACAGATTATAAATAACGTTTATTATATAACCGTTCATATTAGAAATATAACGTTTGTCCGTATGTGTGTTTAAATGAAAGCTTCTTTCACACTCGTACAGTTTATGGTTTAAAAAATACACGCATCTCGTTTTTTAATAACATAAAATTTGTACGTTGTTGTTGCACCAGCATGCTTCCATGTAACTAACTCTGCGTTGGGCTCAATCAGTTTAATAAAAGCAGCCGGGTGGAATCTTCGAGATTTTGAAACAGATACCAAGCATAAGACCTCCAATACTTGGCCTGTTACCCCCAAAAGTATTATTTCACTGGGAGGACATTGCGACCATACCCAGTTTCAACGTGCCCCATCCAATTTTAGCGAATACGACAGATCCTCGGTCGGCCAGGATTCGAACTCACTACTTTCCGATAATGAGCAAGATGCCCTAACCAACGAGGTCACTGCGGCCTTTCTTGTACGTTGTATGGGCAGAAAATGGAAACTTCATTATTACAGTGATTTAAATATTGAGTAATATTTTTCTCCAGTAAGAATAATGCGTAACTCCTTGTTTCCTCTTGATGTGTCTGTCAATAATAACAAATCGAGCTGCTGCTTGGGATTGAATAATTAATTTTATTTATGTGAAGATTATTAATCGAATGCTTAAGAAATTTTCTCCCATGTATTTTTAAATAATCATAATTACTTTAATAATTACTTTCTTCATTTGTGAAATCAAGATATATTCTGAAATAATTGAAAGTTGTAGACATTTCATTTAAATACATTTATTATTCCCATAGCGCAATAATTAAGAGATTAAATACAACTTTTATTAACCATATCATATTCATAGTGTTCTGAAGGTTATTTAGTTTTAAAGATCCCATTAAATTACTCTTAATGAATATCAATAAACATTTATTTATAATTTCAATCATGCTCTAATGGAACCACCAAAAACTAAATAAGTAAGTACAGTTTCTAACATCAATGATAGGCAGAGGACAAATATCAACATTATATATACAATTTTACACTGATGACTGTTTTGAATATATAAAATAATATATACTATACAAATTCCTACGACTATAAGAAAAAAAATATAAATGCAAATATCACAAAGAGTAAATTAAATCTTCTAAAAAATTAATTAAAATATATGCTCATATTAATTATTACCCAATATAAACAAAATACCAATGATTATTTAGATTTATGAATAGAAGAAACATATAATAATTCGAAGAAGAAAATATATAAAAGAAATACTAATGTGTATTCCTTTTATATATTTATAAAGTGTACTAAAATCGATTGGAAAAAAGGAAAACATATAATTTTGAATAATGACAAGAAAAAAAGCGAGGGAAAAGAATTTTAATTCAGAATATCATAATAAATTTGCTTTCATAAAATTTTAATGGCACAGAATGAACAATATAAAAAATTAACAGCGTTTTATTTAATAATTTGTTGGAATAAATGATTTTGCTAGAAATGAATTTAAGCAATACTTACAAAAACTACCACAAAGACGCATAAAACATATTCTAAACTAACCCTATATAGAGAAAAATGTTACTATTCCATATTTAAATTGCAATCAGGGTTTATTTCCTATTAGATAATTTTACTGTTGATAGGGCTTTTTCTATACTGTTCTGAGATTTTCAACAAAAAATACTGCAAAATACCCAAATAAACTACAATATAATTTTAGAAATTATTGCGCTTAACTGTAACTTTGATACAAACAATAAATTTATGAATCTAAAAGCTTTTAGAATATGTGCGACATACTTCCAATTGAAAAAAAAATATGAGGAGTTTCAGAAAACTATATAAAAATGAAACCATATAACATATAACTTGTATAAAAAATGGTGTTTGAGAGTATTATAGAATTAGTTATTTGTATATTCATACGAAAATTATAATATATATAATATTCTGAAATAAATAATTTATATAATGAGTATTGTAATTTATCATTAATGCAAATTATTTTTATGATTTTGTTCACAGCAAGTGAAAATTTACAACACTCTCAGTCAAAACCAAACACATTCCCAAATTAAAAAAGAAGCTAAACATTAGCATTTAAGTACATTCTTAAATTATCTACAAAAAAGGAGTATCCAAAATTTTTGGAATGAGTAGAAAATATAAATTCTCCAGTCATTACGTCATTTGACGTATTATGACGTCACGAAAATGATGGACGAGGTGATAAAAACAATATTCAAGTAAGAAACCATTAACTGAAATAAAAGTATATTTTATTCCCCTTTTTACTGTAAGCATTTAAAGAATATTGTTTTAAATAATGCTCACATTTAGGGAAAATTACCTTTTCTAAAACGCTTTTTTTGCAATAAAGGAAATTAAGTTACTTAAAAGCTTGATATATATAGTTTAAGCAAAATAAAGAAAAACTATTTTGAAATCAGTAAGAAAATAAAGAGATGTATGCACTTGACAGCTTATACACTGAACACTATGTATACACTGAACACTTGATAACTGTTATTTAAATGGCAACTGTATACGAAAAATCTTTGCATGACAAAAATGGCATTGTGTAATGTTTTAAACTTTACTTTTATCTTTTCATAAAACTTCTTAAATAGGATTAATCCTTTATTTGTTTTCATACCAATTATTTAACTTATTAACAATGGCTATGTTAAAAACCCAATAACAAAGTTTATTATTACTGCAGAATTTTAATTTAACGAATGAAAACATTTGACTCTGAATGTGTTTTTTTTTTCAAACTCGATTGATTTAATATCGTCTACAACAGCCTTCCGATAATCTTCTCAAACATAACAGGCCATTTTCACGAGTCGCCACGAAAGAAACTTGGAAAATTCCAGAGCACTTACTCAAACAAACGAATCGGAAGAAAATAAAATCACAGCGCAGTGGGTGATCGGTTAGCGAACATAATCCTCTACAAGACTATGTTCGCTATCCTCATTGTTCGTTAACCGATCATCGATTTACCATAGATTTTTTTGTGAAATCGAGTAATTCGTTCTGGATACCTTGAAAATTCAATTGAAAAAAGTATGTATCATTTCTTAGCAAGTTTATTAAAAAATAATACATCTATGTATAGTTTTGCATATTAATCAGCCCTTTTAATTTTTTTGTTTATGGAGCATTAAAGAACATTTTCAATCCCAATTGCTTTTTCCTCTTTTTAAAGACTTTATACAAGTGATTAATAGCATTGTCGTGTTGTAAAGATCCTTAACCTTACTAATATCAGCTTGGTTTGGGTGCCATTCTATGACCATTGCTCTGACATTTTCCCACTTCTTCAGCAAATGAACGAAGGGGGAGTGCCCAAAATGAAATCAGATTCTGTTTTCAAAGAAATCAATGATAGTCTACTTTGGTTATAAATATTATATTGGAAAAATCTGTTTTTTTCCAGTATGGAACTTTGAAGTTTAATAGGCAAACGACATAATTCAAGAAAGATAAAAAACGATTTTTTGTCCGTTGGGTTTGGCAACATTGCGCATCATGCTGCTAGAGCCGAGAAGTATTCGTCAGAATTCGTTTTAGTTCGTTATACGAATATGTATTCGACTATCAGAACACAAAAATCATGCGTGAAATGTTCGATTCGATCTGATCACCGATTCTGTTCGCAGGTCATAACTACGTTCGTTAACCCATCACGCTACATTGTATAATAGAGCACTGCTCTGACTAATTCGGCAGAGATCATTTATACCGTGTCACTGCCGAAAATGATGGTAAAGATCAATTGGCACATCTCTGAGGCCAATTTGAATAGTTGAGAATCCGAATTATTCAACGAATACAGGTCATGAGTTTGCTGAATGCTACAATCCACATTGCACTCACTGATGGAATAACAAGTATACATGCTTATCGATTGCAAAATGAGACTGACCAATTCAGTGACATGGCAAATGTGGTACACCATGGGCCATAGATGACAGCAGTGAAAGACGGCGGTGGAGATGTATTCAGGGTTTTTCTACCGATGAGCAACTGACCGTTCAGATAACCAAGGAGCTGGAAACCGTGTCACCCAAACTACTGTTCAGCGAATGTTTCTACATCTTGACATCCGATGTGGACGCCTGGTCTATGCATCTATGCTGATAGCTCTTCATCGGCTGAAATTTCCACCCGGTACCGCAACTGGACGTCCACTGAGTGGAGAAAGGTGTAATTTCCTGACGAATCACGTTTTAAGTTCACTCGGCCGAAGGATACTGGCGTATACGACATAAAAACTCATAAAGCAAACATCATGAAGCCTATTTTATAATGGTTATTGTAATATAAAATTATTTTATCTCGAAATTAAACAAATTCTTTATTGTTTTTTGTGAATAAAAACATAATAATATTAAGAAATTTCTACAAACAGATATGCATCTACTCATAACAAGTAGAGTGTTAAAAATAAATTAGTTTTAACAAAGCAGTTCATAATATGTGTGGCTACTGGCCGTTGCTGTTGTTGTTGCACCAGCATGCTTCCCTTTACCAACCCCTGAGTTGGGCTCTGCCAGTTAGATAGAAGCAGCCGGGTGGAATCTTCGTGATTTTGAAGCAGGGACCAAGCAGAAGACACCAAATACTTGGACTGCCACCCGCAGAGGTATCATTTCACTTGAAGGAAATTTGGACCACTCCCAGTTTTAATGTGTATTAGCATCCATTACTGAACACGGCCTATCTTCGGTTAAGTTGGGATTCGAACTGAGTACATTCCGATAAAGAGAACGATGACCTAACAAACCAGGCCACTACGGCCCCTAGTTATAAGCCGGGGGATTAGGAGATCGGCCATCCATCTGGAAAGGGTAGGCATCGATTACCAATGCCACCAAAGGTTCACTAGCTGCATGCGATATATGTGCTCGTTAAATCTCTGGAATCGAAAATCCTGCGTTCAATCATTGAGCAGTTATCATGGGTGCATTGGTCTGGAGAAAATTTCCTGCCCCTACAGATCAATGTCAAAATTTAGGAAATGAATCCTCTGGTGGAGCCATCTATAGGAGAAGCTTAGAGCAAAGTCGTACTTGTTGCTCTGGTTAAACAAAAGACGCACCCTACTGACTTAAATTAACGGCATAGCGAGCTTGGCTTGTCCAAGTGTCATAAGTAACAACAACAACATATTTGTAATTATACATAATATATGTAAAATGTATGACAACTAATAATATAACAAATATAAGCAAAAATTACGTTGAATATTTTTATTAATACTTAATTATCTTCCTATTATCATTTATATCATTATATTTAGATATATATAACCAATAAGAAATTGAAAGAACTTTATTATATTATTTCAGTTACATTATTTCCTTTTATGACACTTTTATGTTGTCTTGTAAATGGTTGTGTTCTTATTTTATGACATTTTTTATACAGATTTAAAACTTTTCCTTGAGCTTGTGATATTGCTACATTGGCTTTCACATATTAAGGCTTTCACGCCCTTTTTGTAAAGGATAAAGTTCTCCAGAATTTTATACTGATTGAAATTTTTTATAAACAATACTTGAGAAACAAATATTAATACAAGAATACTCATATGAAAGCACTTAATGATCTTTCTGCAATTTACAATAATTTTTCTTTAATTCTATCTATATGATTTCCAGTTTCATAGGTAATTTATGTTTGTTCATATGTATTTGAATTTGTCACTAAGTATGTCATTTCTTTTAAAACATCAAATGTGATTTTATAAGTTAATTTTCTATGTTTTCTTTTTTAACAATATGGAAGTATCTATGTTCCTACGCATCTGTTTCTATTATTTCAAAACTTTAATGAATTATTTATTCTTAATTAATTGCAATCTTTTAAAGCTTATTTGCTATTCACAGTATTTAAATAAATTTTTCAGAATCATTTTAATCTTTTAATTTATAACATTTTTTAGTTGATTTTTACCTTAATCATTTTTGCTATCACTTAACCATTTCCTTTTTGCATTAGTATTTATTTTGAAACATAAATAGAAAATAATAGATGTCTTGCTTTTTATATTTTTATAAAAGCTTCTAAAATACCTTTCGAGAAGTTTCTTTATTTATGCAAACATTTTTAAGAAATATTTTTGAAATTTGTAAAACATTTTTCATTTCCAATTTAGTTTTCTTATAATTTTAATAATTTAAATAATTTAAATTTCGAATTAATTTTTCATGCAAATATATGCAAATTTGTCAGATAAAAATATTTTGATCCTTTATAAATAGAATAATGAAATGATTGTTAACATTAATGCATTAATCAAATATAAAATATTTCATTTTAATATAAAATATACTTTTAATTTTTGAAAAAAAATGGCTGAAGAAAGCTGTAACAATAAAACTTTCGTGACTTAAATAATTATTATTATAGTTAATGCAAATCTATATTGGTTTACCTTCTGAGTTGGATAGTTCATTAATATTTTCAAAATTATTTTCTAAAACAAATCTGATTTCACTAAGTTATATTAGTTCTAAGAGCTTTTAAAAAGTTTAAAGATGTTGTGAGAGTTCTTAAAGTTAGTTTATCTGGAAATATTAATTTAACAAGGACAAGTCGTCCTTGTTAAAAATTTATCATCAAAATAAGCAGTTATTAAAAAATTCAAGAAAATTTAGATATCGTTTCTCTCTTGCTATTGGTCTCATAAACAAAATGAATATCAATATTGCTGCTAATTTTAAAACGTTTCTAAATTTTGTCTTAAAATATTTCATACAAATTTGAAATACTCAGATATTTTTGGGAAAAATTGTTTTAAACCAATTTAGGCATATTTTATATTAAAAATAGTATTTCTTGCGATTTGTAGCCTTAAGGAATAGGTGGCGAAAAGCAGATAGTTTTGGAAATTTCCTTCACCGAAGTTTTAGGACCTATATTAAGCAAAGTAATTTAGAATCTTCCAGAAACCTAATGAAGTTTTTAGATTTTCACTCCAAGTCAGGTATAAATATCGCCGCCCAGAATTTTCCTTTTTGTATTGGTAGATTAGAAGTTGTTTAATTGTAACTTGTGCAGTTGGAGCTCAAACTTGTACTGGTGTAGAAATTGTTACCAATAAAAGTCGTGTGATTTTTAAGAGACAGTTTTACCGACTCTCAATCAACACGAATCACGCGGTATAAAATATTATATTTTTTATTACAATCACACACGTAAAAAATTATTTCTTGTTTATATAGCATTGCTTTTTATAATTATAAATATCATTTTATTAGTTTTTGCAACTGAAAGCTCTTTATCACTTAATCTCAATGAGTTTCTACTTCAAGAAATTGAATAAGATTAAATTTTTCTGTTAATTAAAAACTATTCATTGTATTTTATTAATAAAATAAAGCTTTCAATGAAAACCATTTTACAAAATTTGTAAAGATAGATATTGATTTTATTTTTGTCCTATAGGACTTTGTTAAATTCAATACTGTCTGACGAAAATGTGGAAAACTAACTTCCTAAATAATTGAATTTTCATTATAAATTCACTAAGAGAACGTGTATATCATTGCTTTATTTTAAAAATTGATTTTTATCCAACTAATTACTTCTTTATTTACAAAAGGAAATTTTCTCTGATATTTTTGAAATCACATTACTCAGTTGATAGATAAATGTAGAATGATCTCGAATAAAAGTAAATGATGCATTATTGTTGTATTGATTTTTTCGATATTTTTCTACCTTTAGAACACTCCCTCGTTACAAATATAAATAAATGAATTGTTGACTTTAGGTCAAAAAATGACAATTATTTTGCAGATATAATTAAAATTCACAAATAAATATTTGAATTGCGTTAAAATATTATGTGAAAAATGTTTGAATATTTGTGTAAATATTTGCAAATTTTTGCATAGTATATATAATGGAAAAGAAAATTACTCTTTAATACACCATCATTATTTTAGTTTTGAGATATTACGAAATTCAAGGCAATACTTTTTTAAGCAATGAACAAAAAAATAATAATAGAATTGATCAGTTAAACGTTTAGCCTTATCAATTAAATATACATAATTGGAAATTTTTTTTCCTAAATTTTCAGTTTGTGTGTATATAAAAAAAGTTTGTTTGCTGATAAGTAGAATAAAATATGAGAAATATTAGCAAACTTTTTTATTCAAAATAAGTAATAACATTGTATTTTTGAATAAAATAAAGCTTTCAATGAAAACCATTTTACAAAATCTGTAAGCATAGATTTTGATTTTATTTATGTCCTTTAGCACTTTGTTAAATTCAATTCTGTCTGACGAAAATGTGTAAGTATGCAATAATAATAAATAAACATATATAAAGATTATTTATATGGAATTATTATATATAAAATACAGATATGTATACAATATGGATTAATAATAAATACGAGTATTAATTACAAGTAATTATTCGATGCAAAATAAAATAAAATTATTTCAATAATAATTACAAAACTCAAAACATTTAGCTAAGAGAAGTTTATGAATATGTGTACTTATACTGAGTTTGGTCTTTCTTCAAAACAGAATCAAAGAACCCATAAAGGTAAAATTTAACATGTGTGAACTATTTCATGAAGCAAAAATATTACGATCGGTAGAAGAAAATTTAAAAAATAGTATAAATATTTTTTTGTCTTTACATTAGTTGGAATTGAAATAAAATAAAATAAAAATTAAAAAAATTGGAAAAGAAGTTAATATTTTTAAAATTTTCTTGCATTGTTATCATCACGCGACAATTTTTTCAAAGATTGATAAAAAGGAATTCATCGTAGGTATTTGCAAATAAAAAAAAATCTTCTATATTTTAGTTTTTTTTTAATAGTAGCAATATAACCTCACAAATAGAAACAAAAAATTATAAAATATTGTTGCTAGGTAAAGTTAAATTCATAGCTAGTTAATAAAAACATAATTAACATTTTAAAGATATCAAAGTAGTCTATATTTAATTTAAAAACAACAAAAACATTGGGAACTTAAATTGTACAAAAACACATGCAGTTTAAAACTACATATTTGTTATTTAAATTTGTAATTAATATGTAGTTTACAAATGTGTTGTTAATATATTGTTCAAATACAACAAAAAATTGAAAACATTTGTTTCGATAGTTAATTATTAATTTTTATATTTTTCTATTGCTATATATATATGTGTGTGTGTGAAAAAATCAAGTGATTTAATTATGCAAAGCCGCCCACCCTGTCTAGTGGTCAGAATGCCAGGGAGGTCCTAGATTCGAATGCCAGTTCGGGTATGGATGTATTTTCTCTCTCTATCTATCCTGCCTTCGCCCTTTCCTTGAATGAATGGGTTGTGAATGGTTGCCTACCCTATAAACGGGTACTTATGGCATGTGTGTACTGAAGAAGTCGGAATCTACACCTAATTACGAATCAACTGGAAAAGTGATGCAGCTCACCCTATGATGCAAGCCTAGCTGGCATAAAACAACAACAATTATGTAATGTTTTTCTTAAATTTATATTATGGATTTATATGAATATTATAGTCAGAAAGAAATTCATAGTAAAAAAATTTTAAATTATTGTAAAAAAATGGAAGAGATTTCATTTAAAACAAGAAAAATCAAATAGAATACTAACGAGTTCAGAATATCCGAATTACCAAAGTAAAACAAAAAAATCAAAAAAGTAAAATGAATAAAGTTAAAAAATGATGTTAACATAAAGAAATCGAGTGAAAAACTTAGATAAAAAGAATGATTTTTATGCTTTTCCTTTTTCATCATAAGAATGAGGAGAGTGAAGAGCTATAAGAATTTATTTGCTTAATGATTCTGTAAAGTATTAGCACCAAATAAAAGTTTTAACGATATCTAGTGAATGAATAGTTAATTAAAATGAATATAAAAACATGAAAAACGAAAGTATAATAAAAAAACAACAAATAGTCAGCAATACATGATGGTGTAAGAAGTTTTAAAAATGTATAAAATAAAAGAAAATGATAATAAAAAATTGCAGACATTGAAATAAAATAATTGTTTAAAAATGAAAAAGTAATTTACTAAAAAATGAAATAGTAATAAAACTTTTCTAATTTAACTTACTCGAAACACAAAACAAAAAATAATTTAAGTTAAAAGTACAAACATTTAAATAATCTATTTTATGTGTATTATAGCAGTTAAAAACTGAATTTACTGAATTTTTTTAGGGTATTACAATGAAAAATTAAAACTGGAAAGAAATAATGAAAGTAAATTTTAAGTATTAAAAGAGAGAAAGAAACATACATAAAATATTAATTTATGATTTAGTATAATAATAAAAAATCTAGAAGAATATTTACAGTGGTTGATAAAAAGGAATTGTTAAGAAGTAACTAAACAGCAAAAAACTCAATGAGAAAAACTTAATTTTTAAAAATTCTTTATAAAATTTCGTATTCATGAGCCATAATAAAAAAAGTTAATAACCAGAATGTATTTTCCTAAAAGACTTTAACAAAATTTACTGCGGGTTTTTCTGGCTTTTAAAGTGAATTACTTACAGTGAAAATTTAAAAATTAATTAGTAAAATTAAAACCTAATTAAACAATAAGTAAAAGTTTATTAATTCAATTTTCAATATTTTAAAGAATTTTTTAACTGAAAATTAATAAAATTAGTTGCAATCAAATTATGGAAAAATCTGATTTAAAGAATGAAATATTTCAATAAAGTTATTATAAGTTAAATTGGGGGAAGATATCTAATTATATGACTATTAACGATGTAAAAAGTATATAAAAAGTTTCTATTGGAACACACACACACACACACACACACACACACACACACACACACACATATAGTTGGATTCAAATTCCTGTTAACAAATATGGTGACTTAAACGTTGAAGTCCTTATTTATCATTAAATTCTTATAGTAATTATTTATACTATTGAGGTGTTAATATCTAAGTAGTGTTCACTAGCATTGATTTAATTTATTTTTAAATATATTTATGTGATCAGTGATGATAATGTTGAAGTTGGTGATTGAAAGGTTTTCCATGTATTTTATAAATCTACAATTATTTGTGTGAAATTTAATTAATTTATGTTTCTTGAACATGAAAATAACGAATATTTAATCTAAAACCAATGTTAAATGATATACATTTATAATTTTGTTATCTATTAATTAAAAATTTAATAGAATTACGGAATACATTAATTTTAATTAAAATGTATACCAAATTACTGAGTAAAAATAGTTAGCTAAATATTTACAGATTAAAAATAATCGTAATTCGCAATTTCGGTTATTTTTATCAAAACACTTTAAAATAACATTTCCCAGCGACGAAAATTTAGTAAAGATGATATTTATTATTTATTCATAAGAAAATGTATAACAATTTCATTAGGAGGGCGACAACAGCAGAATAATTCATTTGAAAGTCAAAATTATCATCTGATGAACATATATCTGTGGGCTGTGGCAACCAAATGGTTAGGCCATCAGACTTCCGTTCTGAAGGACGGGGTTCGATTCCCAATAACTTCAAAGACCCACCAAATACTTGCGATAAACGTGCTCGATAACTCTGTGGAATCGAAAGCTCTGTGGTCTGTCGTTGAGCTGTTACCATGGCTGTAATTGTATGGAGAAAATTTTCTTCCCCTCAAGATCGATATCAAAATTGAGGGAGTGGGTCCTCTGGTGGTGCCCTCTATCAGAGGAGTCTTTGTGCAAAGTCGTTCTTTCACCTTCATGGTGCTCTTGTTAAACGAAAGACGGATGCTACTGACTTAAATTCCATAGCCAGAGCAAGCTTGGCTTGTCCAAGTGTCACACACAGATATCTCTGTTATAGTTATATCTACCAAATGAAGAAAATTTGTTCTCTCATCGAAATAAATTTAATGATGATTGAAATAACAAATTTCTACATTTGGTGATGTTGTGCCTTTAGATCATGTTTTATGAGGTTTCCAAGTATTTTAAAGTCTTTAGTTTCAAGTTTGATGCCCAAAACATTCATAACTAGTTTTAAACTAATAGAAAATCATCCACAGTAAAACTACCAAGTATGTATGTTATTTGAAATTACCAATTAATTAGTTTATAAAATACATAATTAGTTTAGGATAATGCTGTTTAATTTTATTCGTAGTAATATATTGAAATTTATTTTACATTTCTTTTTTTTAAATATTAAAATAATAGAAAAATGGAAATGGACGATAAATTATATTATACATGAAAAACTTGTTTAAGATGATGAATTTTTATATCATTATAATAAAGGTGAATTATTATTTTAAGAAACAGACGTGAAGGATTAACTATTATACTATCATCTTGCCATATTAATGATTTGTTTTTTTCCTGGCAAGAAACACGTAAGGCCAGAGCAATTCATTGAGATAAAATGCATTAATTGATGACAACGTTATTTTGAAACAATATTCGAAACTAATTTTTTTACAATTATGATTCATAATGTTAAATTAATACAGTGATGAGGATGTTTCTTTTCTTAAGTATGTACATTTCTCTTGCATAAGTATTTTCATCTTGTACAAAGTACATTGTAAGAACATTTTTCTAAAAGTGAATTTAAGACATAGCTGCAGTATAAGCCTTTCGTCACATTATAAAATATCTATTCGATGAAATTTGTAGTCAGTCCAACGTAAATGTTACTTATAATTTAGGGTTGCCAAAATAGAATGCTGTTGAAAATCTTTCTGAGGTAATAAAAACCTAAATTAGCAAAAAAGGAAAATTTGCCAAAAGTGCCGACAAATTTAAAAAATACTCCAAATGGATAAAACGGCAGTAATTATAAAGTTAATGTATTTTTGCACTTTTAATATAGTTATTTCTAATACTCAAATATGTGTTAAAGAGCATTATTGTTTTCATTAAGGTAGAAATAATTCAAGAAATAACAAAAAATAGAATGAAATCTTTATAGATAAAATTTCCATTCTGTTTGTCTATGAAGATTTTGTCTAGTGTTGAATTAAGAACAGTTGCATGGAATGGAATAAAGTGTGTACTCGGATGTTGTGTTCTGCTTAACTTAAAGCATAGGCTAATATTTTATTTTGGAATTTCAATGACAGCCCATGTAAGTAATTTAATCTCTAATTAACTCTGATTTTCCGACTTATGATAAAGTTGTTTACTCTGCGATAAGTATCGTTCTTAATGGAATATTCACCAGCGGGACATGGGTCTCTTTTCACTCTAATGTGGAATTTATATCAAGTCTCAATTAATGAAATCAATTGAGATAGTGTAAAGACACCTTCATTTATGTTGTTATTTAATGCTCGGTTGATAGGACATACAGGTTTTTAGCACTATTAGGGTCAGAAGTGCTGGCATCTTAGACAGTATGACCCCCAGTGGGTGTACCATCGTAGTCCCGAAATTCGGATTTCGTAATTTAGAAGCAGGGACGGAGCAAAAGAGCACCAGAAGTATCATTTCCCACTGAGGACATGGCGATCAGGACGTATCTAACGCACTCCAGCAACTTTTAGTGAACGCGATGGTTCTTCGATTGGATCGGATTCGAACTCACTACCTTTCGATTACTAGAACGAACGCCCTAACCAACCAGATTACCGTGGCCCTCACCTATAATTTTCCTTAATTTGCATGTCATGACAAGGCGTCAGTCAAACATCTATGATGTGCTTGGCAAACGTCTGCAATTTAGCTTAGTTAGGTATATCTGTGAAGTTTTAGATTGTTTAACCCTTTCCTTCAAATGCATCTATTGCACTGAAAAATCAATGCAAATTTCTTTTGGAAATTATTGTTAGTAATTTTCACTTAAATGTTTAATTTCCAAAACATTCTAATGATTTTCCAACTTACCAATCAGCCTCTCATGTCGTTGTTCTTGATTAAAGGCTCTTTTATATCCATGAATAGAATATTTGTATCCATTACTTGAAGTTTTTATCAAGCATTTAATTGAGTAAGTTTTCCAATGTTGTTGTTGTCGTGTGCCAGCCAGGCTGGCAATATGGGGTGCGCTGCACCACTTTTTCAACTGAACCCTATTTTGGTGTGGAGTCCGACTTCCTGAGTACACACATGCCATAGGGACCCGTTTATAGGGTAGGCAACCATTCACACATCATTTATACAAGGAGAGGACAAAGACAGGATAGATAGAGAGAGAAAGTACATCCATACCCGAACCGGGATTCGAACCCAGGACCTCCTTATACGTAGTCAGGCACGCTGATCACTAGACAAGTTGGTCGGCAAGTTCTCCAATAAATTTATCTTAAGGGATATTTCTTGATTTTTAAGGAGTTTTTATTTTAAAAGTATGAAATATTTATCACTTATCCAAATATTCTTTTAAGCTTCTGCTTTTCACTTTGTCTTAATATTGAATTTAGCAAAAGTATTTTCAGCTATGTGTGTTCACAACTTTTTAATGTATTGTAAAAACTGTAGAGGCCACTTATGGTGGCTGGGCCACATATAATATGTCCTAGTCGCAGTGTCCTCCAATTGAAATGATTTATCTTTGGGCAGTAAGCCAAATATGGGGTTCTTCTGCTTGACACTTGCTTTTCAATTAAGAAAGCTCTTATGCTCAACTAAATGATGCACAGGTTTGAGTCTAAAGTCAAACTTTGATGCCTTGCACCTCCTTAAACAACCTTTATTATGACCCGCATCGTTCATGGATTTGATTGATTAAATCGATTGACTTGATTGACTATATCGATGAAAGGGGATAAGACAACAACAAATGGCATTTAAAAAGCTGTAGTTCTAATTTTCCCTTATCTTTGTTTGACCTTTCATTTCAAATAGTTCTTTACAAATTATAAATCAAATGTATAAATCTCTTTTAAAATTGATGGAAGTCGTTTAAAAAATTGAGAAGTTTTGGAAGTTATTCAAAAAGAGATGTCTTTGGCAAAAGGTATACAAATAGTATAAATATAATTAAAATAATAGCTGAAATATTTTCTTGAATGAAATTTGAAGGATAGTAGAGACCATTCTTTTATTAAACTAGCAAACTTCAGCTTATTATTTTGATAAATTTTGTGCAAAATGAAAAAAAATCTGAGTTTTTATCAAATAGTCCATTGGGAATATAGAATATAGGAAGGAAATGAAATAGTATTTGAAAGAAAAGATTGCGTGAGGCAAAGTAATAGACAAAACATAAGAAAAATTTGAATTTTAATCGAAATGTACTTACTTAATTTAAATTTGAATAACATTAAAGGCAATTGTTTTGGTACCCTGAAATTCCAATTAATTGCTTCGATAAATTTTCTATATAAGAATTAAAAAAGCTGTATGTGATAAAAATATTTATTACTCTTCATTATAATACATACATTTACAAAATAGTAGAAAATTTCAGACATTTTTATGATATTCATAAGTTTTTTTTTAAAAAAAATTTATCCTTAATTAGACAAATAAAATTTAACTACATATATACGTTCATTTACTTTTAATAATTTACAGCATAAACACAATTTTTTCTTTAAATCTAAATTTCGGCTTTTGAATATAATTAACACTTTTAATATTTTCCAGAATTTTTGAATACAAAAAGCTTTCAATTTGTAATATAAAGCGTAAAGAATAAAACTTCTTAAATATTTGCTGTAAAAAAGTTAATGTATTTTCTGTTTCGAAATTAATGCACATTTATTACTAGTATAATGAGTTTTCTTAGTCCTCGATTATAATTAAGGAAGGAATAAAACTTTGTTTCAATTTTTAGTTTCCAGTAATACATAAAATATAAAATTTTTGTAGTTCACCATGAAGCTTTTATTTACATAATGAGCATGGTAACATCAAAAAATCTCTAGAAAATAAATTATATTTTGAACAGAATTCTTTTCATGAGAAAAAATGGAAATAGTTGGAATCGGAAATTTTAAAAATGCATTCATATTCATGGTATCAAATTGCTCTTTGGTACGAAATATTTCTTTCATAGTTTAGCTTTTTATAATGTATTATCTGTAAATACATTATTCATGCCTAAACAAGAATTATTTCTTAGCATGCATTATATTTCCAAATTTCAAATTTATGTAAAATAATTTTATGATTTAAATAAAGTATCTAAAAACCGTATCTAAAATATAATGTATAAAACCTTTATATCTACAAATGTTTGTATCGTTTATTATATGAAGCATTTATACTATAGTGACATAATATATATACAAGCATTCATATCAATGTACTCATGTAAATATGAATTATATAAATTTTATATAAAAACAGTTTTTTGACAGTTTTATAAGAAGTATCTAATGTACTTATTATTTCTAGAAATTATTGAAATCCCACATAAAATGCAAAGTTTTCGCAAATTTCAATGTTACAAAGGAAAATGCAAAAATAATAATTCATTTTTTGTTTCTTTTTTTCTTCTTAGCATTGAAAACATTTCTGATCACACAGAACATTTTTTAACAACTACTTTAATTCATTGTTAATATTTTGGTCTAAATAAATTATTTTTAATTTTGTTTGACTTTTTAGCATATCCTAGAGGTAAATATTGAGAATATTGTTTTTCGATGAAACGAACAACTAATTTTTGTTTAAAAACATCATTTTTGAAAAAACTAGACCTGTAACCAAATAATTATGCAATTAAAATTTATAAATTATAAAGTATTCAAATGTATTTCTGTTATCATGTTATAAATTTCAATATCTACAAACTACTTGGAACAGAAACTAGTACCAAATCATAAATGTTCCTTTATATCAAATGTACAAATATGACATAATTTTTGGCTTTCCTAAAATACATAATTGAATAATCTTTCTTCACCACCAATAAATGAAATATTCTGAGTCATGGTGTTATCAACTAATATGATAAGTACTGCAATTCTAGGCAATATAATTTCATTCAAGCATTATTAAGTGTAATACGACTGTGCAAGTGTGCATCAAGTCTCATTTCAATAAACATTGAGAATATTTAATTTAGATATTAAAGAATTCCTTCTGTCAGTAAATGTGCATCTTCTGTGAACTGCAACTTAAAAGAAAAAAAAGAGTAATATTTACTATTACATCACCGCACATGAGCCCAAACCGTTAACATTAGTTAAATATTTAATTTAATATTATAAAATTAGTATTGAAAATATTTAACGTTAAAGAAATCTCAAAACTCCAGAATGATTATTTAAATTCATGAAAATTAAATCTAACATCCATTTATTTATGTTTTCTTTACCCTTTGATTTTTATGATGCATAGCAGTGCAGGTGAACCTCGGTTTTTACCTTAAGGTTAATGGGCTTAGAATACTCGATCTATCTATCTATCTATCTATCTATCTATCTATCTATCTATCTATCTATCTATCTATCTATCTATCTATCTATCTATCTATCTATCTATCTATCTATCTATCTATCTATCTATCTATCTATCTATCTATCTATCTATCTATCTATCTATCTATCTATCTATCTATCTATCTATCTATCTATCTATCTATCTATCTATCTATCTATCTATCTATCTATCTATCTATCTATCTATCTATCTATCTATCTATCTATCTATCTATATCTATCTATCTATCTATCTATCTATCTATCTATCTATCTATCTATCTATCTATCTATCTATCTATCTATCTATCTATCTATCTATCTATCTATCTATCTATCTATCTATCTATCTATCTATCTATCTATCTATCTATCTATCTATCTATCTATCTATCTATCTATCTATCTATCTATCTATCTATCTATCTATCTATCTATCTATCTATCTATCTATCTATCTATCTATCTATCTATCTATCTATCTATCTATCTATCTATCTATCTATCTATCTATCTATCTATCTATCTATCTATCTATCTATCTATCTATCTATCTATCTATCTATCTATCTATCTATCTATCTATCTATCTATCTATCTATCTATCTATCTATCTATCTATCTATCTATCTATCTATCTATCTATCTATCTATCTATCTATCTATCTATCTATCTATCTATCTATCTATCTATCTATCTATCTATCTATCTATCTATCTATCTATCTATCTATCTATCTATCTATCTATCTATCTATCTATCTATCTATCTATCTATCTATCTATCTATCTATCTATCTATCTATCTATCTATCTATCTATCTATCTATCTATCTATCTATCTATCTATCTATCTATCTATCTATCTATCTATCTATCTATCTATCTATCTATCTATCTATCTATCTATCTATCTATCTATCTATCTATCTATCTATCTATCTATCTATCTATCTATCTATCTATCTATCTATCTATCTATCTATCTATCTATCTATCTATCTATATATATATATATATATCTATCTATATATATATATATATATATATATATATATATATATATATATATATATATATATATATATAGATAGATAGATAGATAGATAGATAGATTGATATAATTACAATTACATCCTAACAATTTCTGATTAAAATTCAAGAAAATGAAATATTATTAATCACAATGTATTTTACTCTGTTGTTAGTTTTATTCAAATATTTTAAATTTCATTTTAATATAAGTTTTATTACACATCGCCCTTAAGTATTGTTTTTCTTTGTACACACATTTCATTTGTTACGTTTAAGTTTACTAATCTAACTTAGATGTTAAACTAAAAATGATTTTAAGACCTTCATGAAAAAGTAAGTATTTAAAAGAAAGAAATATAGGAAACGAGAGAGAGAATAGTTAATCAAAATACCACAGTAAAACAAAAATACTTGTGCCTGCTGAAAATAGTAAAAAAATTAAAAATATTTCAAAAAACGATAGTTAAATTATTTAAGTGCCAACATCACTTAAAATAGAGTTGGAATAAAAAAAATAGTGACTCAAAATTTAATGAGTAACTTTATGAAAATTTATGTAAATTAATTTTTTTTTCAAAACGAAATGAATAATAAAATAATAGGCCAATTATTCCTCTAATCACTTTTATGAGTAAAGTAGTAGTTAAAAAGTAAGTTAGTTATATATAGTTATGGTATTTAAATAAAGAAAATTAAAACTAAAAGGGAATTATTTATTAAAATGGAGGAAAGAAGTATACATAAATTATAAACGCGAATATTTCAATGAAATAGTTCAAATTCTAATTCTCCGTCTGTAATGGTGAAAATAAGTTATAGTTAAAGATAACTAAACCATGAAAAAATCAATCAATAAGCACTTAATTTTTAAAAAGCATTAATAATAAGATTTTCCTAATTATTAAGCATAATAGAAAAAGACTAAGAAGTAAAAATAACCATCCGAAAAAGTGCTTTATTAATAGAATTTTCAATTGCTTTCCTGGATAGAAATGTTAAAAAATTACAGTTGAAATTTAAAAATTAAATAATGAAGCTTAAACATAAAGAAAAAAATATGCTAATTAATTTTATTTTCAATTCATCAAAGGTTTTTAAATGGAAATTAATATTATTAATGAGAATGGAATTGTTGATAAAAATTGGTTTGAAAGACCAAAAGATTTCGATGGATTCTCTGTAATTGAGATGAAAATATCAAATAATTTTGACTCTTGATGGCATTAACAAAATTTTTCAACTGGAAATTTAATGCATTTTAAGTACATACCGTTACAATTAATAAATTTATTGACTTTGTATTATGTCTTTCCTTTTATAATATATTTTCAAGTTATGGTGATTAATCGTCATGTTTTTTCTGACAACTGAATAGTTTGCATTATAGAAATTAAATTCATTAATTTGTAATGAGTGTAATTATGTTTATGCTATTAAAACCTTTGCAATTTTGGTTGAAATTGATTATTAAAAGGTTACTGGTGTATTTAATAAATTTAAAATTAAGGGATATTTATGGGAGATATTTAATGAATTTGTTTCTTTGAAATTAAATATAAATAACAAGTATTTTAATTATTACTAATATTAATTAACACACCACTACTTAGTTTTCATAGTTACTATTTCTCTTAAAGCAATCAATATTTACTTGTAGTTAAAATTTTGTACAAGTTATATTTATCAGTTTAACTAGAAAATGTTAAACAATTTGTTCAGATATTTCCTGAATTTATTTCTTTGTAATTAAATACAAATAACAACTATTTTTATTATTACTAATATTAATTGACACACCACTACTTAGTTTTCATAGTTGCCATTTTTCTTAAAGCAATCAAGCAATATTTACTTGTAGAAAAATTTTTCTACAAGTTACTTTTATTAGTTTAACAAGAAATTGTTAAGCAAATTGGTCAGAAAAAGAACAAAGCAAAATTTTCCTTTTAAAAGTTTGAAAATCAAAATTATCCTCTAATGTTGCGATATTTCTGTTATGGTATCATTTATTACATTAAGAAAGAGAAATAGATTTAATAATTTCTAAATCTACCGTAAATATTCACCTCTCATAAGGTTTTCCACTTCTTTTAACAATATTGGTTTAAAGTTTGATGCCCAAATTAACCAGGCGACTACTTTGAAACTAATAAAATATTACTCGTTGTAAAACTGATAAGTATGTACAAAAGTACCAATTATTTTATAAGAAGAGTAAAGTAATGTTATTCCTAGTAATATTTTAAAATATATATTATTTTTATTTGATTTTTTAAAGAAAATGATACGAAAAGTGAACTGAAAGATAAATTATAAAATGATTGGTATGTTCATTATGGTGAATTATGACGCTATTATAATAAAGACGAATTATTACTTATAAATAAAATCAAAAATAAAAGATAATTATTATACTATTATCGTGTAATAATTATAAGTTTATTTTCCCTATAGAAAAAAATTTAAGAACAATTCTTAAAAAAATACAATGATTGATGAAAATATATTTTTCAAATAACATCGCAAACCATGTCATTGTGTTTATATTTCTTAATACTAGTTTAATTTAAATGATTTTTTTATAGAAATGGAAAAATATTTTTATTAAAACTTATTGAAATTATGGTGTTTTTCTATTAATTACATTTTTTATAGAGTTCCTTTAGAATGTTAAAGTGTCTCTGAGTGAAAGAGAATTACAGTTCTTTCATGGAAAAAATTGCAAGTAAATAAAAAATGCAGAAATGAAAAATCAAATAAAAATTTTTTACTTGACGCAGCATTTATTATTGCATTTAATTTATTCATTGGATATAGAAGTAATTTTATATATGTTAAAAGTACTTTCGCGCGTTTTTCATTTTATTTTTCACATCATTTGTCACCATCATTCATCGCATTTTACAGTCTCATAATAGCATATGCTTTTAATACGATAATGGGAACTCCAGCATATCTAATAAATGAACTTGGATATTGTTTATCAAGAAGAAACTTAAAATTTCTTAGGCACAGAGCCGTATAATCCAGGATGCTACATTCTGAATTTTTTTAGCGTTGAAGAAATGTTGCAAAGATGACGTATTGTCACGTGCACGATGACGTATGTACTAGGGTTGCCAAAATAGAATTGTGTGCTTAATTCTTATAGGCCTGCATATCTATGACGTAATGAAAACCAGGTTACCACATACATATGAAAATTCGCCAAAAAAATCACCAAACTCAGAATTTGGCATTCTGGATTATACGGCTTCTATGCCATTTTTTATTATATAATAACACATATAGTATATAGAATACTGTTAGGAGTTACGCATTACAAAAAAATATGCTTAAATTTAAATTATTTTACAGTTTAAAACCCAATAATATTAATGATACTGATATAAAAACGAATTTATATTATAAGCCTTTATCTCAAAATTTACATAAATTTTCTAAAAAGCTTATAAATATTATCTCGTGTTTTAATTTATTTTTTGTTCCTTCCTGAAGAATATGAAACATGCAAAATAATTGCTAAGATACTAACAATTTTTATTCAAGGTCATAGTTTTTCAATGCATTTTTTCAGTATAAAACATATGTTTATGAAGTTTATTAGAAATTTTTTATTTATCTCAGTACGTTCGTAAAAGTTTTATCTCTTAATATTTTCGAAACTTTTTTCATCATTTATGCTAATTTTTTTGAGAATATAATACTTTTTAACATTTTTATTTAAAATATGTTAGAGAACTTTCCTAATTTTATGTGCAAATTATTATTTCTCTTATCTCAAAGGAATTATTAAGATTTACCTCATTATTTCACTTATCCTAATAAAAAAGCTTACTTTTCCTAATTTTAGTCTTTTGAAATTGAACATAAGGGCTTAATTGGCTGTCAATTCGGATAAAGATTCGGTAACTTTTTATTTTTATTTTTCCTATTCAGAGTTTGATCGAAGAATTATATTTCGCTTGCCTATTCGTTCTTTACGAAAGCATGTCATTATCTTCATAAATCTTTTTCTTCCTTTTATTTATTAATCTTCATAATATATCTATCCTTTACTTATTTTAAAACATCTTTAAAACTAATATTTTAAATGGTATTCAGAAAATTAAATTTATCTTTAAAGTTTTCCAAATTTATTTTCAAAATATTCAATGCAATGAGCGAATATAGTCAGTAAGTAAAACTTACATCGCTAGTACCTCTCACCCTGAATCCTTGATTAATATCCCTTCCCTAACTAATTATGTTGAATGATAATAATTTCGATATTTATTAAATGTTTAATGTAGTTTTATGTGTCACAATATTTTATAAATAAAATTTTTATGAGCTAGTTGAATTTTACCAATGTGAGGAAATCATAACAAAATTCTTAATAATAAAAATTTAAATAAATTTTGAATTCAGTGTTCCCTAGTTATTTCAAGATATATTTTCAATAAACAGTCAGTTGGTGAAACTGGTATTTGTCTTGTTCACTAAGTATATTGCTTCTAATGATGGTCGCAAACATTGGAATGTGATTTAATCTTCCCTTTTCCTGTCAGTCATGATTTAGACTAAACTTCCCCTAGCTTGCAGCCTAATTTTTAAGGCTTTGATCTTCGATTCAATAACTCATAGCTTCAATTCCCACTTCTCTATGGAATGCCCGTAGTCGCTCGGAATTCATTTTAAAATGTATATCTCGATGTTAAATTTTTGAATTCTTTTGAGCACATTTTAAATTGCCATAAATGCATGAAAGGGTAATAAAGGTAATTATAAGCAAACTGGTGCATATCTCAATCCTTCGTGAAGTGCACTTTCAATGGATACCTTCTCACGTTGTTACACGTGGCAATGAGACAGGAGATATTTTGGCTAAAGAGGGTGCTGGTGGGCCGATAGACATACCTGAGTCGTTGACTCATTTGGAGATGTTCTTAAGAGCTAAAAAGCTGCTAATGTTTCATGGCCAATCCTACCTATTCACCAATGGTGCTAAAGAGATAGTCCTGTGGGCGGGTCATCAAACAAATGCTGGAGGCGGAACCAGACGACCATCAGTAGACACTTGAGATTTATGCTCTGTTCTTATGGAAAAATGGTTTACTCAGTCTGTTTGAAGTGTGCTGACCATCAGGTTGCTTATGACCATATTCTAGAGTTGAGCTATTCTCAAACTTGAGTTTAGTGTTAGATTTTTTTCTTAGCGTGACAAATTTCCTAGACATGATTTAGCGTTGCTAAACACCGGAGATATGAAACAACAAGAGCAAGTTTTTGAGTTTAAAAAGTAAATTTTTAGAGAGAGAGGCATTTCTGCTGATGTAACGTTTACTTACATTTTTAAAAAGGTTCTATTTTGGATTTCAAAGTGAATAAGTAGTACTTAATATATGAAAACTATCATCAATACTAATGTGATTCATACATGTGGATATTATATCTTACGATGAGAAGATTGAATATAAAAGAATATAGTAAGAACAATGACTTGTGTATAATTTATATTCTATTTTACTCAACAATTTGTAAGTCTCTTTAAATCCAGATGGAAGGAATTATATTTCGAAAGATTCACAGGATGCACAACTGTGAAAATTTTATTTGTTAACTAGAGTGAAAGTTAAAATTTCTCTCTTTCAATTTGACATCTCATTGCTGGATATTCTTTGAAAAACGCAGTTGGAGCATTATAAATACCAATTTCTTAATAATTTTATGACGTTCAAATATTCAGGAACTCAAATATGTTTTCAGCATTTCTCATCAATGATTCCTTTTTGAGTAATAATTTCATTTTTTCCAGTTTTCTAAGTGGCATGAAGGTTTAGTCAATAAATAAGACATAATTCAAAAGTTTAAGGAAGACACAATTACATAATTCAAGATTTTGCGGCAATAATGTGAACAACGATAACATTTTCAATTTAACTTAATTTGTCATTGTTCCGTATTTGTTATGTTTACCCTTGGCTACGAAGCACCCTCCTTGGCGCATTCTGTAATCGCACCATTTACGGCAAACTTTTTTTTCTCGTAAGTCTTAATGTTGCACTCTTACGCAAAACCGCGCTGCGAAAACACGCAGCAAAATAAATGCTTTATTTGAAATTATTTGTATTTAATTAACGCAACGTCCTCACAGTCATTTTCATGAATTTTTAATTTTTTTATGCCGTTTTCGACAAATACGGCATTTATTCCGAAATTATTATTTAACATCCGAAATAACGGATGTTAAAGAATTCAGAAATTTCCATTTCAATTTATTATTTTAACAAAATTGTAAACTATATCTATTAACCTACTCATTGAAAACTCAATTCACTGGATACAGTACTCTGTTTATTATTTCTTATTTCCACACAATATAGAAATATATTTAAATCTAACATAAAATGATTATATAAAATATCCAATTGGATAAGGAAAGTTTTCAAATAAATGCTGAACATTTCTTGAACAAATTTGTTCAAATACCCTTAAGGGCTATTTGTTTTTATTTACAAAATAAGTAAAAATCATTTACACAAATATTCATATTGAAATTTAAGCTTCTCAGTATCCACTATTAATATTTTATTTAATTACAATAATTTATAATATGGGCATATCATTGTTTTAACATCTCGTCAAAAATAGCTTCACAAAAGCTGTTATCATTTTATTTTTCAATTTAAGGCATCATTTAAAATGTTCCTTTAAAGATTCAGAATAAAGAAATCAAAAACATAAATAATTATTTAAGCGAATAAAATTCATTTAAATTACAGAGGAAATCATAATATTACTTAAAAAATATTTTAGACAACGTGATCCAAATATTTTTTTAAATTTTAGTATTAACTAAAATATATTTTCTCAAGGTAAATTAGAAGTGGAGGAACAATTGTTTTGGTAAAATAGCGAATTCCAGTTGATTATTTTTAGAGAAATAAAAGCATATTCAGGTCAATGAAAAAGCAGAAAAAAGATAAAAATTAGAGTTGCATTTAAAATAAGGAATCAAACTATAGAATAGAGAAATAAAACATTTAAAATAATCCTTAAACAGTACATATTAATTTATATAAGAGTAGCAAAATGAAATTGCAATAAAAATTGCTATTTAAAAGAAAAGTCTTGTACTAACTGATATGTAAAATACATATAAATAATTTGAATAATAATTTAAAAAATGGTTTTTAAATTATATTTAAATAAGGGTTGAGACAACTGGGTTAGTATCAGACTTCAATGAATTTTTTCAATAAATTGTTGACAAAAGAAATTAAAAACAATTATATCAAAATATTTATTAGCTTACATGGTTATTGTATGCTGATAAATAGAAAGACATATTCAGTTAAAATAATAAAATATTAAAATTATAATAATAAAATAGGACTTTATTGCAAATTATTTAAAGTAATATATACATAATGAAGCGTTAATGCAGATTATTGTTTATGAACTACAAAATATATTTATAAAATAAAAGAAATTTTCAACATTTCGAAGTCATTTATCTTTATGAATTTTTCAAATTATGAAACTTGAAGAATTATTTTGAATTTGATAAATAAGATTTATTTATATTTGCGTTTTCTAAAAATATTTTAAAACAAAAGGAATTCTTTATGTGAAATTCTAATTACCAAATATATATTTAAAACTTATTATACTTTTTTTAATTTTAAATCCAAAGAATTTTCAAATTATAGCAAACATCTAGAAAGTAAACAAAATACTTTTTAAATAATTTATTTGACTAAAATAATTAATGCATTTTATTTAACAAATTAATGCAGCTTTTTTACTAGTATAATGAGTTTCTCTATTCATTTATTGTAATGAAGATACAGAAAAAAATTGTTTTTCATGATTTATAATCAGCAGCAATTCAATTAACAAAATTTTGCTAGCTAATTTCGGAATTTTTATTTACACAATGAGTTTACAGCTTTAGAAATGCCAAGGAAGCTAATTTTATTTTTGAATATATTTTTTTAAGAAAAAAATAGAAATAGTTTGAATCGAAATATAAAAAGTGACTTTGTTTTTTCAGCTTTGAAAGTTAAAATCTAAAGCATTTAAATTTTTATAACTTATTATTTGAAAATATATCATTCACATCTTAATATCAATTATATTGACTACTATTCTATAATATGTATAAATTATAGTAACAAATTATAAATTTATATATTATAAATTTAAGATTAATTATTAATATAGTATTAAAAAATAGCTAAAATATAACACATAAAGCATTTATATCAAAGAACATCTTTAAATTTGCACAGTATTTATTTATATGAATTCCAGACGTTCAACCACTAAACTATTTGCCTTGAATCTAGTTCCCGAAACTTATAAACACAGAAAAAACGTTGGTTTGTCTATAATTCCATGAATTAAACAATAATAACACATTAAAAGAAGTAATTAAACATAAGCCATTCATTCAATTATTAACACTATTTTTATATTTCCGTAACACTATTTTGAGTTAAGTTCTTAAAAACAGATGAATATATTATTCACAGAAAATGTATCACTAATTTTAGAGGAACAACTCAAAAATTTACAATTAGCTTTTCTGTTATTCAATATTAATAAAAAAAATGTTTTGTTAATACTTAATTACATATGACACTGATTTTTCCAGAAGTTGAATATCGTTTGACTTTTTTTTAAAAAATTCGAGCAATGTGAGTTATTAGCACTCTTTTCGCCCTTTATTTAATTAGAAGGAACACATTCTGAATGAATTCTTTTATCCTAAGAATTCCTGAAATTTTTTTTTTGTTAACAGTTATCTTATTAATCTGTAATGTCATTCATTTAATTAAAATATTCTTATATATATTGATGAAACTTTGCTAATGAGACTAGTTAAATATTAGTTAAGAACTCATTTAAATTTTAAATTAATTCAAAATAATGGAACAAAAGTATTTTGTAGTTGAATGAAGAACTTAAAGAAAGGGTTGGCGTAACTGATAATTACCTGTCAATTTTTTTATTACTATTACAGAAATATCTTATAAATATTTTAAAATTATTCAAATTGGTTTTAGTTATCTTAAAATAACATTATCTTGATATGATGCAATAAAATTAAAATAAAATTTCCTTTGCAGAGTTCAAGATGTATTAAAAAGGAAAAGGTTTAACAATGGATAAAAAAAAGTTGTATTATTCGTTAAAAAATTTTTTTCTGGAATATATGCTTATAGTTATACCTTTTCAATGATTTTTTATAAATAGGAAAATTACATCACATTCAATAATGTTAATAATCTCTTAAAGTTTTAAAGTAATGATTTTATACATAACATCTATAACTAAATATGTAATACTTGTGGTATAACGTTATAGATGTCATACATAACATTTATTATTAAGTGCTTCACACAGAAAATTGGCACATTTAAGAGTCAAAAATGCTTGAATCTAGGTATTTGATTCAATGTGGCGAAAACCAGGAAAGCTCCCCAAAAAATAATTAAAAATTTTAAGAATATTTTTTTGGATGGTTGATAAGAAAATTTGTCACTTAGAAAACCTTATTTTTACGTTTAAGAGTATGTAAAATTTGTGTAATTTTTAAAACCAAACTTTTTACCATTGCATAGTATTTTCGGGACCATTGAATTTCATTAAACACGTATGAAAACATGTTTTTAGACAAAAAAATCGCTAATTTTTGCCAAGAACATCCCAAATACATTTTCCCTATTTTTAAACTCACATTTTTTTTATTTATAATTTTATACATTATTTACATTTGAAATTTAATTTTGAAAAAATACGTAGTTTAGAATTGAACAGATATTTGAAATAAAATCTTTTATGTTTAGAGATATATGTTACACCACACCGTATAAATTTTACTTTTTACGTAAATATTAATTTTTATGGAATAAATTTATGGAATTAATAGCAGCGTCGATTTGTACTGAATTATATTTATTAGGTAGGTAGAGTTTATTTACAATACAAATTTAATAACTTAAAGTTAAATATTAGACTTTTACAATTTGTTTATGAGCAATAATTAAATGAAATTATGTTTATATAATTCAATAAAAAATTATAAATAAGAGAGTAATACATTGGAATCAAATGCTTTTATTACCGCAGTAATTATCATATTATTAATATTATAAAAGTTTCAAAAACTATAAGGAATTATTTGAATTTCATTGCATATAGTAAGAATTTCAAAGTTCTTCTTATATACTTTTTCAATGAGTATAATGTTACAAATTCTTATTTAATTGAATGCGATTAATTTATATTTATTACTAAATTAATAATTTCAATGCAGTATATATATATATTTGTTTTTAGTAATTCTTACATCAGAAATAATTGAATTTTTCAAGTGATTTTTCTCTTTACATACATAAATTTTATATTTTTCCTAAGGTATATCTTATTTTTCTTAAATAGTTACGTTGTGTTATTTTCACATCAGAAATTCTTAAAAGCATCTAAACCAAAATATATTTTTATATCTGCAAAAGTGACAGCGAATTCTTTTCACGTTAAGGAAAACTTTTTAAGCAAGAGTAATTCTTCGTTCCATTACTTCTTTATCCTACTTTTTGTTACTATTGTAGTTTACTATCAGATGTTTCCTGAAGTATTACAGAGAATTTCTTGGAAATAAAGCTTTTCCTCATTTCTTCTTTCAAAGGATTTTCAACTCTTAAGGCGATATCCATTAATTACAAACTCATCTGGATTTGAAGGTGAAAACAGTTTTTCAATAGCATCTCTTATAGATTTCGTTTATTTTTTTCAATAATTATCCATAATTTTCTCATAAAACTGGCTTATTAAATTTGAAAAATTTAAAAATTTTAAAACAAAAATTTTTAAGAAATTTAATTTTTACTTATGTCGTTATATTTTTTAAAGCAATTTGTAAAGAAAAATCAAATTAATTATAACTCATTTTATTTTTGATAACTTTGCTGAAGTAGTTTTAAACTTTTTCTTAATATTTTGGAATTAATTTTATTACTAAACATCATAATTTAAGAAAACTTTGTTGTCTTTGTACAATTCCTTGCTTATATTTAATTTCTAATTGTTTATTTTAAAATATTGTCAATGAAAAATGAAAACATTTTACATTTTTGCAAGCATTTTTCATCAATTTAGGCTTAAGAGTAAAATATAAATTATTTTAATCAAACTCTTGTTATATTTAGGTTAGAATTTAAAATTTCTTTAATTATATCTTATCTTTTAGATTAGAATATATTACTTAATATTTTAATTTTTTAGACTAAAATGAAAAAAAAAAACAATTTATTCCAAAAATAAGATATTTAAGTATATATTTGCTTCTATGAAATTATTAGCAAACTGCATAGTTTAAAAATAAATGTAAAATAATTTTGGTATTTTCTTTACAAGCAAACACGTATGGGGAATAAATAGCTTTATTTTGAGTAGTATACCCGGTGTAAATCCAAATAAAATTGTGTATGAATGCATGTAAGAATGCGGTAAAAAAATCTATTTTAATACTACAGTATACTTACACTAGATCTTCATTATCGATAATTTTATGAAACATTTTTATAAATTATTCATCATAATATTTGAATTCATTTTTAGGAGGAAAAATGTTTTCTTGCTAACAATATCAAGAGATTTGTCGAAGTAATTGAAACTTTCTATCGTTAAAAGAAATTTATTACTAATAAGTATTATTTCAGAATCAAATCACGTATATATATATATATATATATATATATATATATATATATATATATATATATATATATATATATATATATATATATATATATATATATATATATATATAACCTAATAATAAAATTAATTCCTACAGGTTACTATAAATTTAGATTACTGATGTAATTAAGCAGCATAAGTTTAACAAATAGTTTTAATTAACATAATCATACAGATAAAGTGTTGGTCCCTGCACATGTTAACATCGAGGGAAATGAACAGGCGGACTCCCTCGCCAAGGAGGCTAGGAATATCAATCCCCCTCCCACGACTACCACTTGCTTCGATGCAAACGCCGTCGCAAGGCATCAGCTCTGCGAGGGACTACGGAAAAAATGGTGCCTACCGGAGCTTAATCCTGACCGTGGTATCACCTCTACCATCAGCAGAATGAGGACTGGGCACACGAGGAATATGAAAATCATGCCCGACGGATCTAGAACCTACGCAGAATGCAGAGGAGTTCCGTTGGATCCGAGGCATCTCTTCAACTGCATCTCTGTTGCCTCGACCCTCTTCAGCATCGATCCCAACTGCTGCCATGACATCTTTTATACCGAAAAAGCTGAAGATGTGGTCAGAGCAGTGCTTCATGCTTTTGGTCCCATATGACTTGTCTTTTTTGCCTTTTCTTTCTTTTTGCACTTGTCACATGATAACAACAATAACAACATGCAGATAAAGTTAACAAGATAAAGAGAACGTGTGAGCGATTAAGAATCAAACTGGTTCCTTTCTGCCGATTCTGACTGCAGTCTGGGAAATGTTTGAATTATGTAGCAGGTATTGCCATCTGTAGATAGTAATAGGAGTTCCCTACACACATAACGTAATAAAATCTTCCAAAATGTCTTGCCAAGGTATTATTCAAACATCCATAACTTAGTAATTTTGAACCACATTAGCTGATGAGGTTAATACTCAAGTTTCACATTAACTTTCTCATTTCACGTTGCAGATAAAAAAAAATTGGGGTTATTTTATATTTTGCTTTCTTCGCCTTACACTGCTGAGCGAATTAAGTTGGACATACACAAAAATTTTCACAAATGTTGCATAATTGGTATAAGTTTGCTTACATGAATGGTATAGTAATCTAAAATGAAATGAGTTTTCCTCTAGTTTGAATAAGATTATTATCGGTTCACGCTTTGGCATGAATTTCATTAAATCAGAACAAAGTTTTGATCTCGTTATCATGAAACCAAACTTTTATAACATTCTCAAAATTTATTCCTTTTGTTGAGCAGTTTATTTTACTCACACGTCTTTTTACAATGCTCCATAAATTTTCGATCAGGAGAATTACCAGATCAATCCAAAACCGTTAATTTATTTTCTTGAAAAAAAATTCTTTGTTATCTTTAAAGTATGGCATAAAGTTAGATCTTGTTGATAGATGCCAACATCACCACTGAATGCTTGCATCATTGCTACAATTTTTCTTTCAATTATAGAAATGTATTTTATAGAGTTTATGATCTCTTCAATTGATACAATGCCACCTGGTCCTCTAGAATTAAAATAACTACAAATAATCTGTTTCTGTCTCAGATTTTCTCCCAAGAAAAAATGGTTGCTAATGGCTCCGAAGAGGTTGTACTTCTGCCTGTTGGTCCATGGGAAGTATGTAGAAAAGACAGATTTGTGAAATAAACACAAATAGAGACGATACTAAAACTATCATTCGCCTTAGAACCGGTTACAATCGAGATATGACGATCCAGAGAGATGGCAACAGAACCTACTGTCTTTGCATCAATTGCGATAATATTCCTCAAGCAACAAGACAGCCCTGCCATTTTAAGATATCTGGGTCAGCCTAGGGAATTCTCCTTACTCGACATAAAAAAGAGTTTATTCTCCGAAAACATCAAGGAGACAGCCAGCTGTGTTCTGCACACAAATGGCCATATTCAGTTCTCCCCATGGACATGACACCAACCAAAAAACCCTCTATTTCTGAGGGTGCGTAACTATTTGTCAAGATGTTTTCTGATTGGTTCTCCATCACTTCATAGAAGAAACCTTGTTAGAAACTATTGCGTTTCGTCGACGAATACAATCACAACCGTCTTCTTGTGCTGCCCAGAATTGATATTTCCTGGTACAATCCAATCGCTTATTCTTCTTAGCTGGAATCAATTATTTTTGATTGATATTATTGAAAATATTGATATTATTTTAAGAATTTCTGCATGAATTTTATTTTGTTAAAAATTAGGTAAAGAAATAATGTAAATAAATACGAAAAAAAGCATTTGAGTGAGGAAGTACACATATTTTTTTGTATACTCATTCTAATATACAATAAATTAAGATTATAAAATAACCCATTAAAATATAACTAAGCAATATTATGTTTCATATTTAGAAAGCATATATAATAAAATTGCTGCTTAGAAGTAACCATAATGAGAAAATCTAATATATTTGAATACCTTGACAATGGAAATAATTCAAACGAAAGCAAGGTTAAATTAAGTTTGTTTTTCTCTTTGCTGTAATTTTTTGTACACAAATACAATTGAAATTAATGTGAAATAAAATTGTATGTAAATGGAAGTATTTATTTGATAATTGAGGAACACAAACAATAAAAATAATTCATAAATGCTTAAAAATTAACATTAATAAAATAAAATTATAAAATTTTATTAACAATATTTTTTAAAATTTATCACCGTTATAAAATTATAAAATTTACGAAATTCAACCGCTAACTTTACAAATCAGAACAAATCATCAACTGCATAAATTAAAATTTACTTAGAATAATAAAAATAATGCATTTTGAATTATTGAAAATGTGTAAAAAATATAAAATACATATAACATTTGTGCAATAAAATCATAAATGATACCTATATGTATTTCACACAAAATGAAATTGTTAAAATAATATTACAACATATATTATTCTTTTTTATAAGAGTAAAGGATAATTTATTTAATAATAAACTATGTCATATGAGAATTGGAATTTCCTACTAAGTACAAACCTTTTGCATTTAAGATATTTTTTTCTGTCTCACATATTTTTTACAAAATATGATGATCGTAAATCAGATATGAATGTATAAATGCTTGGTGCTTTTTTTTATAAAGTAAATATAAATTTGTGCATTTTATTAAAATAATTATGTCCCTTTTGTCCGAATTTCGTATTATAATCTATATTTGCTACTTCAGAAGAGATCAGGCCAACTAAAACGTACAATTGTGAAACATAATTATATAATGTATTTATTTTGATCTGTCCGTCATCTTATACTAAGGAAGATAACAAAATTCAATAGTTTTGTATAAATAAGAGTGAATTATATGATATAATGACGCCTAATTATTAATAATAAAACAATAGTGAAAGTGTTGTAGTTACTTATGACACTTGGGCAAGCCAATCTCTCTCGCCGATGGCTTATCGAAATTAAGTCAGAAGGGTGCGTCTTTCGTATATTCAGAGCACCATGAAAATGTAAGTACACTTTGCTCTGAGACTCCTCCGATAGAGGGCACCATCAGAGGAACACTTACTCAATTTTGAGTTTGATCTGGAGGGGTAAGAAATTTTCTCCAAATCACACACTACACCCATGGCAACTGCTCAGTGACCGACCACAGGGCTTTGGATTTCATAGATTCAATCAATTACTTCAGTACGCAAATCACATGAACTCGCTGGGTCTTTGGCGGCATTGGGAATCGAACCACGCTCTTCCCAACGGAAGGCCGAAACTCCAACCTCTAGGCTGCCACGGTCCGATAATGAAAGTAAATTTAGGTATAAGAAGTTTAGGAAGAAGGAGTTTTCAATAGCAATTATAACGTTTAAGGTGGGAATTGCTTGCACTAAAGTATTGTCTTCATTTCTCAGAGAATCAAAATATTTAAAAAATACGATAAAAAGCTGCCTGAAGACTTATATTTTTTTACACTTAAAGAAAAGTAAATCAAAAATATCAATTCTGCTTACGTAGCTGTGCCTTTTACAGGAAATTTACTATTATACGAGTAGATAGAACAGAAATACCTTTTTTAGAAATAAAAATTATCAAACTTATTTTCATCCATAAATATCATTCTTGAAAATTATTATTTCTATGTAATAAATTTAAGTCCGATTTATTATGTTAAGAACATTAAGTTAATATTTTAGCAAAATAAATCTGAATTTTTTAAATTTTGAGTAGAATATATTAAAGATGTAACTGTTTTTTTTGTGGCATACATGTCATATCTTTTGAAGCAAGTGATGTAACAAGTTTCAATTCCGTTTTACAGGAAAGTGTAAGTTATATCCTACTATTTTGAGAGTCGACTTCCTTTCAACCCGTGTCCCTAGAGATATTCTATAAGCCCCCTCGTGGAACACGTGGCGACAGACCCAATAACAGCCAAAGAACCAGGCAATATTCTTTCGCCCGAAGTAAGAAAATCAGACATCAATTTCTTTCTTTCATATGACACAAAATCCAATATTAAGGATGGATGTCTCTCTCGTCGCCAACAAGTCGGAACTATCGCCAGTGGCTGAAAGCTGTTACACTGCCCATTTCTTAATTTACGTGACCACTGTCCGAAAATGTTCTATTTGCACTGAGATGTGTCGATGGCTTTAGGTCTGATAAAAGAAAAAAAAATTCTGTAGCTAAAGGCAAAAGAAATAAAAAAAATTCCCTTGTGACAGCTTGATTTGGCGAACAAGTTTTATTGATTCTATTATCGTAATCCTTTAACGTTTGCGTTTGAAAGGGGATTTGGTTAACGATATGTTAAAGTCATAAGAAATAATCGATTTAAGATCATGATGCATCGTTTGGTCACTTCTAGGTTCACTGATAGCCATGCGAACATATATAAGAGAAAATCTAGCAATTCCTCAAAATATCTCAAAATTAATTAAAAAAATTTTCTTACGGTAATAATTATTTATAGTAATTTTTTTTAAGATGAAGATTAAAAAAACTTGTTTTTTTAAGTTTGTTAGAAAACAAATTAGAACAATATAATTATAAATAGTGTGCTAATGACTTTTGGGTAATAAATAAAAATAATATTGGATAAATTCAACAAAAGTGAGGAAAATTTTTTTCTTCGAGTATATAAAGATTAAAATTCATTATTCCAATTTCCATTTTCCAATTCATTATTCCAATTATCCATTTTGGATAACATTTTCGGAACGGATGGTGTAATTACACACGCACGCACACCCACCCACCCACACCCACACAAAATTGACATTTTTCTTGTTTCGGGAGTGAATTCAAGTCATATTTGACAATTCAAGTCTGACAGCTTACCTGAGGAAAACAATTACAAGTCATTTTAATATCTTTTGGCTACTGCTTTCTAAAATTTTTCTTATCAACTATAGGCCATGTAATCATGCCACTTTCCCTTTTTTGGGGTTCGAACGAAACCAGATAGTGTAGTGGTAAGGCTTCACTTTCCCATTTCGCAGGCGCGAGATTCGATCCTCGGGCTGAACAAGATTGATTCAGTCTTTCAAACCCTTCAGTAGGTCGATAAAACTGAGTACCAAGGTTGCATATGGACTAAACACTAGGGGGGGGGGTCGTGTTAGGTTGACTACTAAAACATACTTCGCACTTCAGGCTCCTTGGTCATGAAAATAAATATGGGTTCTGTAGGTCTTCGCCCCGATATGGGCTGCTACGCCATCCAGTTTAGTGCGAAGAAAAAGTCAAAAAAGTGGCCTGAGTTAATTCCTATCTATATTTTACTTATTTTAGTGCGTTTTGTACAATGCATTTTTAATTATGTATATTATGTATCTGTTTGTGCCAAATAAACAGAAAATTTTCCTGTTGGCTGGAACGCAAAAGGAAAATCATCAAATATGACCAACTTAGCAATAAATACCAAATTCAAACCTTAACAAGAGCTATATATATATATATATATATATATATATATATATATATATATATATATATATATATATATATATATACACCTACAAGTGCAACAAAATTGTTATTATAAAATATGTTTTTAGTTTCCCTGCCAATTTTAAAAGAAAACTATGTCTACTTTTGGAGCGCTCATTTTAATGTTTGTAATTTAAACCGTAGTTAATGATAATTTGAATTCCATGCAAAGTTGCTTATTCTGTAATTTAATTTTTAACTATGTAACATTCTAATTAGGAAATTTTTCTTATCAAGGGCATTGGTGTATTATTCTCCTCTCATTTAAAATTATCATCTATACTTGACTAATGAGCGCATGGGGGGGGACAAACAAATTACATACTCATCATCAGATTCTTTATTCTTCTTACATTCATATAATATTCTTTAAAAACAATACGAATTTTATTTCTTTTCGGTATACGAAAAAAGAATTTTTTCCCCTCTGAAAAGAAAGTGCTTACATTTTTCCTAGTATGCTGCCGATAGAAATTTACTTAAACGAGGGTAAAATAAGTCTCTGCTTCAGTATTTAATAACTCCAGTAGAAGAATTTTTAAATGTTCAATAATGTTGATTTGCATTTAACTATTCTGTACTTGAAACTCATTTTTTGACGTAAGATTGGGTTTTGAATAATGTTAAATAAATATTAAATGTGGGTTACTTATTTGGCGATAATTTATCTGTAAATTAGTTTAAAAAGGGGGCATAGCATGAAGGCTATTTGTTTCATTTCCTTCAGCACGACAACTCTATGGATGCTGAATTTAATTCTTTTTTAATGCGTCATCATCACTATATTGGGCTGCTTGTCAACTAATGGTACCGATGCCGAAAAATAGAGTTGGATAAAAATATTTTTAAATTCCCGATACAAAATTTAATAAAATAAAGTAAAGTTAAAGCAGTTATTATCAACATAAACTGCAGGAATTAGCCAAACTCGTTTAAAATAAAAAACTGTTTACCATGACTATAATGGTCTGGAAAATATTTCCTCCCCCTCCAGATCAATATCAAAAGTTATTAAGTGGATCCTCTGGTGGTGCCATCTATGGGAGGAGTTTAGGGTAAAGTCCTACTTTCACTTTCGTGGTGCTCTGGTTAAGCGGAAGACGCCTCCTACTGACTTAATTTCGCATAGATAACGGAACGGCATACCAAGATCGGCTTCTCCAAGAGTCATAAGTAACAACAACAACACAGTTTACTTTTATTCTATTTATAACTTCCTCTCTAGTCAGTTTAATAATTTGTATTACGTAATTTATATTCTATAGTATTTAGTTTCATATTATGTAATTTTTCTATTAATTTTGATTTTTACAATTATTTTTTAAATTCCCTACTGTGATTTTCATGAAAAAATTAGCTTGAGATAAATATTAGAGCGAAATAACGTCTTTTCTTTAATCAACTCAATCTGACAATCAAAAATCCAGTCTTCTAGTAACGTCTGTACATATCACCTACTCCGCTGCAAAATTCTTGGAACATTTACATGAAGACAACCGTATTGCTCCAAAAAAAAAAAAAAAAATACATTTCTCAAATGTCTCATTCTGTTAAATCTTAGTTCATTTGCCTTTGTTGTTCCATAATGAAAAACAGCTGCTTAAGAACACATGAATTATCGGTGAGTTATGCTTAAAAGTGCATTTGTAAAGTAAACAATATTTACAAAATTCTATGAATAAAAGAATTTAGAAGAACTGCGCCAGGAACAAGAGAGTGTCTATAATGATATTTTTTTTAAATATGTTTATATCCACATGCAAAGTTAATATCTGAATACAATTCTCAGCAACATTAAAATAAAGTTTTTAACTAAAAAATCTAATATAACATCACTTGCAATTCGAATATATATAAATATACTTTCGTCCCTTCAATGCGTCAATAAACAGAGTACCAAGCATGCTTGGAAACTAAAAACTAGTGGTTTCACATTAGGCTGACCACCTAATTTGGACATATACTTCGCACTCCAGGGCCTCCCGGTCAAGAAAATAGAGATGAGCACTGTAGGCCCTGTCAGTTTGCTATTGCAGTTCGCACTGTCTTCATGACAGTACGAACTGCAATAGTGTGTAGTTAAAAAAATGCTCTAAGATTCTTTATAACATCCATCAATGATTTGTGGGAAACTATTTCATAGACTGTCAGTTCAATTCTGGTGTTTTATGAAAGGAAATCTAAAAACTTTCAAGTGTAGAGTTAGAAATATATATCAACTAAAAAAAGTCACTACCATTCTCTAGATATTTAACAAACGTTGGAATCGAACCAGTGACCTTCCATTCCCATGTGCTACTCAAAAAACATGATTTTTATCCTCATGAATAATAAATGGTATGAGGAATAGTTTTCACATGACTAACTCTCATTAAATAACCTTCCTTGTAGTGTAATAAAACTGTTTTATTGTGCAGAAATTATCGGGCTTAAGTATAAATTGAATTTTCAAAATTCTCTCCTTTTCCTATATTTTTTTTATTTACTGTTTTAACTATAAATTTCTATTGGATTCAGATGTTGCACCATTATATTTGTCATGGTTTTTTTTAGCATTACCTCTGAATTGATTTAGTGGTCATGCTATAATTCTACCATTCTAAATTGTTTCCTTTCTATCTGAAATCGCTTAGCTTAGAGTGACTATTGGAATTATCGGAAAAGGATCATTTCAGGAAATAGGTGGAGTGATGTATATTGTTGGTGTTAGAAATTTTATTTCAAATATTATATCCTTATTTCATATTTTTGTTAAAAATGCTTATATGAAATATGTTATTTAAAAATTGAATGACTACATGAATCTTTTTGTACTTCATATTTGGATAATATACATTATCAAAACAGAAAAATCATGTTTTTTAGTGCTTTAAATTTACTTCTTTACAAATATTGGCTTTATAAATTATCTTTTGACTTATTTTAAATTATTACCAAATTTTAGTTTATATATAGATTATTTAAAAAACACAACATAAAAACAACATATAGTTGAATTCTTATTTGCATAATATATATTACCAGAAAAGAAAAATCATGTTTTTAAGTGCTTTAAATTTACTTCTCTACAAAAATTGCGTTTATAAATTATCTTTTGACTTTTTTAAATTATCGTCAAATTTTAAGGTATATGAATTATTTAAAGCAACATAAAATTCTATACATAGAAGTTATTACATTTTTAGAAAAACGAAATTTATGAAAAAATGTCAAAATTATATATCATACGTTTCCAATATTATTACATAAGAAATGAAATGAGTATTTCTTCTGTTGTTATAGCTTTTACAATGTGTAGTTTCGTTTATTTGTATTACTTATTTGTATTATTTTTACTAATTTAGAATTTTTTGTGAATTGAAAAAGTGAAACTTTTGTTTTAGTATGTGTGTGAAGCCTAAATTATTAAAATCAGTATTCACATAATTAAATTTTTTTGATCTCCTGAAAATTAAAAATCATTAATATAAGATATAATGATAGTTTCATTTTTTCCGGATTTATTTTATGTGTTCATTCCATTTTTTAAAAATTCACATTCGGTTGTAGATGAAATACTGCTGGCAATTAGAAACAAGATGATCCTTGTATGGGTGCCAGAGCACAAAGATATCGAAAATAATGAAATGCTGATGAACTTGCTAAGCAATCTTTTGTTCCCATCGGTGCAAAACCTTTTTGTGGGATCAATTTGAAGACCGCAAAAATCAATGTTCTTAGATTTGAAAAACAGAAGATGTATGAAGATTGGGTCAACACTCCTGGTCAAACCCACGCTAAAAGTATGATCTGTGGATCATCAGCGAGGATTGCCTCTGAAATTCTAAGATGCTCTAGGCAGAAGATACGTTTAATCGTAGGCTACATAACTGGGCACTACTATTTCAGAAAACACCTCCATAAAATGGGACTGTTTCAGCAAGACCCTATCTGCAGGAAATGTCATACGCAAGAGAAAACGGCCAAACATATCATTTACGAATGCGAGGCCCTTGCCCTCCCTAGATTAACTTCTTTAGGCATCATCCATACTAGAGAGTTACACCTAGACTCCATGAAAGGGTTATCGGACTTTATTGATAAAGTGGGTGACCCGAGCAACTGGAACTAGGAAACATTGGGTTTGGAGTTAATGGTACAAAAAGCAGAGGTGCCCAATGATATACAAACCCAACTCTAAGAAGACGAAGACAAAGATGAAATACTGTGTGAATTTTCAATTTTCCATAAATAAAATAATATTTTCTATGCATGAAAGTTTTTAAATACACTTTATTTTATTAATTCTAAAACATATCTTCAGAGAAAAAATTAATTATTGTATTAATATCATTATATGACTAATATTTATATGATGATATTATTAATACACTTGTAATTAATAATACTTTTTGTATTATAATATATTTTTATTATTAAAATAAAATGTTTATGTTATTGTTGTATTACTGTTACTTATCGCACTTGGGCAAGCCAAGCTGGCCTTTGGCTATGCAAATTTAAATCAAATCAATAGGGAGCATCATTCGTTTAACCAGAGCACCACGAAGGTGAAAGTACGACTATTGCTCTAAACTCCTCCGACAGATGGCACTACCAGAGTATCGACTCCCTCAATTTTGACATTGATTTGAAGAGGGGAGGAAATTTCTCCAGACCATTACACCCCTGTTAACAGCTCAAAGACCGACAACAGGACTTTCGATTCCATAGATTTAATGCAGGCCGCACACTGAGGCGACAGCAGACGAGCATCATGCCGTTAAAACTGGTTCTCACTGTACTGCGCACGCACATTGGAGCAGTATTTATCGCGTCACTTAAGTAACAAGTGTCTACCATTTGTGACTTGCGCTATTTTTATCGCTTGTCGCTTGCATGTGTATTTCTTTGTGTTTGATTTCATTTCTTCAAAAGTGAATTTCCATTGTTCACAAATGTGATAACATACTGCATTTAACCAGTTTCATTAATTCTGTAAAAAAAATTTCCCGCATTATATGTTTTTAGTGAAGATTATTCTAATAATAATAAAAACCCTTTGATGGAAATATCTATTGAAAGGAAATTTTCCGGTTATTTTTATTCTAATTTTTAATGATTTGTGTGTGTAGTTTACTCATATGTAAATTTAAAATATGTAGGTTAAAATTTTCCGAAATTTAGATAAAATTAATAAATTTCCCGTGCAAAACATTTTTAATCGACAAGTATTTGCAGTTGAAATAAATCATTTTATAAAGTAAATTTTATATAAGTTTTCCTAAATTTCTTGTTTAAATGAATAGATGTTTCTGAACTATTAGTTTCTGAAATTTTAAAAAATTATATAATTAAAATAATCTTATTAAAAAACATGTTTAAATACTATAGTACAATTAAGAACCTATCCTTATGAGTTGTTATGGACTTTAGTATCCACATATCATCTTGTACATTATTATAATATTGTTCAAACTAATTTTTAACTAACATAAAAAATTATAAGATTTACAATTTGGATTGCTGAGTTATTTTACATTAAAATGCTTTTAGAATAATTTTTTAATAATTTCCATTGACATATATTATTCTTAATTACTTTTAGTTTTGAACGTATTCATATTGAACAAATTTGTTACAATGAATAAATATGTATTAATTTATACTGAGGTAACATATCAACAAAAAGTAACCAAAATATGTTTAAAAAATTCTAATATATTTAAAATAACTTAAAAAATATTTATAATGTCATTTTTAAGTCCATGAATTGAAGAAACATTAAAATTACACCTATTGTGAACTGAGCAGAAATATCAGAAAGTTACCAAGTAAAGAGAACATTGTTTGCTCCTTTAAAAAACGTATTATTCTTTAGTTAGTATTTAATACTTATGATTTTTAGTTTTAAAAGCATTTAAAATTATTAGCATTCATAATTAACATGTCCCAGCAAGAGATTATTACGATCTTATTCACAACAGAAGTACTGGAAAATACATCTTATTTAATTTTTTATATTAAGGTTACATAAAGAAATGATACTTAATTTCAACTTATACTTTTAAATCAAACAATAAATTTATCACCTTAGCAAATTTACCTATTTTTTATTAAAAAAAATCAATTTGTGTATTTAATGTCACTTTAGTTGGACTTAAACCTGAAGAAAACAGTGTAAATTTAGAATTGTGTTAATTGATAAATTGGAAGAATTTGCCTTTGTTCTGAAAGTACAGTAAATAACATTCAATAGAAATCAGTTGTGATTTGAAATAACAATCAAACATTTTAAGTTTTATATCTTGCCTATTGAGGTAATTTTATTTTTCCAATCCGAGGCAAAAAGAAATTATATTTTGAGTTTACAATATAAAAGTTATATTAATATCATTTTATAATAAAATATATCCTTTGGGATTTTTTCTTTCCTCTTTTTCAAACTTTTAATATTTAATAACAATGTCAACGATTTGGAGGCCCCATAAGTTCTCAGGCAAACGCAGAGACAACGAAACAGACAAGTAAACGCCGGAACAGAAGAGTAGAAATGTAAACAATATCCGCTCCGATGTACTGCGCATGCGTGAGATCTTGCTTCCATGGCTTCAGTGTGTGGTACTTTTCGACATGCCGCTCGCGTTTCGCTGCACTATCGGGAAGCAATAGGTGCGCGTTGGAAGACATGCTCCCTCAGTGTTCGGCCTGCCTAACTAGCACACACACACACACACACACACACACACACACACACACACACACACACACACACACACACACACACACACACACACACACACACACACACACACACACACACACATATATATATATATATATAATATTTTTGTATAAATAGTATTAATTAAAATATAAATGACTTTTTCTCGAATTAATAATTTATTTGATTTTATTGATAGAGTGTAAATGAGGCTAGTAAAAATTGCTTAATCTTTAAAAGTACTTCTTTAGCTAATATATTTTCTTAAAAATATACATGTGAAGTAGTTTCTATTCTTAATTATACAAAATTATACTAATGAATTTAAACCAGTTGTTTATCAGAAAAAAGTGATGTGGTAAAAACTAAATAAAATTAAGTGCATTTATAATCGGTAAAGACATTTGATTATAAATTTTCATGCAAGAGAAAATGACTAAGAATTATTAAAAACTATTTTATTTCCATTTACCTGCGTAGAATTTTATTTCATAATTAGATGCTTGTAAAAAATATCTTTTTTTCTTTGTATTTTATTCTTATCACATTATCTAATTGGCAACAGGCATTATTGTTTTTATTTGTCCGTTTTTTTATGTATTTTTCATGTTTATATTACATAATTTGAAAATTAAGCTTACTTTTGATTATGTACAGCTACTAAATCTATGATGTAACTTTAAATTTCTATTAGCATGGCTATTTTTTATAGTACAAATCTACTTTGTCTAAGAAAAGGTCTAAAGTGGTTTTTTTGCAGCATTCAAAACGAAAAAATTAAGATGGTTTTTCACAAATGTATATAACGTCATGCATTTTTTAAGAAACATAATTTTAATAGCTAGATATATCAGGAATATTTACTAAATGTTGTTTTTAGACCCTTTTAGACAATCTAATACTTATTTACTTGACTTTTATCAGATTTGTTTTTAAATTTGATGATATATATTTTTGGAATCAGTGTTTTTTTAATAGAAAATTTCAATATGTTAAGACTGTATCCAGTATTGCAAATAAATAGTAAATTATATTCAACACTAGAAATGTATTCAGGGGCACATTATATTAGCATCGATTTGGAGAACCAATATCAATGAATATTGTAATAAAAATTCATTAATATTTGTATAAAATATTAATTTCAATAAAAACATGATAAAATTTTATGATTCTTATTTTCTTAAGGATGTTATATATATATATATATATATATATATATATATATATATATATATATATATATATATATATATATATATATATATATATATATTTATATATATATAAACTTATTTCATTTATATTTTCTATGTATAGAGAAATATCTTTACCTTAATTCATTTAAGTAAGCCAAGGAATTAAAAAGTGATATGTTATTTCGGTTAAATTCTTTACTGTATATACTTTTGATTTTTATGTATTTTGTGATTTCCAGTATTATTCTTCTTATGAACGTTTCATTATAACATACATGAGATAATTTTTAAATTAATGCAATTTTTAATATAATAAATTTATGGTTATGGATTTTCAGTTAAATGAATTATCACATTCTTAAAATTGCATTAATGTAATATTTATTTCTAATTAACATTTAATAAGTTTTGCAAGAAATGTAAGACTTTTATATCGAAGAAAACATAAGAATCTGTTATGGATGTTTGAAAATTAATTAAAAACATTGTCAATCAATAGCGTAGAACATAGCAGCTTCTGTAATTAATCTGTAAATCAAATTATAAATACTATTGGAGATGTCTTTTGTAAACAAATGTTGTTTCATAGCCACAAATTGATTGCGTATCACATTTCTCAACCAGTCAGAACCACGCAATTATTTGGCTCCTCCCCTTAAGATCCGATCACATATCCCATAATCAATCTGAAATCAATTGAGAAATGTAAGTCTGGTAAGGTACTCTTAAATGGTTTCTCTTGATAATATAGATTATTTTGACATTTAGCGGAAAGTCTTAAATTAGTTTCGTGACTTCTAAGTCATATCTTTATGTATTTGCTAATAAATATTTGTATTATTACTGTGTTGAATAATGTGTCCACAGAATTATTTTATTTGCAAGGAAGCTTAAAAGAATAAATGCAGTTTTATAGTTTCGGTATAAGATTTTAATATAATTTTAATCCCTTCCCGAAATGTATTTTCTATATTTGTTTTATTTCTGAAACTAAACAAAACTATAAATGCTGATTTGTTCAAAATATTATATCTTCACAAATTCTTAAATTTTATCAAAAACTATTGGAAAATGATATATTTTATGTTGTTGTTGTTATTTATGACTCTTAGACAAAACCAAGCTCATTGCCGACGGGTATGCGAAATTAAGTCAGAAGAGAGCTTCTTTCGTTTAACCAGAGCACCACGAAGGCGAAAGTACGACTTTGCTCTAAACTCCTCCAATAGATGGCACCACCAGAGGATCCATTCTCTCAATTTCGACATTGATCTGGAGGGGGAGGAAATTTTCTCCTGACCATTACACCCATGATAACCGCTCAACGACCCACCACTGGACTTTCGATTCCACAGATTTAACGAGCACGCATATCGATGGGTTTTTAGCGGCATTAGGAATTGAACCCAGCTTTTCCGGATGGAAGCCAATGCCCTAACCACTAGGTTACCACGGCCCGATATATTTTATTATCCATTTATCAGGTGATACTCTTTGGCTGCAAAAATGAGACATAAATCTTTGATTGCTCAAATTTCACTGAGATTTGAGCCAGAGACTTTTGTTGTGAGGTGTACTGTCTTACCAAAAGAGTCCCAATGGCTCAGCAGCCTCTCCCATCAGATCAACAAAATGAAGCATTGTTTTGCTTCGGTAGAGATTCCCTTTTCCTATACCATGGATCTGGAAATCCGTTGATTGGGGCGTGTCCACGTTAATTTATGGTGTTTAATGCCCTTCCACTGGTGTGGTGTGAATGTGGAGCGGAAGGTGCCCGCTATGGTGTGACCATGTTACATGAGAGTGTGGTGAAAATTACGGGGCTCTCTTGATGATTGGTGAGGATTAAAAACTCGTTTACTTTAAGCACAGGCAGGGGACCACTTGCACCACTGTGTACATATGTCTTACCAAGTGCACACGATAAGCCCCGTACTGCTTGACTTAATACACCTAATCATAATGATGATGATATATTCATAAAAGTAATAAACTAAGCACATTTTACAGCATTGTTTTAGCTTGTCTTTAAGGCACTCAATTTTATTTTTTCTCACTCAACTTCAAGTTTTAATTACAGTGTTTATGTCATGCTTTTTATATCACAAATATATAGCTTATTTATTCTATATTCCCAAAATGGGCTGTCATAAATCTGAGGAATGTTGCAAGACATTCGAAAATGTTCCAAAAGTAATTTTTTAATGGAGTGAGCCATACTGACATTTTTCAAGAACCAAACCTTGAGAAAGTATCAAATATTTTTCTTAAGTATGCGTATGCAATCATCGGAAGTATAAACTCATTTCTCTTTGTTCAACAGTGCCCAGATTCGAGCCCATTACCATGTGCTCTAAAAGCCATTTTATTTCTACCGGTCCACGATCAGACTGATAAATTGTTTATTTAAAAATTTTTTGGATCATACTACAAAATCACAAATATCTGTTGATATGTCTTTTTGGTAATGGATATTTTCTACATAAATTAAATTCTTAAATTTCATCTTTTATTAATCTATGGTCTCTCTCTTAGCTTGATGGCTTATTAATTCACTAAAACTAATATTTGAAGGTTAATATATAGCAAAAAATACTATTTAGCATTTTTTAATTTCACCAAAACCAACACATTCTATGTATAAATATATCAAGAATGAATAATTAAAAAGATGCATTATCAATTTTTTTTAGTTTTTGTAACCACTTTTAAGATAACGTTTTTTTTTCTGAAATTAAGAATGACTCAGGATTTTTTTAAAGTTATTAACTTCATTATAAAAACACAAGAGTGTTTACTTATTGTTCTTTTCTTTCCTTTTTTTATAGAATTTTAATTATAGTTTGGCAACTAAATATAAAAAAGCATTGAGAATGATTTTTTTATTTAAAAATAATGCTTTAAAAAATACAATTTAATTAAAAATCAATAGAGGTGTTAAATATCGAAACATGTGTTGACAGATATTTTTTAAACTTAATTATTTTTTGTTTAATTAACTTAAAAATTTTTTGGCATATTAAAGAAAACAATGCTAATTTCTGTAGTTTAATTTGATTGTAATTTATTATTGAATCAAAAAGTATATCTTAAATTGCAAATGATTCTTTTCTTAAATGCGTATTTACTATTTAAGAAAAGAATTATTTGTAATTTTTAATTTCTTCTTATTATTTCTTATCCTAATGCACATTTATTATTTCTTAAATGGTTATTACAAAAAAATAATTTATACTAATGATTTATATTATAATTAATTATTTATTTTAGTTATTTATATGTAAAATGAATACTCTAAATGAAGTTGAAAAGTGTTAAAAGTTTTCACTTTGAAAAATATTTTATTTAATATTTTTTATCATCATTATTATTATGAGAAACGTGTTAAATATTTTTAAAAAAATGTTTTCAGAATTTACGACAATAATTTTAAAAATCAGTTGTCAGCATTTTAGATTGATGTAAGCATTTAGATAAATTCTGAGATGATTTCAAGGTCCATTTGAATATATATGTACCGGATCTTTTGGTTTACTTCATGGAGTAATTTTTTCCCCATCAAATGCTTATTTCTTGCATCTGTTATAATATTTGCGTGAAAATTAATTTTATTGGATCTAACGCTCTTTTATTCAATTCCACATGGTCAAGCTTAAATTTCTTTAAATTATCATAAATCAAACAATTCATTCATGCACAAAACATAAAATGGAGTAATCGTGTATCATTACAAAGATCAATCTTGGTAATACCCTGATATCAAGACCTTTGAAAACCTTAGAATTCATTGTACAATTATCTTAGGCATAAATTTGATCTGTCTTGGTTCACATGAGGCATGTTTTTATTTTGAATTGGGGGAAGCTACTTTTCTATTAACAAAAATATTTTTTTTTATAATTTCATGTACTATTATTCATCGTAATTTGGTTCAATGTATCATTTTGCATAAGATGCTCAAGGCTACAATAAATACAAATACAATCATCAATAAATACATATATTACTGGCAAAGTTTGACAAATTTGAAATGGATTATTGAAATAATATGAGACCGCTAGACATTAACACAACTGAGAATAGGAAGTATTAATATGTGACATTCATAATTCATATTTTATTTGTATTTCATTGTCTTTTTATTCTTATTTCATTCTGCTATCCAAAACTTTCCCTTAATCAGTGAAATGGATAAAAAATGTTTTGATAAAATTGGGTGTCTAACAGTTTCATGTCTACTACTTTCCTAGAGTATATATGTTTAGTACTATCTTTAATTCTACTTTCATCAATTAAGTAAATAAAAAATTTAAAGAGCATAAAGAGTATTCATACCCTAGATATTAATGATTGATTAATAAATTGAATTCTGCCAATCCAGATAGCTACCTAGTAGTTTTGTACAACATTTTATTGAAGCTAATTTTTGAATTTTTCCATTTCTCACTAAAAGTAGTACTTAGTATCTGATAAGTTTATTTGTATAGATTCTATTGACAAAAAATTTTTTTTATCGATACAATTGTCTTTGATTAGATTAAAGAAACAATCGAAATCTAAATCTTTTTTCTTAAGATTATTGATTAACAAATCACAAGCTTAAGCAGAAAACTAGTTGATTACCTCTTCATATAATGGTCCTACAAGTAATGAATGACTTAATTCGAAAAGATGGACACGGAATATTAATTTGATGATTGATTGTCTAGAATAATTATTGACTTTTTTAAGAGTTAGTAGACTTGTTGGGCCACGAGTGTATGATTCAGTAAATACTTTATTTTTAATTGATTTTTTTGAGTGATCATGTAATAGGGATTTGCTTTGTGGTTAGAAGTTGATCCACTAAAACTGACCATATGTTGATGATCGATCTTGTAACAGATCCTATGCTGATTGATGAACTGCAGTTGATCATATAATGATTGACTTTGTTATTCGGAGTTGATTGAACATCAATTGATTGATCACCTAATAATTAAATTCAGCATTGTAGCTAGGGCATCAGCCTTCCTTCCAGAAGGGAGGGATACAATTCCCAATGCCGCCAAAGACCCAAAGAGTTCATGTGATATGTGTTCGTTAAATCGTTGGAATAGAAATTCCTGTGGTCGGTCGTTGTGCAGTTACCATGGGCTGAATGGTCTGGAGAAAATTTCCTCCCCTTCAAGATCAAAGTCAAAATTGGGGGAGTGGGCCCTCTGGTGGTGCCATCTATCGGAGAGTCTTCAAGCAAAGACGTTCTCTCACCTTCTTGGAGCTGTGGTTAAACGAAAGACTCATCCTACCAATTTAATTTCATACTGCGAACTTGGTTTGTCGTCAAGTTACAAGAACAAGAATGCAAACAATTTATATAAGTTTTCCTCCCCCTTCTGATCAGCGTCAAAATTGAAGGAGGGGATCCTCTGGTGGTGCCATCTATAGGAATACGAAGTCGTACTTTCACATTCGTGCTGCTCTTTTTAAACGAAAGATGCATCCTACTGACTTAAATTCCCATAGCAAAGGGGAAAGCGAGCTTGTCTTGTCCAAGTGTAATAAGTAATAACAACAACACAACATTATTTCAAAAGTCAGATAAAATAGAATATTTTATGAAGACCACTGAAACTTTCTTCTTTATATTCCTGTTTATACCTTTCTAATTGAAACAGAAAGTTATTGAGAAATTGAATACATTACAAACTGTTTCCTAAAAAGTAAAAAAAATTTATTTTGTCTTCCATTTAAAATAAAGAAATTAATTTTCTGTCTTTAATCAAATACTAAATGAAGTTTTTTTTAAATCATTTTCCCCTTTTCAGTATTTTCCTTTTATGTTGAAAATATTTAGATTAATATGTGTTAAGTTAAGATGATAAATCTATATAAAATCATATAACTGTAAGAGGAATAGGAAAGTAATTTTCTTATTAAATTTATAGTTTATGTAAATTTATTTTTAAGTAAAAATATTTTCATATTTATATTTTAAAAACTAATTTTACTCATATTCTTAATCTAATTAGTCATTTTATAAAATGATCTACTTTAATTTGTTTCCTGAGTATATTAGAGATATTCTCACAAAGCACATATATAACTGATTCCTATGTTAAAAAATTACTTTTATTTTTATCATGTTCCTAATAAAAGTCTTAAAAATAGAATATGAAAACCTTTTATTGAACAATTTTCTTATATTGAATTAAAAAAGCTTATGGAAGAAAAAAGAGCGCGCAAAAAGATTTTTGAATCTCATTAATCCTATCCTTATTATATATTATAATACACTGAATATTTTTAAGCTAAGGAAAGGCGAATTAAATGAATGAATAAAAATGCAATATTTTTGGTTTACAAGTATATTCAACACTCTATAATTGCTAAAGATTAAATATATATTCTTATAAGTTACAAATATTTTCCATCGTAAAATTATTTGTAAAAGAAAGTCATTTGTTTCATTTTTAAAAAATGAATATTCTTCATAACATGCAATTCCTTAGTTATGTTGAATAAACTTCAAACAGCGAAAACTTCATTCCGAAATTCAACACGAAAACATTTATATGCATCACGTTAACATAAGAGTTTTTTTTTCGAGGTATTGAAAAATGTTTGCCTTAAGCTAAGTGTTTTGTAAAAAAATGATTAGTTTGTAATTTCATAATTTCTTTTGTGAGCGATTCTAAATTGGTTTCGTTCAAGAAAGGGAAGTTTTTTAAAACATTGACTGCGGGGCAATTTGTTTCCGGATAAATTCTACGCAATGTGTGATTGAAGCATTCTTTTAACGATGATTAAAAAATCCATAAAATTATAGCTGTTTTAATTCCACTGCAATGTATATATATGTCAGTCTGTACTACTTTTTAAGTATCTGTAGGCAGATGTCATTTTACCAATACCCACCATAAGGCCTATTGCCAAAATAATTAATACGATCAGCAGAGCTGCAAATTTTAATGCAGTTAAAGAAACGCTAGCTATTGGTTTAAATACCTATAAAGTATTTCGTCCTATTAATAGAACCTTTAAAATAAGAAACTGATAATATGCCAATAATTAAGCTTACTTAAAAATAGTAAGTGAAATTTATTGATACTAAACATAATATAATTACATAACATAAATTAATTTTAAAATTTGAGAATAGATAAAGATATTCCAATTAAATAATTCATTACTAACAAAAATAAGTAAAATTATAAAACCGATGAACTTAAAAGTTTCCAACCAAAACCATCAGACACTAGAGTTTGATTTTTGAGTCCGGTGCTTTTAAAACACCTGGGATACGCCTCGTTTGACGAACTGGCATGCGGAAACAGTAAGTTAATAATTCAATCATGAATATCGAAATGCCAGATCGGCAAAGTAAAATTTTAAGTGTGTTTGTAATAAATGGTATAGGATTATGCCGGTAAGGCATAGCAGAAAAAAATAAAGTTGAAAATAACGCACAAGTATTTTAAATGAATGATAAATATGGTGATAAGAAAAATTAAATAGAACCGTACTAGACTAAAACTTAAAAGCACTGAATATATGAATTTAAGTTTGCACGAGAGTAACATATATATATATATATATATATATATATATATATATTGCGTAAAAAATTGATATCTAAAACATAACTAAATTTAAATAAAAAACGTCATATATTCACTTTTTTTATGAGATTTTTTAATTGTAATTCAATTAATTTATAAAAAAAATACTTGATAATATTTTTAGTTATTATTTACTTACTTGCGTTTATATGAAATATCGGTACGTATTATTTTAGTGATTTTTAAATTAAATCCATGGTACAGTACACCCTGTACAGTGATCATTGTTCCTGACTGTGAATAGGAAGGTCATGGGTTCGAACTCGGGCATGGATGCATTTTCTCTCTATGTCTCTCCTGTCTTTGTCCTTTCCTTGTATGAATGGGTTGTGAATGGTAACCTACCGTAAAAAGGGGTACCGATGGCATGTGTACCGAGGAAGTCGGACTCCACACCAAATTACGGTTCAGTTGGAAACGTGGAGCAGCGCACCCTATATTAACAGCCTAGCTGCTACAAGACAACAACTTTCCATATTGTGAAATAAAATTCTTATCCTCTTCTTTTAATGAATCTCTACTAAGAGAAATTAGGACAATTTCTTATAAAATTTAAACATTAACAGCTTTATTTATCAATATTTTTTAAATCTCAAGGAATAAAAACATTAAAATAAAATCTCACACTAAATAGCGTTTTCTATTCTCAGAAATACAGTTATAGTAACGCATTTGGTTTGAACCCATGAGAAAGAACTAAGTTCACCTAAAATATAAAAGGAATACGAAGTTTCAAAGCGGAAAAAATTTAGATTTTGTAAATCATCTATTAAATTAAGTTTATTTTTTTACTAAGATCCAATTCTGGTTTTAGCAAAAAAATTATATCTTAGTAAATATATTTATCATAAAAATAAAGGTTACATTACACATTGTAGATTGATCTCCTTGACTGCTGAGAATTCTGAGACAATTAAAAAAGGTTAGATTTCCAAAATAGCCAATTTTCCACCATCAGGGTTATTTTAGAAGCATCACTTTATTCTTCTCCATTTGGCGATGAAAAAAGTCACCTAAAGTCATTTTTTGCCATAAATAGACATAAAGTTGTTTACTTTTGCCAAAATAAATAGCCTTTTATTCGTCTTGATTTAGTTATAGCTCCTATAAACAAAGCCATAGCACTTTTATGCTAAAAATCACAAATGCCAATTTCAATCACGAAAAGAGATTTATTTATTCTTGGAAATTTTAATCTTAGTTTAAAAAAACAAAGTAGTTTCAAATATTAAATTATAAACTTCTTAGGTTTTCCTAAAATAATTGTATAATTTTTGTGAACTACTTATTAATATAAAAATACAGATCTAAAACGAGTATTAAGTATAAATTCTTTTTGATCCTTCGGTATTTTCCTTTCCATGTATTTTCGCTATAAAAAATAAAAAAAAAGAAAATATCGCCAAAATATAGCAACAAAGGGAAACAGATTCAGTGATATAAGTAAATAAAAACTATATTTCTCATTTCAATGTCTTATACCGACATTTTTATAGAAAATGCTCGCATAAGTTTAAAACATATAAAATTCAAAAATATAAAATATGAGGTCAGAGAATAGATGAGAGAATACAGTCATTAAATTTTTATATTTAGCTCCAAATTACAATATTGGTGACATATTTTTAGAAATGGCCGATAGATAATTCGCCTAAATACCTTGATTTTTTTTTCAAATATCAGTTGAAAAGTTTATGTAATAATTTAAAGAAATAGATTTTTCACTTTGAAAAATACTTCAGCATATAAATAAAAAAATAGAGAAAATTGAATAAAAGTGTATGTAATATTCATATATATTTGCTTTATGTACAAGAAATATAAAATATTTTTTCGACAATATAGTCATAATGAAAGAGATTTACAGAAAGAAACATTTGAATGAGAATCATAGATTTAGGTCAGAAAATGACAAATGACGCATCAATGCATAATTAAGGTTTTTAAATTGGATATAATGTTTTAGCACAATGGTTCAATCATTAACATATTAAAAATTCTCTTTGGCGATGCTGAAATTAAATTTCAGTTAAGAGTTAGTAAAATTCTTAGAGAGTTTTATTCTAGACTTTAATAAAAGTAGTTCATTACTTTGAAAACTTAATTACCTTTTAGAACATCAAGCAGAAAGAATACTTAATTGATAAAACTATAAAAGGGGTGACTAAACTCTTAATCTAATAAGTTGGCACTCAATGTAAGTTTAAGGCCATTTTTGACACAGAATGTAAAATTACACAAAATTAATGTAAAATTACAACTTCCTCCTTTTCAAAATCAGAAATGTTATATGAATTTTAACCAATTCAGAAATATATCTCGTCTTGTGTATCTGATGTGGAACAATAAAATCTGAGGATTAAATTTGTAAATAGTCGCACAACAAAAAAACGGGTGCCCCTTAATTTGGTAAAAAACATAATATTTATATATGTATAATATTTGCGATAAAATTTAATTTCTAGTAATGCAGGTGATTTTAATATTTTTGCCAACTTAATTACGGTGGTCATTTTGTTTCTTATATTTTGACGGCGTAAAAATTGCCAAAAAATATAGGGGTATGTGTTTATAAACTTTTACCATATATCTGTACAGATCCTCTTCTTTTTCTTCTTAAGGTTGGGTTTGTATGTCATTGGCACCTCTACTTTAATCAGCATTTTGTACCATTAACTCCAAACCCAATGTTTCCTAGTTCCAGTTACTCGGGTCACCCACTTTATTAATAAAGTACGATAACCCTTTAATGGTGTCTAGGTGTAACTCTCTAGTATGGATGATGCATAAAGAAGTTAATCTAGGGAGGGCAAGAGCCTCGCATTCGTAAATGATATGCTTGGCCGTTTCCTCTTGCGTATGACATTTCCTACAGATAGGGTCTTGCTGAAACAGTCCCATTGTATGGAGGTATTTTCTGAAATAGTAGTGTCCAGTTATGAAGCCAACGATTAAACGTATCTTCTGCCTACAGCATCTAAGAATTTCAGAGGCAATCCTCGCTGATGATCCACAAATCATACTTTTAGCGTGGGTTTGACCAGGAGTGTTGAGCCAAGCTTCATACATCTTTTGTTTTTCCCATCTAAGAACATTGGTTTTTGCGGTCTTCAAATTGATCCCACAAAAAGGTTCTGCACCAATGGGAACAAAAGACGATCCTTGTTTAGCAAGGTCATCAGCCCTTTCATTACCTTCGATATCTTTGTGCCCTGGCACCCATACAAGGATCACCTTATTTCTAGTTGCCAGTTCTGTAAGAAGGTTTCTAATTCCAAAATCATTTTAGATTTGATTTCGAAAGAATTAAGTGCTTTTAAAGCGGCATTATATTATCTATACAGATAATATAGTGTACGGATTATATTTCTAAAATGTTTTATCATATAATAGTACTCTGATTTTAGACAAACTTCCTTTCACGTATATTTGTGGCAAAAATCAAAATCTAGAAATGAAAGTTTCATTGTAATTGGATAAATATTAAATATTTTCCTCTATATGTAAGTGTAGTAATTTTAATTATGTATAATATTTAACACTTATCAACTAAGTAAACAATACACTTTCAACTAGAATAACAGTTATATTTTGACATTTTTTTCTGCTGTTTGCTTTGTTATCAAACTATCTATTTCGTTATGAAGGTAATTGTATAATTTTATTCGACAAATGTTACAATGCTTATGGTGGATTTTTTATTTACGAAAATTATTATTAGAAATAAATCTGCATTTTAAATTATTGTCATAGATTTACTTAAAATGGCTATAAAATACTTATCACACAAATAATTGTCAATACTAATGTCAGAATGCTTGTATGGTTAAGTAAAAATTTGAGTTTAATGGTTGAAAAATATTTTTCACGAAGGTTACTTTAAAAATTTTGAGATATGCGAAGACGAGAATAGATTTGAACATTTATTTTTAAGAGAAGCATATTTTATACGATAGCATTCTCTGAAATGTTTGGAAAAAAAAACTGATGGTTAGATCTGAACCGTTGTTTTTAGAAGAAGAATATTTTATACCAGGTCAATATGAAATTTTTGAGTTATGAGAAAAAGTAAGCAGAACAGAAAAATTAACAATTTCTGTACCACTATTTCGTCCTTATAATTAATTTTTTACAGGCTAATAGCAAGTAATTTGGCAATGAATAAATTTCAGAAAAAATTATAAAAAAAAAGAAGTTACGAAAAATAATGTCGCACAATGGTTTATTTATACTGTTGAATAAGAATCAAATAACGAAGAAGTTTTCGTGGTTTATAATTAACATTTGAAGCATTTGAACATAAATATATATATATATATATATATATATATATATATATATATATATTGTTACAAATTTGTAAATAATGATTATATTTGTCTTAAAATATCTCAGACAGATCAGAAATTCTCACATTTTGGGCAAAAATTGCGGTATTTAGACGTGTTGTAGTTTAAAAGCGGATTTCCTAATGATTTGGCGACTTGGCGACAGTTGGCGAGATTCTTGGCGACTTGGCGACGGTTGGCGAGATTTTTGGCGACTTGGCGAGAAATCGATACTTCTGGAAACATCCATCACCTAAGCTCTAGGACCAATATTTTTCGAGATAGCCTAGAAGCTTCCAGAACCTTGGCGAAATTGGTAGATTTCTCCGCCAAGTCAGGTATAAATACCGCAGCCCGACATGGAAGAGTCAGTTTTTGTGAAGACAGTCAGTGAGTGAAGACGAATAGTTGTGACTGCTAGTTGTTCTCTGTCTGAGGTATTTGAGACCTGTGATTGGAAGCTGTTTTTTTATTATATCTGACGAATTGTAGCTGTATAATTGTGACTGTTACAGCGGGAATTTCGTTTATTTAGTGAAGTTCTTACGAATAAAAGTCTTGTGTTCATTAAGTGGTTGCTTTATTCAACTCTCAATCGACACGAACCTGTGAAGCTCGGTACAACTGGTGTCAGAATCGGGGTTGAAGAGTTGATGCAGCGTGTCACAAGAAAAATGGATATGGATTTAATGAAAAGTCTTCTCGAAAAATTAGCGGAGCAGATGGCCGAGATGAAAGCTGGACAAGAAGAGATGAAAGCTGGACAAGAAGATATGAAAACCGAGATGAAAGCTGGACAAGAAGAGATGAAAGCTAGACAAGAAGAGATGAAAGCTGGACAAGAAGAGATGAAAGCTAGACAAGAAGAGATGAAAGCTGGACAAGAAGAGATTAAAACCGAGATGATGAAAGAGATAAAATCTGGACAGGAGGAACTTAAGAAGGACATTGTAAGTGTTAAAGAAGAATTCTCCAATATCATTCAGGAGAAGATGAATGCAATGGAAGATAAGGTAACTTCAGTTGAAACTAAAGTTCTGGAGATAGAAGAAAACGTTGAAGAAGCATTAGACAATATGAATAAGAAGATTGAAAGCTTGGAGAAGCAAATATCAAACAAACATGAGGAACCCAACGTGACATTTGTGCCTTCCCTAGCCAATATTAAACTCTCAACATTTGATGGGAAATCATCCTGGCAAGTATACAAGACCCAGTTTATGATGGTAGCGGAAGCTAATGGATGGAATCCCCGAGCCCAAGCTTTTCACCTGGCGGCTTCTTTAAGAGGAGACGCGGCTGACATCCTCGAGACGCTTCCGGAGGAGCAGAGGCACGATTTCCAAGCCCTATCGAGTGCGCTTGAGCTGCGGTTTGGAGATAAGTGCACTAAAGAATATAGCAGACTACAGTTAAAGTCCCGCTATCAAAAAGCGGGTGAAAGTCTTCAAGAATTGGCTGCCGATATTCAGCGACTTTCCCATCTAGCATTTTCGGACTGCCCAGCTGAGACACGTCAAGATCTGGCTCTCCATCACTTCATCGATAGTGTGAGGGATCCGGAGATACAGAAAACACTTAGACTCGCCGATGTCAAAGATATTGGATCTGCCCTAGTCTACGCACATAAGATAGAGGCTGCCCAGCAGGCCGCGCGTAAAGACCGGCACTCAATCAGAGCCGTCTCTACTACTGATACGGACTATGATCTCAGAAAGCAAATCGAAGATCTGCGGCGAAAATTCCGTAACTTAGAATTGAGTAAAGGTGGCAGAAACACGAAAATTCAGTGTTGGACTTGCGGTGCAGTCGGACACGTTCAGAGAGACTGCCCGAAACGAAAAAATGGTGGAAATGATCTTCCACCACAGCAGGGAAACTAATATGTGGCCATCTCGCGGGGCGGAGATGTCCAGAGAGTCAGAAGCCCCATTTCAAATTGTTTCACATTTCTTCCGTAAGTAGCGGCGACAACGGACTTTTCGTTATGGGACATGTCAACGAAGTTCCCTGCAGAATGATAATCGATACTGGAGCCAACGTAACTATCATTAGGACAGATTTGGCTCGCAAACTTGGTGACAAACTCATCTGGACGCCGCCCTGCATTACCCTCCAAACTGTGACAGGTGACAAGATTAAAGTGCATGGAAAAATAAATCTAAACATTGCATTTGGTAATGCCGTGTACCATCATATGGCATATGTCGCTGATATAAATGACGAATTTATTCTCGGATTGGACTTTCTCAAAGAAAACCATTTCAAGTTAGATTTTAAAAATAATGAACTACACTCATGTTCTGAAGACATAGCGATTTTTAAGACGAAATATTCAGATATTAAAACAGTCCATCATATAACTGCGAAGAGTGAAACAACATTACCACCAAGAACTGAGACAATAGTTTGCGGAGCTCTTTCAGAAGATAATAATTTTCATTATGGATTGACTGAATATCCAGATTCCGACAATAGCGTTAAAGGAGTACTAGTGGCTTCTTCACTCGTCGACCTTTCACGAAATGTAATCCCGGTAAGAGTTGCTAATCTAAGTAATAAGGTAAAACTTATAAAAGAAGGAGAAGTGCTAGCGACTTGCACTCCAGTGACCTGTATTAACCGAAATTGTCAAGCCACACTATCTGAGCCTCCTGACACTCTAATTAATGAACTCCTTCAGAGAGCAGAGTTAGATGATAAACAGAGGAATGCTGCAAGAAATTTATTATTAGAATTCGGAGATCTCTTTTCCAAGAAATCAGATGATGTTGGGCGAACCAAATTGACGCAGCACCGAATCAATACAGGAAATCATCCACCCATTAAACAACATCCGAGAAGATTGCCATTCGCTAAGCAGGAAGAGGTGGATAATCTTCTGATGGAAATGCAGCAGAATGACATTATTGAGCCATCAGAGAGTCCTTGGGCTTCGCCTATTGTTTTAGTTCGGAAGAAAGATGGTTCTACCCGATTCTGCGTTGACTATCGTCGGTTAAACAACATCACTAAAAAAGATAGTTACCCTCTTCCTAGGATTGACGATACACTTGATGCTTTATCCGGAAAACAATGGTTTTCGACTTTGGATCTCAAGAGTGGTTATTGGCAAGTAGAGATACATCCTGAGGATCGAGAAAAGACTGCATTCACCACAGGACAAGGACTTTGGCAGTTCAAGGTTATGCCATTTGGGCTTTGCAATGCACCTGCAACGTTTGAGCGCCTGATGGAGACAGTATTACGAGGACTTTCCTACGAAGCCTGTTTGGTATATTTGGACGATATCATTATTGTAGGGCGCACATTCGAAGACCATTTAAGAAACATCCGAAAGGTGCTGGAAAAATTAAAAATGGCCAACCTGAAGCTGAATCCTTGCAAATGTAATTTATTCCGACGTGAAGTAAGCTATCTGGGACACATTATCTCTGCTGAAGGTGTAAGAACAGATCCTGAAAAGATCTCCGCAGTTAAGGACTGGAGTCGTCCAAAAGATGTCCACCAATTAAGAAGTTTTCTTGGACTATGCACATATTACAGGAAATTTGTTAAGGGTTTTTCAAGTATTGCCAGACCTCTTCACAAGTTGACAGAAGTTAAACAGAGATTTCTATGGACAGATGAATGTGAGAAAGCTTTTAAACAACTGAAGGAGGCGTTGACATCTTCGCCCGTTCTTGCATATCCCCAGCCCGAAAAATTATTCATTTTAGATACGGATGCCAGCAACGAAAATATCGGAGCTGTTTTGTCGCAAGAAATTGATGATAAAGAATATGTCATTGCTTATTGGAGTAAATGTCTATCGAAACCAGAGCGGAATTACTGTACAACCAGGAAGGAATTGCTGGCAATCGTTAAAGCCATAGAACATTTCCACCATTATCTCTATGGAAGAAAGTTCTTGCTCCGGACAGATCACGCATCCTTAACCTGGCTTTTAAATTTTAAAAATCCGGAAGGACAGGTAGCCAGATGGATTCAACGACTCCAGGAGTTTGACTTTGAAATACGTCATCGCAAAGGAACTCTTCATGGAAATGCTGATGCACTATCAAGGAAGCCGTGTAATGAAAGCTGCCGATACTGTTCTAGAGTAGAGAAGAACTATCAGCTGATAAATACTTCGGTACGCCAAGTTACTGTTTCACCTCCATCAAAACCAGACCCATGGAGTGATGAAGGACTTAGGGAAGCCCAAAAAGAAGACCCAGATATAAATCCAATTCTTGAATTGAAAGAATCTTCTAGTATGAGACCAAGTTGGCAGGATATCTCCACCTACAGTCCTGCTACTAAGCAATATTGGGCTCTTTGGGACTCACTCCATATAAGAAATGGTGTCTTATACAGGAAATGGGAGTCCGATGATGGACGTAATTTCAAATGGCAGCTTGTTCTTCCAAAATCAAGAATTTCAGATGTTTTGAAAGAATTGCACAGTAGCTCAACTGGAGGCCACTTCGGAGTAATGAAAACTCTACAGAAAGTTCGAGAACGCTTCTATTGGAGCAAAACGAGACAAGATGTAGAGAAATGGTGCCAATCTTGTGATGACTGTGCGGCACGTAAAGGACCGAAGAAACGTAGCCGAGGAAGGTTGCAGCGGTACAACGTAGGAGCACCTTTTGAGAGGATAGCATTGGACATTTTGGGTCCTTTACCACGATCCTCAAATGGCAACAAATGCATACTAGTTGTCATGGACTACTTTACTAAGTGGCCTGAAGCGTTTGCAATCCCCGATCAAGAGGCGACTACAGTAGCCGAGGTTCTAGTGCAACAATGGGTTTCCAGATTCGGCACACCCTTACAAATTCATTCTGATCAAGGGACAAATTTCACCTCTGTTGTGTTTAAAGGAATGTGTCAAATTCTCGGAATAGACAAGACGCAGACCACGCCACTACACCCACAATCGGATGGCATGGTAGAGAGGTTTAACAGAACCATCTTGAATAACCTCTCCCTTATGGTTTCCAGAAATCAGCAAGATTGGGATTTGAAGCTACCGCTGTTTCTGCTTGCATATCGCAGTGCTGTCCATGAGACTACCGGATATACTCCTTCACAGATGCTCTTTGGTCGCGAACTTCGTCTCCCTTGTGATCTTCAGTTTGGTCGTCCACCGGATACATCTTCATCGCCAGAGGAATACCTTCGAGACCTTCAGGCACGTCTTGAAGATGTCCATAACTTCGCTCGAGACCGAATCAACCTGACGACCGAAAGAATGAAGACAAGGTATGACACAAGAGCGACGGGACATGAATTCCAAGAAGGTGACAAAGTTTGGTTGTGGAACCCGATTCGACGTAAAGGACTTTCTCCAAAGTTGCAAGCCAACTGGGAAGGTCCCTACACAGTCCTAAAAAGACTGAACGACGTCGTGGTTCGTATAAGAAAATCATCTGCTTCAAAACCAAAGGTAGTACATTATGATAGATTAGCTCCTTATCGTAATGTAGAGTAAAAATCAGTAGACCATGGTCTGTTTGTAAATAGTATAGATAATTTTAATCTTTTCTATTTTCTTGTATTTTTAGTTGCTTGTGTATGTAATGTGCTCTGTATCCTCTTGAAATGTAAATTCTTTTATATTAAATTTGGCCTCCTATCAGGGGATTGTACTGCCCGGGACGTGCAGTCCTTGAGAGGGGGGCAATGTTACAAATTTGTAAATAATGATTATATTTGTCTTAAAATATCTCAGACAGATCAGAAATTCTCACATTTTGGGCAAAAATTGCGGTATTTAGACGTGTTGTAGTTTAAAAGCGGATTTCCTAATGATTTGGCGACTTGGCGACAGTTGGCGAGATTCTTGGCGACTTGGCGACGGTTGGCGAGATTTTTGGCGACTTGGCGAGAAATCGATACTTCTGGAAACATCCATCACCTAAGCTCTAGGACCAATATTTTTCGAGATAGCCTAGAAGCTTCCAGAACCTTGGCGAAATTGGTAGATTTCTCCGCCAAGTCAGGTATAAATACCGCAGCCCGACATGGAAGAGAGTTTTTTGTGAAGACAGTCAGTGAGTGAAGACGAATAGTTGTGACTGCTAGTTGTTCTCTGTCTGAGGTATTTGAGACCTGTGATTGGAAGCTGTTTTTTTATTATATCTGACGAATTGTAGCTGTATAATTGTGACTGTTACAGCGGGAATTTCGTTTATTTAGTGAAGTTCTTACGAATAAAAGTCTTGTGTTCATTAAGTGGTTGCTTTATTCAACTCTCAATCGACACGAACCTGTGAAGCTCGGTACAACTTAAAAAATTTTAATTACATTTTACAATTTTGTAAATAATGATTATATTTGTCGTAAAATATCTCAGACAGATCAGAAATTCTCACATTTTGGGCAAAAATTGCGGTATTTAGACGTGTTGTAGTTTAAAAGCGGATTTCCTAATGATTTGGCGACTTGGCGACAGTTGGCGAGATTCTTGGCGACTTGGCGACGGTTGGCGAGATTTTTGGCGACTTGGCGAGAAATCGATACTTCTGGAAACATCCATCACCTAAGCTCTAGGACCAATATTTTTCGAGATAGCCTAGAAGCTTCCAGAACCTTGGCGAAATTGGTAGATTTCTCCGCCAAGTCAGGTATAAATACCGCAGCCCGACATGGAAGAGTTGTTTTGTGAAGACAGTCAGTGAGTGAAGACGAATAGTTGTGACTGCTAGTTGTTCTCTGTCTGAGGTATTTGAGACCTGTTATTGGAAGCTGTTTTTTTTTATTATATCTGACGAATTGTAGCTGTATAATTGTGACTGTTACAGCGGGAATTTCGTTTATTTAGTGAAGTTCTTACGAATAAAAGTCTTGTGTTCATTAAGTGGTTGCTTTATTCAACTCTCAATCGACACGAACCTGTGAAGCTCGGTACAATATATATATATATATATATATATATATATATATATATATATATATAAATACCAGCTTAATGGAAACTCACAAATTCTTTGCTTAATCTTTCAAACTATTTTTCTTCAGCTATTAATTACCACTTAGAAGCAGAAATCAAAAACATTTGTTGTGATTCATTTGACAGGACATCTACACAGTTATTTTGATAATTATTGTACCTAATTTTTGTTATTTTTAACAAAGTTTTTACTAATAAAATGTTTGTAGTGAAATTAAATAAAAAAAAGGAAATTGAAAAAACGTTTTTTGTGATAATAACTTTTTTATTGTAAATTTTGTGTGGATGATAAAATTGTATATATTTCTTTAAAGACGAAATAGGAAAAATGGTTCTCTATGTAAATCTGTAAATAAATATTAGCACATATGTCCTAATGACATAAATTAACTATTGATAATTACAAGAAAATAACTGTTTAAGCTAATTAAGTAAGTATTTAATATTTTGTACAAAAATTTTGAAACATTTGTATTTTATCTTTATTTTTCTAAGGTCTAATATTTTTATTCCTCTAAAGTTATCAATTTAATTATAAATGTTGTTTGATTATAAGAGGATTTAATTAAAATAATAGCAATTTACTTATTTTTATTCTGTTTTTTGAACTAGATTCAAGATAAATGGATGAAATAATACCACAGATAAAATATGTTAAAAAATTAACTTTAAAGAGAACTATTAAGCATTTAAATTTCTTTGATTGATTTTTTATTCCAAATCTTTGCTAAAATTAAATGAAACGAAACATTTTAATATATCTTACAGAATTTGTTAGGAGAGTTTTTCGCTTACTAGGAAAAATGTACAAATAGTAGTGTAAATTTTTAAAGAAATGTTGACATTTTTCTTCATAATTCTTGATCAAAGGTACAATTTGTTCATATTTGGATCTTACAGCAACAACATCAACAATTGAACAACTGTCTTAAGAAATGGGTTTAGAAATGTCATAAATATATACTGAAATATATGCTTCCCAAATATTTTTTAAGAAAATATGGAGCAGATGTCATTTTTAGGAAAACAAGATAAGAAAAGGTAAAAAAAATTGCCAGAGTAACTTTTATATAGGACGCAAGTGCATATCAAGTTGAGCTTGAAGACAAAATTGAAGATATTTGCAAGTGCTTAAATTTTATTCGAAATGTGCATAAATAATTAAATCTATATTTATTTTTGAAACTTTAATTACTGAAATTTTTAAAAAGACTTTATATTAATTAGGAATTAACGTGATGATAATACTTTTAGGAATTCTGCAGACCACAAACAGCTGAAGACTTTGTCAGGAAATTGGTTTTTATTTATTCCTGTACGAATAAATTAAAGTCAATATTTTTCTGTTATCAAAATTAGACTGTTTGTATGTATTTTTCTGTAACTACCCATCCTCAGTGGCTCAGTAGCTTCACTCTGCTTCCCGTGGAAATCAACAAAGTGAAGCATCATTTGCCTAGTGCAAGGCTTGGGGGGTGACCACTTTCTCCCTTCACGAGCTTACTTTAGCTCCATGGATTGAAGATGTGTTCAGCATTAATCAGAGACTTCAAAAGTCCTTTCGTTAATGTAATGTGATTTTGTGGTAGAAGAGGGTGCCACCTCAGCTGTGGCCTCGTCACCTGATTGTGGTTCAAAGTTACGAAGCACTTGGTGATGAGTGAGTACTCCAAACCCGTTATCCGTAAAGTACAGTCCAAAGCTAGCATGCAACGTTATGCATCTATGTAGTTGCTTAGAAATTAATATGCAATAGTCATTTTCCTTTTTCAGAAGACTTTTAAAATTAATTTTGATTTCAATTTTGTCATGGAAATGAAAATCGTTATTATTTTAACGATTCTCTTTTTTTTCGTAAATTTAAAGCATATGCTTTAAATGTACTACCAAATATTAAGTATGCGAAGATATGAGAATTAAGTTCCACTATGAAAAATCTACCGAAAATTCTATATTCAATACATGTTGTTGTTGTCGTGTGCCAGTTAGGCTGGCAATATATGGTGCGCTGCGCTACTTTTCTAACTGAACTCTATTTAGGTGTGGAGTCCGACTTCCTCAGTACACACATGCCATAGGTACCCGTTTATAGGGTAGCCAACCATCCACAACACATTCATACAAGGAAAGGACAAAGACAGGATAGATAGAGAGAGAAAGTACATCCATGCCCGAACCGGGATTCAAACCCAAGACCTCCCTATCCGCCGTCAGACACGTTGATCACTAGACAAGTTGGGAGGCTATATTCAATACATAATTTGCATTATATGTTATTAATGATATGTATCTATTATATACAACCTATGAATAAGATAAGGCAGTTACTTTTGACAATTAAAATAGACACTCTAGCTATTCTTATGTCTAGAAAAGAACACGATTCCAAACATTTTGAAAGAGAAACTTGTCATGTTCATATAGCTCTATTATGCATGAGAATATGGTCAGTCATGGAACATTTAGTTCTACTTACAACACGGTAGGGAAACAATTTTTTTTACTAATTTTTGGGATATGGAAATAGGCTTTTTTCGCACAATATATTTCTATATTTTTCTGTTGAGAATATAGTTTTTGACCCTATTTCTAATAAAATTTTTTTAGAAATATTCATCAAAAACATTTTATTTGACCTAGTTTGTTCAATACATTCTAGAAAATTCAAGATATACAATCATGGAATTTTCCCATAATCTTCATGAAGAGCATTGTATTTGACCTTGTTTATTCAATACGTTCTAGAACATTTAAGGTACACAAACATGAAATTTTCTCATAATCTTTACGAAGAACATTGCATTTGATCTAGCTTTTTCAATACTTTCTAGAACATTTAAGGTACACAAACGTGAAATTTTCCTATAATCTTTATAAAGAACGTTATATTTTATATAGTTTGCTTAATACGTTCTAGAACAGACATTTAAGGTTCACAGACATGAAATTTTCCCATAAAATTGATCAAGAACATTTAATTTGATCATGATTATTCAATACGTTCTATTCTCATTTAAGGTATAGCAACATGAAATTTACTCATAAATTGTGATTAAAGCAAGATAACTGATTTCTCCGATGATTACATAAGCATATTTTATATAGGGAATGATATATATAAATACATTTTTATACTGATTGACTAATTTAGTGTTTTTGTGTTAAAATAACTTTTTTTGTATCTGTAAATCTTGCTTTGAAGTGATTTTTATGCTTTCACCAGCGTTATTTTCAAAAATATTTCTAAATATTTCAAAAATATTCCTTATGATTTTTTGTTGCTAGATAAATAATTATTTGTAATTTTGTATTGCTTTCAAAACCTGAGAGAAATTTGGTCTTGCATCAAGTGGACAAACAACTAGAATATTGTCTTCGGTTTTTTGCTGTCATGTTTCAGACATAAAGCAATTGTTTAAGTTTTAGTTATGTGGATTGTTTGTTAATAAAAAATTTCAGCTTTGAAGTGTAGCTGTGTTTACAGTAATAACATAAATTACTGTTATAAATCTTAATTAACAGTTAATTTTCCTCTATATTGCAATTTATTTTTTGTGGTGTATTCAAATTTAAATACAAACAGAATTTCAAAAAATTATCTGAAGGTCCTAAATTTTATAGCAATTTGCTGAGTATTTTCAGAAGAGGATTTATAATGTAACTGCAACCGATAATTAAACATTTTGCCATTAAAAAAGGCTAAATTTTTTTGTTTTAAAAATAGCATTCTTTTCTTCTTAAAAAGTTTACCCATAATGTTCCCTAATATTTGATGATATGTTTTTTTTAAAAAAATTTAGGAGTAGTTTTTAAGAATTCAAAATGTTCTCTCTCTCTCTCTCAGTGATAAGATTATTCATTTTATTCTATTCATTACGTGTAATCTTGATAGTTTTTTTTTTCGTTTATTAAGTTGAGAATTTTTGGAATAGCAGTTGAATAATATTTTAATGCCTAAATCTAGCTATAATTTCTTTCACTTTAATATAGAACTAAAAATTGAAATTATGACTCTATCTCAACAGTTATATTCATTAATGAATGAAAAATGTTGATTATTAAAGTTTATATTTTTAAAGAAAGAAACTGCATCGGTAGCGCAAAATGTTATACAAGTTCATATCAAATTTTATAGAGGAAAAACAAATATTTAAAAAATTTTAATAAAAATCCTGTTGATGCTTACATGTAAAGTATATTGGGGTGTGAGAGTATAGGCAACATTTTCAGGATAAAGAAATGCATTCACACTTTCGTGACCGTTTCAAAATACAAATGCTATTTTTTCACTGTAAAATCATATGCACTACGGCATTTTATTCTTTTAAACTTTTAATGGGCGAAAATAAAAAAAATATCAAAATTTTAATAAATTATCATTAAATATTGTTAAATATGCAACTCGTAACATTAGAATTTATAAATTTCCATATTTAAAAATGGCTATGTTCTCAGAATGAAACAAATTTTCTTACTTTTAAAAATCAACAAGCTAAATGATTCTTGAAAACAAATTCGCAGAACTTTTTGCGATCGCATCTGCGTATTCAATTATGACCACCAGGGGCGCTGCAGAGAGAGAAAAAGTCTTTTCGGACCGCCTCTCCGAAAACACCCAAAACCACGCGCTCGTCTTTGGAAATCGAATCTCGTTTCGTCCCGTCTTCGTAATATTCCGTCTGAGAACCAAGACTCACAATATGCAAGCGAGTAGTTACCCTCAACCGTAATCAGGAAATGAAAGGATGCCAATTTGACCTAATTATTAGGGAATCTTGACATTTACCTACATATTTTTTTCTTCTTTCGTTTTTTTTCTCTTTTAATTTTTTTTTATTTCGTCTGAAATGAATTACTGTCTTACAAATGCTTATAATCATTCAAGTTTTATTTCTTGTTGACAGTTACAGTTATAAAAAATTAAAATGGTAAATTTTTAGAAAAACTGAATTCTTTTCGAGCATATTCATTTCACTTGGTAATGATTCATTTAAAAGGAAAATAGTTCTGATTTTATAGCAACACATGCTTAGAAAACGATATTTTAATGCCATCGAATGCTACATGCTTCTATTATCATAAAGAATTAAGTTTTCATTTTTCAAAAATCATTTGATTACTTTTGATTCGAACATTCGTAATAAAAACTTTTATTTTAGTTGAAAGGCGCTGACTGTTTACAAATATTTATTGGAATATGTGCTTCTATAAACAATCGACTTTTCTTTAAATTATTACTTTGTGCGGAGAAATAAAAGGTAAACTACAATAGAGTATTTATTATATAATATTAAAAATGTTGCAGGTGTCCGTTTTATTAGTTAGTGAAAGATTTTTTCACAAACATTGGTGTACTTAATAATTCTATAAAACGCTTTATTAAAAACTATATTATGGACAAAAACATACTTGCAATCGATGAAAAATACAGAAAAATATATGAATATTTTGAAAATTGCTTCAAAATAAATTATTGGATATAAGATAACATTTTCAAAAGACTGGTAATTTCAAAGACTATTGGCTTCAAAAATTACCTCTCACAAACTATTTTATCTCAAGTCTAAAAAAAATAACAGTAAAAGATACTAAACATCCGGACATCCTGAGGGAAATTGTCATCTATTTTCATTCCTTAAATTTCAATTGAAACTTTTTGAGTGTGATTGTTTTCTCGAAAGGAATGAGAACTAAATTCGTATTTCCTTGAAGATTTCCTTTCTTCGGAATCCTTACAAATGCAAGAAGGAAATTCATCACTCATGGTAAGTATTTTTTTCAGCATTTTCTCTTTTGTTTCACATTATAAGTTCGGATTTGAAATGAATAAGGATTTATTGGCATGAGATGCTTTAGTGAAAACGTCGTAAAATGCAATATTTGGAAGTTTTATTCACAAATATTGAATATTGCTGTAAATTTTGATTACATCTTTTTTAACTTGTAACAAAACTGAAATTTGAAAAAGAAAAAAAAAACTACCCTTTCCTTAAAAATAAATTTTATCAACTGTAGAAATGCTTGCAAACCTTTCATGGAAACGATAAATTATCATGTATTTTTAACTTCTTAGAAATTTTTCTGACAGTACAGTTTGAATACACTTTAATATTTGACATCATAAAATTTTAATTTAATGTTGGACGATTCAGTTGTAAAAATTTTCAAACAAAATTCAAATAAATTTACATTAAAAAACTCTTTTTTATCCCAATCAAATTACAATTGCCTTTTTTTGTTAAGTTATTTCTGCTATCATAATTTGATCATAAATTTAATTCTTATTATAAAAATAATTGTATAGAAATTGTATCATATTTTACCTAACTTTAATGATTTAAAATCAATTCAACAATTTCTTTGTTAGTTTATTTTATTTATTATATCAAATTAATATGTATAAATTATTGAATAATATAAATATTTATTGTATATTGCCTTATAAGAATAAATTATAGAAGAAGTTGCATATAATGAATTTAGAATTTAAAATTTCTGTTTAATATCTGCTAAATTTAATTACCTAATTAATTGTACTGTCAAATAATTTTTTATAATTATTTTCTAGGTTTTTTAAAATATTATTTCTTTACATAATCTCATATTTCATTGAGACTAACGAATTACAGCAAACAATTTTAAAAACTATTTGTCAAAAATATAAATTTTGTTATATTTTAAAAATTAATTATTAGTAATTTGAAAATAGAAATACAGATAAAAGTGACATAATTATTTTTAATTACTTTCTACTTGCTCAAATTTTAAAATTTTCCTCAGTTCCAAGCCACTTGATATTATTGATATAATTCTAACAAAATATATCATCAGTAGCATTATCAATTGCTACTGAAAATAAGCATTCTTTAAAATTAACGGAAAGTTTTTTTGTCAAATTTTGCTATAATATTGTAACTAACATTTGATTGTTAAAAAGTAATCAAGGAACATAATGTATATATTTAATTGCTAAAATTGTTTGTAATTGACGAATGCTAAAAAAGTATTTAATTCTTAATGAATTAAAATGAAATACTTTTCAATGTAGTGAATACAATTGAATATGTTAAAATAATAATAAAATGGTTATTTGCTTTTTAAATATAATATGTGATTTAGATTAAATAATCATTTCATAATCTGTAAGAATTGTTTAAAAACAAACTGTTACACAAAAGCTTTAAATTTTTTATGAATGAAAAATTTAAAATTTTAAAAATTTGATTTATGTTAATTATGTCGAATTAATAATAATAAGAAGATTATTCATTCTTTTAATATTTTATAGTTATTTTATAAGCAATAAAAATTGTTGGTAAATGCTATAAAAGAATTAAATTTTTCATGAAAGAGAAATTAAGTACTTCTGTATACTTTGTACAACACTGCATGAATTAAATAAAAAATTGTATTACTTTTGTAATCCTTTTATGATTATTAGCTTCATAATTTGACTTTGCAATACCATAACCGCTTCAAAATGCCTTTGATCAATGAAGACTTTATTTTAAGTAAAGTAATACATACATATATTTCAGTTCTATTTATTATTTTTTTTACATATCAATATGTTTTATTAAGTAACTATATTTCATTCTTTTATTTTTATTAATAATTTGAACTGCCCTATTAGTAAAATAGTTTTGATTGAATACATAAAAATAGAGTGACAGCAAAGTTAAATTTCTTTGAGGACTAAAATAACCATCAAGCTTTTCTTTTAGATTAGCGGCATATATATATAATATTCGCTTCTTCTTCTCTCTAATTACTAGAATTTTTACTTTATAGCTTAGTAATTTTATACTTTTATTGAAGATGAAGGTTATATTACATTAAAGTTTCTAATAAACAAGTGAAAATATATTTTTGGTGATAATTCTAGATTCGGTTTGCCATCCAATTTATTTGATGGGAATTAGTTAAGAGTCTGACCAAATGAACGAACTTCTTCCAAAGTTAATTCTACAGAAATTACGAAGAGATTAATATTGATTAGCATCTTTCAAATCTTTTCTATAATTGCAAACTCCATCATGTTTAGAAAATTTTTCTCCTTTCCATAAAATAATTCATTCTGAAATACAAGTAAGTAACATAATTAACGAATCACGCAAAATGTGTTTTATAAGGAGAACTAATTTTATTAAAGAGGTTTGTGTATAATGCGTGTTTTCAGAGATAGTTGAAAACTCTTAGCTTTATGAGATTGCATTAAGCAAGAGCAATTCATTATATGAAGATTACGATAATGGGATAAATTGCCATTAGTATTTTCATTTACCAGTTAAAATAAAATTTAATCTCAATATATTTGTTCCTAACACACCGCAAATGTTTCACTAATCAGAAATTTTCTGATGATATTTATCCTCAAATTTTGCCTTGTTATATTTTAAAAGTGTATTAAGAAATAATAGTATTTATTAAATTATTGGATTATTATAACAATTTTTAATTCTTTTTCGCTTGAATATTTTTTGAACTCTTTTAAGTTTATAGTATGATAAGAAATAGGCTTAAAACGCTGTTTATATTGGCGCAATTCATGGCTGAATTAAATTAAAAAAAATTCTTTTCATGTGAAATTCCAGAAAAGAAAATTGTTTTATGTATTCATTGTGTTGCTTACTTGTTGTAAAAGTCATTTTAAATTTATTTCTGTCTTTATTAATTGTTTCAAACTTTGCTTAACGAATTTTAAAGAATTTACATTTTTTGAAATTTTTAAAGGAAATATATAAATTGATAAATAAATGCCTTCAATTTTCTTAAGAACTAAAATTTTAATCCTGAGTTTTGAATTCTTTAATATTCACATAATTTTTTTCACCCTTAATTATTAAAATTTTTACACAATATTTTACTTTTTTTAGTAAATATTACCGTAACAAATTCTGTACTGAGTTTTATATTAGTTATTAAAGTTTAACATTTTGTGCACCTAACTCAATTTATTTTGAATTTAAATTTGCTCAACAACATGCATTTCATTTAAAACACCTATGCTAATTTCAAAATGGACTTTTAGTATTTTTAATTTTAAAAAGTAATTTTATTTTCATAAAGAATTTTTCAAGAATTTGAAAACATGGAAGTTTAATTTTGAGAATGTAAAATATTTTTCCCTGGCGATATTAGGGTAAGAAATGTTTTACATAATTATATTTATATTAAATAAATTTAATATTATACTGAAGCTTATGAATTTCGTTCAATTATCATTTAATTTTTAATAAAGCAATTTCCTACGTTCTAATCATACAGGACAGACATTGATTTCGCAATTTTAGATCATGATGAACTGATTTCAAAATGATTTGTTGATAATAACATCAATATATTCTTTATTGCTTAAAATCTGCTTACTATATCAATATAATACACTTATTCATGTTATACAAAATAGAAGAGGAATTCTTGATTATAAATCATGATTATTTCAGAGTGTTAGCATTCCAAAACATAATCTATCACAAAGATTCACAAAATTTTGCTGCATTGAATCACAAATATTCATAGTTTAAATTAAAATAGAGAAAAACGTTTTTTTAAAATTTAAAAATTAGAGAACGAAGCACTTTTACATAAGCAATATAAAATCGGAAGTATTTTGGCATTTTTTCTAAAGTATTCAATTTACAGAAATACTATAATTTAATTAATTAATGTTATAGTGTACTTTGTGATGCTTACATCTAGATTTACCGATCAATAGATTGGTTTAATATACCCAAATTTACCTCTTCTAATTTCGTTAGATATCAATTACTTTTTTAATGATGATGAAATAATAATTTAATTAAATATCACTCTCATTTTCATTTAATGAAGTATAATAAAACTTTTTATCATAATCATTCATAACGAGGTAGTCTAATATGAGTCGAAGATTTTGAACTAAGCATTTCCGACACGCTAGATTAGTAATCAAACTTTCAATTACATTAGAATTGACTATTAAACAATTTTCTCCTCTGAAATCTATTAATCAAAGTTTTCTTTCTGAATTTCTTGGGTTGCTTGATAATCTTGAGAAAAATGTTCCCAGTATGTTATCTTCATTTACACGTAAAAATTGGCCAATCCAATGGAGACGAGCTCCTTTAGCGTAATCAATAACATCTGGCTCATTTAAATATTTGGTGCAATATGCTGTTACATCAACTAAACCAAAGTCTATTTTTCTGAAACCCCAAAAGCATTATATAAAATCTAACGATGAAAAACACTTAAAATGTTTACCAATTTTACGATCAAAGTCTCTCTTAAGACATATAAATCAGAACTGGTTAAATGCAGGTATTGTAATTTCGTTTTTCCAGGTAAAATGTGTCGCATCTTAGTAAATGTCCTTAATCCAAAAATGCCTTTATTAGCCGCAATTATATGCCTCTTCATTTCAGAGAGGATATCATTGTCTTTTTGTTAAAAATATAATCCAAATATGTAAATGCTCGAACCATTTTAAACTGATGACCTTAGTTGAAAAGTATATGAATGTAAGTATCTGTAATAAGAATATGTCTAGAAATATCTTAATTATCAGTTAAGTCTAACAGAATCTTTTAAATGTTGTATAAATGTCATTATAGCGTACTATATAATTTATAAGCCATTGCATTCTCTTACGAAACATTTGTTCGGTTGTAAAAGACGGTTCTTTGAAATAATATATGCTTACAAGAGAGAAAATTTGATTAAAATATGTAAAGTCACTAAATATTTACACTCAACACTACAAAAATGGATTCATTTAATCTCTTGCGACTGAGTTTGGATTGATTTTGAATTTGGAATGAATTTGGATTGAAATGTCTTACATTTACGTTTAATGCACAAAGGAAGCATAATAAATCTCTCAATCTATACAGTATATCTAGGTATAAAAAGTTTCTATTAAATATACATACAATTTTGATGTTTTTTAAATTGAAAACTGATTGGTTTAATAACTGAAGTTCGCAAGCACTTTGGTGACATTGAATTCTCACTTTCACGGAGCAATGAGACATTTATCATAGACTAAACTTATTTACTAAAATACTAAATAGGAACACATTCTATTGCCACATTTCTTAATTTAAAATCGTAAATTTAAAGTTGATTAGGCATTTAGTTCAGTTTAAATAATGATGTTTTATTAAATCCACATTTTAAGTTTCTTGATAAAGTATGAAGAAATTATTCATTACTTCAAATACTCACTTCGTTATATCTAAATATTCTCTGGTTTGGAAAATCGTATTTTATTTTCGAAATTTATTGTATTATGAAATCTAAAAAAACTATAAGCTTTGAGAATTATATTTCAGTTTTAAACTAAACTCCTAGGCTTAATTTAAAATTAGTTTGAAGAACTGACTTAGCATTTGTATTCACATCACGTGAGTAATGTAATAGGTTGATTTCCCACTTTTTGAATGCCATAGATACACTCTAAGCAGAAAACAAAAAAACAGGAAATGCTTTTAAATAAACAACCTAGGATTCAATGCAGAGAAACACTATAATTTCATATTCTAGGTGCATTTCTAAAAAACACCAGCCTCTTCCGTACTTGTGTTTCAATATCCAAAACTATCCGGAAGATGGATTAAAGATTGTCAGTGACATTAATATTGCTTACAAGTGCTTTATATATTGGCTAACCATGTCCTAGTGATAGTATTGTACTTTGTGGACTAGAAGATACATATAGGACTCTATTTGATATTAAACAGAAAATAGGTATTTTGTTTCTGCTTTTTGCATGTATGTCTGCAGAAGTATGTACTAGGGATTTTTCTTCATTTCCCTTTTTAAAACACCTGAATATCTCCCTTAATCAATGAAAAATATTCGAAAAGCTAGCACTTCTCGGATTATAAATGTATTACAATGGTTTTCAGCTATTAACTTTCTCGCTAATTGGTGTTGATTGCGTTCAATCAAGTAGGATGTCATAACCAATCTTAAACAATCAACCATTATCCTCGCATAACCCTAAAGAACCTCTAGATTTTATAGAATTTAATAAATTATATAATTAGTAAATGCTATTAGAGTTGGTTTGGCATTTAATGCTCATTTTCGTTTCACGGGGGGCGTGTGTAATTAGACCGAGATATAGTGATAAAAGTGGATTAAAGAGAATTCCAAATAACGACAAAAATCTAAGACAGATGTGGGAATCAAACCCACAAACTGTTGTACCAAAGTTCAGCTGCCATCTCGGCAATACAACAAGATATAATCTCTTATACAAATTATATGTATAAAATATACATGGATAAGATCTATAATAATCTATGATCGCACTTAATTTTTATAAAAAATATTTTGTTTATGAACATTTTGTTTTGAACATTTGATCGTAGATCATTATAGATGGATAATATCTATAATAATCTACGATCTCACTTAATTTTTATAAAAAAACAATTTGCTTAGTCTCTCCTACTTACACATATCAGAAAATTGCTTTCAATCTATCAAACATCTTTCAAATAAACAAATCATGAATTTGATGATCATTTTGGCAAATGTTCATTCTAATTTTGTATTATGATTTAAATTGCCAGAGAAAGATCCACTTCAATCTAATTTTATGATTTTGATGTAAGCTGCTGTTCATCTCAGATTGAATTTATATAATAGAATAATTTAACTTTGGCAACTCTCATTATTCTAATATATAAATTCAATCTGATTTGCTGATTTTGGTATTATGTATTTTTTCTACTGTATGTATGCTTCATCTAATATGAGAATGTTTACTTTTCTGCATATATATTTATTCTAATTTTTGAACTAAGTGTATCTTTGAGTTTTCTTTTAATACGAACACTCTTCGGGGGCATCGCTCGAAGATTTAGACATTTGCCTTCATGCATGTCAGAAAAGAGTATTTATTTTGCATAGGTGACCATCTCCCTCCTGATGAAGACGTGGTCCCTATGCCTTCTTATGATTTGCATCATATATTTTTGTATTTTTCCAATTTTATATTTCTTGTTTCAATATTTCTTATGTTTTATCTTATTTATATTGGCAAATCTTTCTTTAGTTGCTTTTGCGCTGGCTAGATTTCCTGTAATGTATTGTAGTTCATTTTTTATTATATTACACTTTCAGTATTGTATTCACTACTTTAATATATTTTTTGCCTCATATATATATATATATATATATATATATATATATATATATATATATATATATATATATATATATATATATATATATATATATATATATATATATATATATATATATATATATATATATATATATATATATATATATATATATATATATATATATATATATATATATATATATATATCACGTATTTTATCTCCTTTTGTTCCATGAAACTTGCTTTTACATTTATATTAAAGTATGAGTAATTGAAAATTTTTTTTATTTATTTTAATTTACAAATTATTTAACTCTTAATACGAATATTAATTTTGAAATGTTCTTAATGTGAAATGAAATGTATTTTCTTTTGTATTTTTTACACCAGTAAATACATTTTGTTTTGTGCGCAATCCTCTTTCGATAAAATGTCATCAGTGACATCATTTTGTATAAGATTTTTAAATACTTCTGATTGCATTTGTGGTAACTATGGAAACTTCATATTAACTTATAAATCAAATTTAATTTATTAAAAAGAATCTTCTTATAATACATCAATTTAAAGTTTTAGTGTGAAATTAACCGTGTAAAGCTTCCACTGCACTTCTACTTTCTCATTTTTAAAACTAGGAAATATTTTCAGACTTAAAATTTCTATACGCCTAAAAATTATTAATATTTTATTTATCTGAAAAGTTTCAACTTTCGCTTTAGAGTGAAACGATATTAGTTGAATTTTTACGTGAATCAGATATAGTGGGGTTAGAGAGGAAAAATTTATTATTTCAGAACACACCTTAATATGAGTAGTTGAAATGATAAATATTGGAAAATGAGGCATATTAATTCTCATGTCATTTTCAGCATGCCCTCTACTCGTCACGTGATTTTGAAAAAGATTAATTATTTGAGATAATAATTGATCATATCCTTTCATAATCATCTCTTTCAGCAGTATTAGGACAAATTATTAACATATGACATCATTTAAAATATTAATAGCATGCAAAAATAATTAATAATGCTTGGATATTTTGTGTATTTTAACTACACTTAAAATCAATTTTAATTATTTAATCAGGAAATATATTTTTAATTAGAATTTAATTAATTTCTTATTTTTTCAAGTAAAATATATTATTAAGCAATTAAAACAGTATTTTTTAATAATCCAATTTAATATTTGTTAATTTAAAAATTATTTTTTATTCCTTAATTTTTCTTAAAAATATATAATTTAAAACAATTTAAAATATTTTATTTCAAAATTATGCTAATTTAAATATTTTTTATTCCCTATATAATTTTTCCTTAAAATATATTATTTAAAACGTTTAAAATAAAGAATATTGATTTAAAAACTAATTTCAATTTTACTAATCAAATAAATTTTAAATATTATTAATTAAAATTTTTTTGAAATTTGTTTTATTTTACTTTTGTAACATAAACATATTGCACTAATAAATTGATTTTAAAATGGCACAATAAAATTTTGAAGTTAATTTACAATGAATTCAACTTTTGTTTTGAATTCAAGAATGTTAAATTTTCAAAGAAATTCATGTTTATTTTTAATTTAGATTATATATTATTTATATTCTTAATAAATATTAATTTGAATAACATTTAACCAATGAGCTGATGATATTTTTTTATATGTTGTACAAATTTTACCGTGAAACTCAAAAAAATAATAAATTAGATCATGCATATAATTTCATGTGCTGTTAGATATATTTATTAGTTTACTCATAGAAAATATTTTATTTGCTTTGTAAACAGAAACAATAGCCTCTGCTTTGGATATTAAGATTCAAAGGTATAACTTTAACTGTAATGCGTAATTATTAAAACAGAAATTTAGTACATTAAAGATAGCAAGTCTTAACAAACTCTTGTAGCATTTAGCATCAAATCACCTATATTTATGGCAACATTTTTTATAAATGAGTTTCAAAATGTTTCTAATTTCTGTTAATATGGCAATGTATTCTTATAAACCCCACTTAAGATTCTCGAACTTTTAAAGGATGCATTTTATATTCAATTTATATTAAAATAAAAACATTACTTTTGACACATATAATACCTGACTTAACTCTTTTTAAGCAGTAAACATGACTGTTGAAGGATTCACATCCGGTGAAATGAAATTCAAGTTCCATTAAAAAAGCAATTATTGTTGCATTTTTTTAATGATATGTAGAACCGTAACGTGATATTTTTCTCAAGAATTCAATACAAATGGCACTAATCATTCATTCAATTAGAAGTTTAAGAGTAGAGTAACAATGAATTCTTTTTACATTACATGGATTATGTACATACAGTGACTCACAAAAGTGATGGGACACTTGTGCTTTACAGAAGGAAACTGTAATAAAATAAATTAAAAATGCATGGACAAATTTTTCATGGGTGTGTTTCATATTTAAAGTTAGTAACAATTATTACATAACATACATTTTGTCAAAATATTAATTAAATAAAAAATACAATTGTTTAGAACGGAGCAAAAAAAAAAAAAGCTCACATAAGTGATGGGAAACTTACTTTTCCATCAAATATTTACCATAAAATTTTACCTTTTGAAAGGTTTTCATATTTTGTTGGATTTCCTCTTACTTTTAAAACATTTAATCTTCTTGGAATGGATTTGACTAATTTTTTTGTGATTTCTGGAGTGATTTTACCTCATTCTTCTTCTTGAAGTACCGATTTCAATTGTTGTTTTGAAGAAATGGTGTGTTTGCGAATTCTTCACTCCAATTCTTGCCAATAATTCTCAATGGGATTTAAGTGTGGAGATTGTGGTGGTGTTTTTATTATTTCACAGGACAGTTATACAGTAGCCAGAGTCTAACGTTCAAAGCAGTGTGCTTGGGGTCATTGGCCTGGTAGAATTTAAAATCATTATGAAGGTTCAATATTCATGCTGAAGATTTCAAATTTTGATTTAGAATTTCAATATACATGTACTGATCCATTTTACTGTCAATAAAAACAAAATTATCAACTCCAGCGGACGACATACACCCCCACACTCTAAAAAAAAACACTGTAAATTTACAGCAAAATGTGCTGGCGTTTTGGGCGCCAGTACAATATGCTGTAAATTTTACAGCATATTCGTAAAACTTTAACAGTTCTTTTTACTGTAATTTTTACAGCACTTTTCGCTGTAATTTTTACAGCACTTTTTACTGTAATTTTTACAGCACTTTTTATTGTTATTTTTACAGCACTTTTTATTGTTATTTTTACAGCACATTTTACTATGCATTTTGCTCCATATTCTACAAAACCTGTTGCAATAGCTATTTACAGCGATCAGCATGTTTTATAAAGATAATAGTAGAGTATAAATCAATTTTGAATACACAATAGCTAATTTCCTAATTATGGGCCAACTATTATTAAGCAATTTTTTATATAATATACAAAGCACAAAAACATAACTAATGTTATATTGCAGAAGATGTCATTTTTCAGAACATTTTGTGATCAATAATTTAACTTTCAATACCTAACGAGATTGTTTAACTTTCTTACCGCACAATCGTAACTTTAACAGAAGTTTGAATTTTTTATTACGTATTTTTTAAAAAAATCAAGAAATAACAGTTATATTGAATACGATACAAATCTAAGCATAAAATTGATTTTTGATATTTGTGATTCTACAGATTTAGGATAAAAAGAAACCTTACAAAACATTCCATTTTACTAAAATTACCAAAGGGAAATTAGTTAATGATATAGTATCTTAATTATACTGTAAAGACAATAAAGTTTTCTTTTTGATATTGCTTAAAGTAATTGATTTTTTACATGATAAAAGCAAATAAAGATTCTGAGGAAAAAAGCAATATAGTTGACAATGCACAAATAATTGAAAAGACTTTTTTTATTTACATTTTAGTAAATATAGCCATTTAAATTGGATACATTATTTAAAAGTGACAAAAACACATGCTTGGACTCCATCCTTGACATATTTTTTTGATTTTGTTCCCCGCGAAGGATTAAAGTTGAACAAGCACCTGCAAAAAAATTTAAATCAGACACACATGAATATCTAATTTGAAATTTCAAGAGCTGAATATTTCAGAGGAAAAAATGTTTAATAGTTCAATAAAATAATTAAAACTTTTTATTGTTTCATATAACTGATTGAATTTTTCTAAAATATACTTCTTTTAATAGTTAACAAGTGGTTGTTACATTCAGGCAATCACAATCATTTTGATGATAAAAATTATTTCAAGGGATTTTAGCAATTTCATGATAAGAATTTTTGGTAATGAAGATCTCACTTCTTATGAAGATGATATAAAATCTGTACTTCAATTAAATCATTCTAACTGATGTTTTCTATCTCGAAAAACTAATTTGTAATTGATTTAATTAAAAGAGAATATAGAATTTGTTTTATAAGGATTCATTTATGTTATCGAAAATTATATCCTCTGAGAAGCAAATCACCACATTTCCAATGGGAACTGTGAACCACATTTTAAAGATAACTTAAAAAAGCCGATTTTAAGTTTAAAAAAATTAATTTTGTAAAGAATATGGAAACATTTCTTTTGCATACATATATACACAATTTAAAAATATTTCCATCGAAAATAAACAGAAAAATTAAAATCCTATAATGTGTCAAAGTAACAATAATTTATGAAATAACATTTTATAAAACATTTGCTTAAAACTGAATTTCTTTAACTCGTAAATAGTTACCTCAAAACTGAAATCTAAGTTGTCTTAGGGAGATCATGAAATTACATGAAATAGTGCAAAATTAGGAATTATATAAAAAAAATTTTTTGCTGTTCATATTAAGCCTGCATATACGGCATTATATACATACTTAGAGATAAATAAAAGAGAATACAATTGAAGTTGTATCAAAAAAGATATATTTAACTAAAACAATTTATTTAGATTTTCTTAGAATTTTATATATTCATATGATTTATTTTAAATAGAATGTTAGCAGAGTAAACAGTATTTGAAGAGGTCAATAAATGTAACAACAAATTTTTGCTTTTGAGTTAAAACATTCCAAACCTTACGAAATATATAAATAATACATACCACAAATTCATACACATGGTGTGCAAGGTAAGTCTATATAATATCTACTGCATCCTGAGAAGATGTGGAAATCTAAAACTAATAAACAAATTCCTGATTAATTTATTTATGATTAATTTTTATGTTCATTTCTAAATTTTTTATTTACAATTTACTAAGCAGTAATTTTTTTAAATAAAGTTTTGAATACTTTACTACAACACTTCTAAATATTTTTCCAATTCCTCAATGATTGAAGATTGTATTTTACAACCTCCAGGAGAAGTTATTAAGAAATTAACAATTCTTTTAATTTTGTCAGCTAATGCAAACTTAAGTCTTTTATTTAAATCTACAGATGTTAAACACTTAAAATGGTCCGAAATGCTTTGCTTTAAAAATATGCAAGGTCATCTTTCTTTTAATGTGGAAATATCAACAGGCGTGTAATATCTTTTCTTTGAAATGCAAAAGTCTCATCAATTTTACAACCTCTTCAATCATAACAACAAAAAGTACACTGCATTTTGGCTTATTGTCGGACATCACAATGAAGGAAAACATTTAAAAATACACGTACTTACAAAAACTCTCTCTCTCAATACCTATTCCAGCTTTTAAATATGGCTGAAGTTTATATGAAGAGGCTTTACTCTGAATAGTCTTAATACTAAAGTTATTTGCAATTATTCTATTTTTAAAACTTCCTTTACAAATCACACACTTTCTTCATATATAAATTCTTATTTTCCCAAAACATAGATATATTTTTATAAATTTTTAAAAAGTTAGTATTTAAGGCGCACAGTAGTATTAGAAAAATCTTTAGTACAATATATTTTAAATATGTTAGGCAACAACAAATTACAATGTTTCCACTCGTGTATTTGTTTCTTAATTATAATTTTAAATTAGCTTTTCTTTTTATGAGCTTCTGATTCCTTCACAAACATGTAAATAAATCATAAATAGTACTACAAATTTTGCAGTTTGTTAATAAAATAAAGTAAAATTTGCAATAATATTGTAAATTTTTGCAAAAAAATGTGTTGCCTGAAATTTTGGTTTATAAATATCAAACAACCAACAAAATTTCCCAAATAGACTTTTAATTAAAGTTCTAATTAGTAAGATAAATTTAAGAAATTAATCATGGTTATGAAATAATAAACATTACATTTTCTAAATAAATGACCTTAATTCGAATAGTACTTCCTAATATGTATTTAATAAAGTAACATTTCTTATGTATTTGTAATAAAATAATGATTTTAAAAAATAGATATTTAAAAAAGCAATACATTTTTCATTAAAATCATTTTTACATCTCATGCAAATTCTAAACACAAGACCATTAATTCTAATAAATATCATTATTTGTAATATTTTATTGAAAGAATTAACAAACATTTATGCCTAAAAAATGATTATTTTAATGCATGTTACAGAATGGAATTTAATTAATGATCATAATTAGAATGCAATTTAACGATCTGCATTAAAAAATAAACATTTTTAAATAAAATTCTAATCAAAAAGAATTATTTAGAAAATATAAAAAATTATGTGATATTTAGTTAATATACAATAAATTATATCATTTTACAACGAAAGAAAAATCAGGAATTTTCAACAACACAATATAATAGAAATTCCGTTAATATATTTAATTATCTATATCTAAAAAAATAGAACAATAGATGATTATGCAATTTTAATTTCGAAAGAAATATAGCTAAGCATTTTTATAACAACAGAAGCACTTAAATACAATTCTAATTTCGTCGAAAACTTGATAATTAAAATATTAATCAATTATGTTACCAAACTACTATAAAATATTTTAAATATTAATAAAAAGTAAGTAAAAAAAATATCGACACTGAATTAATACAAGTGAATATGATCATTCGTAAATTCAGCTTAGAATTTTTTAAATGTTCAGTCAAATTTATAAGAATTTATATATATCAAAGTTAGGTAACAACTTGCCTAATAAACAATATGAAAAATATGCGTTACCTTATATTTGGTGATTAAATTTCAATAGAAATTCAACGAAAGGAAAAATTACTCTCAAAATATCACCAACTTCACCAAACGAAAACAAGGGCAAATAAATGGCGAAATTAATTTGATTCATTTGTCACAGGAACAGAAGAAACTTTTATCCCGCCAATTCAATGCGCATGCCCATTAGCAAACGATTTTCTGGGGCCGAATTTTACAGTAAAATTTACTGTAATCATTAGTGTTCCTATGACAGCTATTTAAATAACAGTGATTTTTACTGTATTTCTACCAGTTTTTTTTACAGTGCATACCATAATTCCTCCTCCACCATGTTTTACTGTTAACAACAAGTTTTGTTTATGAAATTCTTCCCTCGATTTTCTCCACACCAGGATTCTACCAACAGAACCAAATATATTAAATTTATTCCCATCAGCAAACATTATTCTAGTAATCAGAACTTTATTCTAGTAATCAGAATTTTTATTTATGTTGGATTTTACGAAAGCCAGTCTGAGTTTTCTATTCTTCTCACTTACGAGCAATTTTTTCCTGGCTACTCTACCTGTACCAAGTGTCTTACTATTCATGTAATCCTTTATGCAGTGAATTATTTGTTAAACCATATTATCCACAGACACTTAACAAAATTCCAGGTTCATACTTAGTTAATTAAGTTTATTACTGATTAATTTAGAATAATACAACTAATGATATCATCAGATTAACTTGGACAAAATAAAAATACTCTTTTACAGATAAATTTGACACAAGATAAACAATGATTCACAGAGTTATTTGAAAGAACATACTAGAGATTCACACAAAAGAAACTTACAAAGTCATCTGGAGACGCCAGGTATCCCACGTGGGCCAGGCTTAAACACGTACCGGGTGACCAGAAACTCCTCGTTACTCGGCGCTTTCCGTTTCTTCTCGAGGGATTTTTCTGCAATCGTGGTACAGCAGCTGTTGGAGTATTGTATGACGTGGTTCCCTCCTGCAGCCAATCTCCTGAGTATATTCTTCTCTCAGGAACTCGCCTTGCACGGCTCTAGTCCCGGCTACTTTTTTCTCGGAAACTCCCAGTGTCCGGCGATGGTCTCACACCGATCCAGGCTCTCCCCCTTTTTCAGGCAGCTACACGCGTTCGGCCCCGGCCTCTCCCAAGTCTCCCCTCAGCCGAATGGTTAGCGCTCTTGCCTTCGGTTCAACAGTTCGTGGGTTCGAATCCCACCTTGGGTATGGATGTTTGTAGTGGTTCGGAATCCACTTTAAACCGTAGGTCCTGGTCTAATTAGCCCTCGTGTGCAAAAAATGACTTTTGAGCGACAAACCAATCCAATCCAAAGTCTCCCCTTCCCTTCCTTTCCTGGCGCCAAAACAGGTTCCTGGTCATCTCCTTACTTCACTTCGCCATGCGCTCTCCACATGAACATACCCAGCGCCCCCTCACAAATAAATCTCTTTGCCAACCACAGGAAAATTAAATTACATTCATTTGTGGTCAGCACATACCGTGATATCCAGCAGATCAAATTACTCTTCTAATAGTCTCAGGATTAACAATTACTCCATATAATGCTTGTAAATCAGCAGCAACTTTAGGAGCACTCATTCTTGGATTTTTTTTAATAATTCGAACTACAATTCCCTTCATTCCATTGGATACCTTTGATGGTTGGCCATGTCTTCTTTTATTGATTCTTTTTATATCAATTAATGATACTGAAAACTGTTGAGTAATTCAACTTAACGGTTTCAACAGTTTCTCTAATAGATTTTTCACTTTCAATATGCAAATTAGTAACTAATTTTCGAATTTCAAGTGAAGTTTCTTGTCGTTTAGCATTCATGGCAGCACACAGCTAAAAAACACGAAAATCCCAAAACAATCTGGAGAGAAATACTGCAGACGATTTTGTAAATGATTGCCAATTGCTTTTGAATAAAAATAAAACTCTCAAAAATATTTTTATTGCTAATTTCAGACGATTTTTGTTGCATATCTAATGGTGTCCCATCACTTATGTGAGCTACTTTTTGCTCCGTTCTAAACAATTTTATTTTTATTAAAATAATATTTTGACAAAATATTTGTTGTATAATAATTGCTACTAAATTTAAGTATGAAATACACCTACAAAAATTTGTACAAGTATTTTAATTTATTTTATAACAGTTTCCTTTTGTAAAGCACAAGTGTCCCATCACTTTTGTGAGACACTGTATATGAGTTTGTATGCAATATTTATCACGTGTGTCATTTTGTATATTGGCGCAAATGTTTATAAAAAATTTACGCCAGTATCAAATGAAATGATTGACGAATTTCAATTTTTTACGTAAAAAACTAATAGAATATAAACCCAAGTTTTTAAATATTTTAGATTTTGAAGTTATTTTACTATTACTAGAAATAAATAATTAGGTTAAAGAAAACAGCACATAATTTAATGCAATTTAAATGAGTGGCAATGAGTGGGTACTGAAATATATATGATAACTTTTAATAAAGTTTCGTTTTAATTAATTAAGCAATACAGCTATATCAGTAACGTGACTAACATTTTTTTAAATTCACTAATCGAAAATTCATTTCTTATGAAACACTTACTTGAAACACGCATCAACACAAGCAATTCTTAATTTTCGAATTTAATTTTAAATTTAGAATTAATAATTTTAAGAATAAATAGAAATATATTCATTCAGTTCGAATCCCTTTAAAGAATCCTCTCGTTTATTCATTCTCCTATCTTTCAAAAGAGCGCAGCTGTTCTTATATTCTTATTTAAAAGACAAACTATAACATAATGTATTAACGCATCGATTTTTATTCTAAACAATAGCTTAGAATAAAAATCTTGGCTTGTTATAATAGGTCTAAAAACAAAAAGTTTCTTACGCTTCACAATTCTAATTAATTTAATTATTTTTAAAATATTTAGTCCATAAATATATAAGGAGATATTATTATTTATTTTAAATTTCCAAAAATGATTTAACTTTCTACAGATCTTTTCCCCTAAAATATAATTTTAATTTGTTCAGACAAGTTATTTTTCGTTTGCATATTCATTTTAAAATGCTTTATGGTTGTCACAGAATTGCAACCAATAAACACGTAGTTTGAAACTTATTGTATAAAGGAATCCAGTTTGGCATTGTAATCTGCTGGTTTGGCTCTGGATTTTTTTCATGTGGCGATGCGGTGGGTTCAATTAGATTTTAGCTATATTGTATATTAAGTAATCTATATATTTGCTTACATATTAATTATTAAATTTATATATATATATATATATATATATATATATATATATATATATATATATATATATATATATATATATATATATATCAGTTAATTCATGAAACTAAATTCTTCTTTGATTACGTTAATTTACGAATTATCAAAATAAAATAAAAATTAATACTATAGTATTTAATCGAAATGAGTGAGATACTTAAATTATGATCATTGTAGCGAGATTAAACGCATCAAGCGTTATCTGTTTGAATTATGCTCCTTCGAGACGAAACATTACGTATTTTAGCAGCATGATTTTAGATAGGGAAATTCTAATTTGTTGGTGTGTATTCATTTAAATATATTGCAATTTCGTAGGCAATTTTTCATTTTATTATGAGCTTTACTGTAAAATATATTCTGTTACATTTCAAACTGTTACATTAATGGGATAATAAATAGTACAGTTTGGACTACGACGACAAAATATATAATTTATCAAGACAAGCCGGTTATAATTATACTCAACATATTGCTTTCTAGTAAAAATTTCCTTACGCTTTTTGGGGTATATATACTAGATAAGAAAAGTGGCAATATTATTTATAATTATTTATATTTAGCAGTCAGTTTCGAAAGATATGTTATCTAAAAATAGAAAGGTGAATCCTGGTTTCTTTAGTTGATAGAAATGTTATAATGTTTTATGCTATTTTTTTTTCTATATTGTCGTTCTCTGTAAATATACCACATCATTAATGAGTATTTTCGAAATATCATCAATTAGTTGTTTTTAATTAAGAGGACTCTTCTTAATTTATAGGGTAATAAATATAACTAATCACTTCTGATGTTATTTTCATTAATGCGTTTTATTTTCAGTATTATTATTAGAACTGAGTTTTCTCACGAACTCGTTAGAAAGGTATAAATAATAATAATGTATATTCGAGAAAGACTGTTCTTCAAGCTGTTGCCAATTACACACTACATAATTCTGGTGACCGTGAACATATAAAAAAACTATATGCCTTGACAGCATAAAATGTCCTACAATTAATTAAGTATTAATGTCTTGTTAATTAGTTGTGACTCAATGAGTAATATGTCAAAAAACTTTTAATCAGAAATCATGATTAAAATTAACTGCTGTCATTTTATTCGCGCATGCGTGATAGACTTTATACTCTGGCTCTCAGAAAATAAATGTTAAACGTCTTGTTCTAAGTCTCTCAATGGATGTAAGAATCTTCAGGGAATTTAAAAAATTGTGTTTCTAGCCTTCCTATTTTTAAAAAATTGACAAATTATACATCTAAATAATTAATCAGGTAGCTTCTGGCTTCATTTTATACCTTATTAAAACAATTTCAGTGAAATACAAATATTCAAATAGATTCGATCTATTCTTATGAATAGAGCCTGAAAAGCATTTGAATCAAAAAAAAAATCATAACAAACGTTTATAATTTGAAAATTCTTAATAAATGATTAAATTAAATGATTCCTAAATCCAATTTTTTATGAAAGATATCAAGTTAAAATCCTATGATACGCTCTGCATTTACTAAATGCATTTTCTAAGTTTTATTAATGCATACCTAAGTATTCACACAGTATTTCGAAAAATAGAATATTTTCAAAACGTATTATTACCCTTATCAAAATGGTTTGGGAAAATAGTGCGAGAGCTTTTAATGATGCACTTTTAATGATAACACCATTCCTCATTATAACATCATTACTCAATACGTTTTACTGTTATTTTTTTAGTTGTATTCGTTGATACCTTCTTTTATTCATATACTAAAAACTATTTTCTTAAGATCTTATTTAAACTTTTTTTTTTCTTTAGCGATATCATTATTATCTCGTGCAATACAATTTACGTCCATTATTTAAGCTTATTATTCTATTATTTACAAAAAATGGAATATTCTGTTTACTAAGCAAATACAAATACAGTAATCCCCTCTATAACACAATACATTAGTTCCGCGTTATAGGAAAACACGCTCGTATAACTCATTATGTAAAAATGATTCACGCTTAATTTTTCTCGTTAAAAGGGTTTAAATCGAACTAACTGTTATTGAAAAACTATGTTCTGAACAAAATATGTGCTTTTTATTAAAATCAAATTAAGAACATTTTTTAAATAAAAAACTTGCATATATGTGACTAAAAACAGTTAATTTCAAAAAAATATATATATATATAATTAAAAAATATAAATTTAATAAAATAATTTTATTTAGTTTTATAAGAACACAATTGACACAACATGCAAATATACTTGAAATTGATTGTGTGAACGGTACAGTTCAATACAAAATTCGCAGTACAGATCTATAACGTTGGGAATCCCCGCGTTATATGTGGGAAATCACGTGTTATATGAGGTACAGGAAATCGCGCAATATAAAAACGCGTTACAGGAGTACAGTGTTATAGGGGGATTACTGTATAACGTAAATAAAATAGTCTATTTGAAGTTTGAAATAGCTAAATTGATGTTAGCTTTATTCTATAATACACGGCTGATCAATTTGATTAATTACTAAAATAAATATGAATAAAATTATAATAATAATCATTGATATATGCTATTTAAGTTAATATTTATCTAAATATAAACCTTAAGACTATTTCGAACATTTTTTCAAGGCGTAGTTACACATGTATAGAAAATCTGAACTCAGTGTAAAAGCATTTTACCTATAAAATAAATGATAATTCCATTTTAATATTTTCAAAACCAAACATTAATTAGTTGTGATACTTTTTAGTACTTAGAACACTTACTTGATGAGGTACATGTATAATTAAATTAGTTTTATTCCCACCCCGTTACTTTTATTCCCAAAACATTTCATTTTAACGCTCAAACTTGGCTGAATTTTAAAGTGCACATTGGCACATGATAAAAAAAGTTACGCCTTTATCAAATACATAAATATTTGAGAATGTTATATTAAAAACCATTTTCATTCTGAAATTCAAAGAGTTTTCATTTAAATCTTTCTATAACAAACAGGTAACTCTATATTCCTACTTATTTTCATATATTTATTCTTCCATTTTAGCAGAAGGTAATAAATTCATTCTTATCTGAAAAAGTCACTCAAAAAATAAATAAATGCGTTTTTTAAGTCCAAATCTTACTTTTTTTTGAAATCTCTGAAGAATGGCTTCGTTCTTGGCTGCATTTCGGTATTTTAAAACCGACTTCTTTATTACTCTCGTTACGCTTAAGGGATGTAAAATTTGGTTTATCAATCTCTTTTGCTACTTTTTTGGCGTTTATTTGGCGATTAATAGACACAAGACATCTGACTTTTACTTTTGCTGTCTGCTTTCAAGAGTTTTCGCTTCTGCCTCGGTTTGTCACACATTTTTCCTTTTTAAAAATGATTGATTACTTTAGCAATTAGTGAATACTCAAACTTTTGATATCTCAGTGGAAATTTTTCCATCATTTGTATTACGTTTTATATGCACTTCATTTATTACATTTTTTTACCAAGCATGAAATTAAAGTTTACAAGGATAAATTTCATTTCCAAGAAGAAGCAATTGAACACATAAAAGTTTAGTTTAAACATTATACAAAAATGTATTCGTGGAAATAACACCTGACAGAACCTCTTTGAATCTAATGTAACATATCAATATTTTTAGAAAATTGCTTGATTAAAAGATGCGGTATTGTTTGCGTATTTTATGCAAAACTATTTTTCTAAAGCCCAACTTCACTTAGGCCTTATATATAGCCCTATAATGGGCAAAGTGAGGGTGTGTCATATTGTGGGGCACCAAGTGGGTGTGACATCTTTGATCAGAAACTGCAGTGATGAAAAAAGACAAAAACAAAGGGAGAAAGAAACATCCATGCCCAAACCATGATTCGAACCCGGAACTACAGCTTCGAAGTTAGTAACGCTAACCTCTCGGCCATCCATTGGCATTATACAAAACTTATAAAGATAATCTAAAGGTTAGATGTAATTTTATTACATTTAGCATTTAAATTTATTTATTGTAATACAAAAATTCTTAAGAATCTATTTTTTACCTTGTATATTTTAGTTACATAATGGATGTTTTTTTAAAAGATAAAAAAAGAAGAATCTTTTTGTTAAATTTAAATTTTGGAACGAATTAAAAAATTTTACTAGTTGACTTGAAAACTTAGTATCCAAAGAATACAAACAACTATCAATAATCCATCCACGTAATTGGTTATGAAGATAATACTTTAACGGCTGCAGTTTTTATGGATGGACTCATAATTAATCATGAGAGCTGCTTGTTAAAACTGGAATTCAAACGCGTTATATGTCCAAAAAAAAAAAAAAACTGCACAGAGATTTCGAAATATACTCCTAATTTTAAACTTCCTTGAACGCTCACCAAAATAAATAAATGAAAGATTTTTGTAAAAAATGTGAATCCGGAATTAGGTGTCACTCTGGTACTTGAATTATCATAAAAAAGATAATATTTTTTTAGTTGGAAATTTTCTCTTTTTGTAAATCATGAAACTTAATATAAATTAATGGAGTGAATAATGCTTGGTAATTTTTTGCAGTTCTTTATGAATTTCACTCTTCTGAAATTATAAATAACTTAAACTTGATTTATGTATCATTGATTTCTTAAGATAGAAAAAGAAAAGGATATTGAACTTCACAAAAATTAAAAAATTACATTATTTTAAGATACGAAACGTTTTAATCATATTTTACTGGAAAATTGAATGAAACTACTCTCATCCGCACATTTCACTAAGTATTTTAACTAAAAATAATAATAAAAGACAATCTATTAGCAATTACTGTATTAAAGAATATTAAAAAATATCTTTAAGTATATTCTTTATTTAAAAATATAACTTAAGAAACACATACTCCTTTTTACTTCATTTTATTCACGTTTAGTTTTTATATTTTCTTAACCGAATGCTGACAAATTAAAGAAATTTCTTTTTTTTAAACTAGCGCATGAAGGTTCTTTTCCTCAGGTTCGTGAGTTCGATTCCCACTTTCAGTGCATTTCTCAAACACCTTTTAAGTTGTAATTTTGACGAGAACAAATTAGCCCTTCAGAGAGAAAATGATTGCAACAAAAACAATTTCATTAAAGTTCAAAATTTTTGAAAATTTACTTTTGCGAGTACACAAATATTTCACCGTGATATTAAGCAATTCAGATATAAAATTAAAACGATTTTGTCAACATCTTATAATTTTATAATAATTTAATTAACGATTTCAAATTAAAGTTTGTACAATTGATACTAATATCTTCTTGCACATTTTTCTCGATTTATTATTTCTAAACTTTTTATTTTAATATCTCTTAAGTAAATCTTTTCCATTTCTTTAATTTGTATTTTGTTTTTTAATTCCTTCTAGGTAATGCAACTTCAGTGTATTAAATGTGTACACACTTTTCCTTCTTATAATTTGTCTCTATCGCATGACTATGATTCCAGTTATTTTATTCATGTTTTAATTAAAATTTTCAGCGTTGTTTAATATTATTAGACTCTGGATTCAGACAACTCATAGAATAGATGTCTGTTGCAGTAGCTTCAGCCTGCTTCCCTGTGGCAAGCATTCAGTTGGGCTCTACCAGTTAGATAGAAGCAGCCGGGTGGAGTCTTCGGGGTTTTGAAGCAAGGACCAAGCAGAAGCCCCCAATGTTTGGCCTGCCACCCTCAGCAGTATCATTTCATTTGGAGGACATCTGGACCACTCCCAGTTTTAACATACCCCAGCCAACTTTAGCAATCACGATGGATCTTCGATTAAGCCGGGACTCACTTAAGACGAACTCACTACCTTCCGATATTGAGAACGATGTCCTAACCAAGTGGGCCGCCTGGCCTAACCGATGTCTGTTGTTGAATCGGCCTGCTTCCCGGTATCTAGCCATGAGTTGGGCTCCACCAGTTAGACAGAAGCAGCCGGAGGGAGTCTTCTTCAGTTTGAAACAGGAACCAACCAGGAGACATCTAATACTTGCTCTACCACTCCCAGAAGTATCATTTCACTTGGAGGACATTGTGATCGCGCCCAGTTTTAACATGCCTCAAACACCTTTAGCAAACTCGACGGATCTTCGGTTAAGCCTGGATTTGAACTCCCTTCCTTCCGATAGTGAGAATGACGCCCTAATCAACCAGACCAACGCAGCCTAATAGATGTCTGTGAAAACTTACGATCTTTGATTTATGTTTCCTATTCAGAAATGTAGTCTTAAAGTGATGCCTTTGTAATTGTTTTACATACATGGAAAGCGGTGGAAGTTGTTGTTGTTGTTGTCGTGCGCCAGCCAGGTTGGCAATATGCGGTGCGCTGCTCCACTTTTCCAACTGAACCCTATTTTGGTGTGGAGTCCGACTTCCTCAGTACACACATGTCATAGGAACCCGTTTCTAGGGTAGGCAACCATTCACTCTACATTCATTCAAGGAAAGGGCGAAAGACAGGATAGATAGAGAGAGAGAAAGTACATCCAAGCCCGAACCGGGATTCGAACCCAGGACCTCTCTAACCGCAGTCAGACACGCTGACCACTAGACAAGTTGAGCAGCAGCGGTACAAATGAACCTCGGATTTGTACTCTAAGGCTAACCAATTTAGAATATTCGCCTATCATCCAATGCTCCGTAATTTAGAGTCACGGTCAAATGACGAAATACATCTGAGCTGGAGTTCTCAGTGATCTATGCCCTGCTAAAATTACTTTAGACGCCCCAGGTTAGTTTGGACATGTCCCCAAACCAGGAAACTCCTACAATCAGTTGGTAAAAAAATATGTGGTCACCCTCCCAATCGCTGTTCAGGTTAGGCGATGCTTCACTTTGCCGTTGTTATTATAGTAGCAATTATAGTAACGCATACCAAATTTACTCACCACTACTTAATAGTAGAATTCATCAACAATTAACTTTTGGTATGAATAAAAAAAAATCAAACATAAACTTAAACTATGCAAAATCTCTTCCTCTTCCGGTGGTTGAGTGATGTACTTTAATAAAATCAATATTCTCAAGTTTTACTTAATAAATTATCCTTCAAGACTTCCTCAGTTTTTAAAAGAAAATTCACGTTGATATGGAGGCTGCAGCAAAATATTGGAAAAATTTAATAATACCAGAAAAAAAAATTAAAAATTGATATTTTGCAATTTTTTTTAAAATCAAACTCCTTGTTAATTACTTTAACGTAAACTTCATTAGAACTTTTCTTCCTCGTGGGGGCAACTCTTTCTTAATTATTTTCCACCTTCGAAATTTAAATAATGCAATAATCTCATAAAATGTCAAAAATCGAACTCTATTTGAACAAGTTGTTTTTCGATCGAAACTATTGATCAGGGTTAAAAAAAAATTGAGAATAAATCACCTTAAGGCATTTTCCATGAAAGTTTCGAAACGAATAAATGTCCTTAGAAATTTGCAGAAAGTTTTTTAAGGTACTTTTGTTGCATTGGTGATCAGCTCTTTTTAAAAGTTAGAAAAAAATTGAAGAAGCTGAAAGGTAATATCTTTAAAACAGTATATATGAAATACTCCGCATATTGATCGCTCCGTAACTTGTAAGCTAATAACAACTCAACATTCTTATAATAGATATAAGAATTTTGTACTAGTCCTTCAGGATTAGTTGTCTTACATTTTAAGCAAGAATTCACAATACATAAAGAAAAAAAAAACCTCTAGAACCTGTCTAGACAGATATGCTTATGAAGAAACAGAAGTTAATATCAACTTCTTTACTGTTATTCAATAGCTCAATGGGAGATAACTTTTATCTCTTATGTAATTCATAATTTTCATGATAATTAATAATCATTATTTTCATCATTGTTAGATCGATGGTTTAGCTTCAAAAGGACTTACAAAGTTTCTGTAAGAGGATGTTTTGAATAAGTGATAAAAATTGGAAGTATACACTTCTAATAATAAAGAAAGGAAAAGTTGTGTTGAAACGCATTCAAGTGTTTGAAGTTTTCTTTTAATTAAAAAAAGATTTTCCTCTGTTTCTTGAGCACTTTTAGGATTTTACAAGGAAAAATAACAGTTTTAATCAAAGGATGAGAAAGAAAACATGCAAAAAATCTTAAAACGTGGATAATTTAATTCAAAAGAACATATACTTCTAAACATCACTTCTCCAACGTAATTATATATTAGCTTCCTAAAGTTGAGAAACAAAAACTATAAAAATTGTCTTGATTACAAAAAATGCTTAAATATCCTATATTTTGTTTAAAAAATTATTATATTTAATTGCAGTAGATCCGTTTTGTATATTTACCATTTCCAATTATATTGTTGCAGCATGATTAGGGACATCAGCTTCTTTTGAAATTTCATCGTTAATATAAATAATTTAATAAATTCAAACAAAATGTTTTAAAATAAATTCCTCAACTTTAAATAGCACAATTCATGGCATTAATGGTAAAATCATGTTTTTTTCAACGAAAACAATTAATTAAATAAATTGTATTTAAATCTTATCTGCTTATATATATCTGATTCAGTAAATCGATATATTGATAAATAAGGACAATGGTGGCTTGGTTGGAAAGGACATCGTTCTCTTTATCAGATGGTGGAGAGTTTGAATCCCGATACTACCTCAGGTCCACCGCGTCCACTAACGGCATTTAGAACAAGCAAAACATGTTTGTGGTCGCAATGCCGTACAAAAAATGGTATGGCAAGTCTAATGTTCTCCAGCTTGGTCCCTGTTTTTAAATTAGGATCAAAGGTCCACCCACTTTCAGGGCCATGGATGCCTTTCTATATAAAAGTGCCGTCACTTTCCCCACCTCAGCGCCGAAAGGGGAAAATCCCAGCAGCCTGACACTCGAAACGAAATATTTCGATAAATTTGAGGCGAATTGATAATGCATTTTGTGATTAAAGGAAGTGAAATCTTAACATGTAAAATAATTAACAATATTTATTACCCATTACTTCCTGAGGATATAATTCATTTTGCGTTTATTTTTATGAAATAATGAGCAATAAATATAATTAATTAATATATAATATTAAAAATGCATGTACATAATGCATTGTGCTAGTTTGCTCAGCATTATTTCAAATCCATCTACACTAATACTGAGCTGGCAGACAATCATTTAGGGTTTAGGTATACCATTTGCTGTTTCGAATCCCATATTAGGCATGGCTGTTTGCAGATGCACACAGTGACTTGAAACCACTTTAATTTGTAGGTCCTGGTCTTACTAGTCCTCCGTGTAAAAAATGACAAAACTCAATCTAACTAACCAAATGACAAAGAGTATATATACATATATATATATATATATATATATATATATATATATATATATATATATATATATATATATATATATATATATATATATATATATATATATATATATATATATATATATATATATATATATATATATATATATATATATATATACAATACATTTCGAACTATTCGAATCATTTGAGAACATACACCATTTGGATAATCAAAAAATAGGTTAATTGGATTTTTCAAAAAAAAAAATAAATAAATAAATAAAAATAAAAATGTGTCCAAATTATTATACGATGAAAATGGGAATAGGTTTTGTTTGTTTGTATCTCAACGGTCATTTTTTGCACACGAGTGCTGATTAGACCAGGACCAATGGTTTAAAGTAAATTCCGATCCACAACAAACGTCCATGCCCTAGGAAGGACTCGAAACCACGAACTGTTGAAATTAAGACAACAACGCTAACCATTCGGCTAGCAGTTCCGCAAAGATTGAAGGAGAAACTACATATTTTTAAAGAAAAAGTACTTTTAATCAAGATTAAATGAAAATATAACACTTTTAATAGTTAAAGTACTTACAAGTGCTGTACATTGATACTGTATGTATGTACTGTGGTGTAAATGTATGTCATTATTTACTGAACATCTCAGTCACAGTAAACTGTTTCCTTCATCTGATTTAGTGATTTCTGACAGCCAAGTTGAGTATCCTCTTGACGGTGCGAAACATATGTCCCGATTAGGTGTTCAGCCTCATACGAAAGCCCCAGGCTTTAGTTCTCAAGCATGCTTGGTACTTAATTTATCAGCACACTGAAAGGCTGAATCGATCTTGCGCAGCCTAAAGACCAAACCTCAGACCTGTGTTTTGGGAGCGTGAAACACTACCACTAAGCCAGCAGCTTTTTGTGTGTGTATATATACATATATACATATATACATACATATATATATATATATATATATATATATATATATATATATATATATATATATATCAAAGTCATGCAACGCATTATGAATACTTTTATGAGTCTTATCTTTTCCAACAGCTTTTGCAGAATTTTAAATGAAAAATTAAAAATAAATAAGTTTACTTAATAATAACTCCAATGATGCATAATTAAATTAGGAGTTTTACGCCTTGAAGGCATCAAATACAATTCAAAGAATTAATAATCCTCCTCTCCGGTAACCACATGTCTCGGGAATTGAGGAATCAAATTACGACCATTCACTGGAACGATGGGGAAAGCTGGGGGACTAAAAATAGTGAGCCTGCCAGAAAAATACGGTTATTTTATCGCCCTTCTAGAAGCGCACTGTGGCGCTCTCAGAGGGATGAACGTCTGGACAACCCTCTGCCTTATTCATGTCTGGACTCCTAATCACATGCTGAGGATTCTGTATTTATGTTCATGGGCGGTTTCAGGAAAGAAATCTTCGCGTTGAAGAGTAGAGGCTGGGAATTGGAAGCTATTTGGGATTTCTTATTTTTTGCTTCTGCTGTGAGTGAGTAGAAGTGAGACACTAATCAAATCAATTGTGTGAAAGTAATTGTTACATATATGTCTGCTAATAAGAAATATTGTCACTCGCAATGTAGCTGTCCAGAAATAAGATTTATTTTTTTCATTATTTATATTTTCTTTGCAATAAATACATACATCTGAGATTTCATTTGTTAAGATTTTTTTTTTAACAAATTTCTTTTTGTTAGGTTTAACTACAGATAAAAATAGGACAAATGTAATAACAGATAAAAATAATAGATAAAAATAAATAACAAATTAGGTTGGTTGTCGATGGGGAGTGCTATGGATGACCTTGAGTGTGAAGAACACAGCTGGCTATACTCTCGATGTTTCAGGAGTATAGACTTATTTCGATGAGCCCACCGATGGATGTGTGGTTAACGTTCTTGACTTCTGAGCTGTGGGTCCCGGATTCGAATCTTGGTTCGGGCAAGGATGTTACTTTCTCAATGTTCTTTCTTCTGTGATTATGTATGAATGTGACCCACCCTATAAACGGGTATGTGGTGGTATGGCGTGGGTAGTGCCACTCGCTTCCATGACTTGGTTCACATGTATCTACCGGGTAACGACAAATGAGTAGCAGTTTCCGGCTTTGTTGTGGTGAAGAGTTGATCATCCAAAACGTCCACCGTTGTTAAAAAAGACACAACTTATTTTGATGTCGAGGGGGTTGGAATTAACCAAGCTCGGAAAGGGATCCTAAAATGGCAGGGAAGTCAAAAAATGTGTTTTGGTGATATTGGAATATTATCGCCATTAATGCAGAGACGCTTGGTTCTGTTGCCATCTCTCTGGATCATTATACCTCGATAGTGACCAATTCTAAGGCAAAATAATAGCAGATAAGAAACAAAAAACACAATAACAGATAAAAACATATATTTAATATGAAACTACGAATTTCAAATTAAAAAATAGAAAAGAGAGGAATTTGAATATTTTATTTTCCTTTTTAGGTAATAACGATCAAATGTCAAGTTTTCAATGATAATAAAGTTTTATAAAGAAATTTTCCGAATGAAGATCTGTATATTGCATTGACCAAATGTATACTTTAGAAGCTCTCTAAAAGTTTCTACATATTGCATTCACCTAATGTATCCAAAAATTTAAATAGAGTTGTCATGCAGCATTACAAGCAAAAATGTTTGTAAAATCATCAAATAAGGCAACCTAAGTTAACTAGAGCTAGATGACCAATTAAAATCCTCATACTATTTCGTGAAACCATGTTTTGTAGATTATTCATAAATTTATATAATTCTGTTCATTTACATAAAATTTAAAGATTCTAAAAAGGTCATTAAATATTGAATTACATATATTCTTTCACATAACTTGTTATGTATGCAGTTTAAAATGACTTTATCTTTAGGTCATCTTTTCAACTAAGCTTATTTAATTCCATTTCCTCTTAATACTCTCATTTATTATTTCTTTTCTACATTCATTACATAAACTTGAAAAAAAGTTTCGAGGACGCGCCATTCTGGCGAATGATCTCTAACTGATCTCTAAGAATTGGCGAGATGTGACATTCATCTGTATTCTGTGCCATCCTCACATCAGTATTCCGCGCCATGCCAACTCATGATGCAGATGTTCCGCCAATTGATCTCAAAGCAACTAAAGTGTTTTCTCTAGTTCATAGAGTACTTTTCGCATTTGTCGGCCGATATGGCTATGGAGATACTAAAGAAATCTGGGAATCATCATAAATGCAATATAGATTCGAAAAAAGTTCTACTATTTTTTCTAATTAAATAAATAAATTTTTATGGATGAAAAATATGTAAGATATTTTCATTCAATAGAAAAGATAAAATAAATAGTTAAAAAAATCAAATAGATAACAAATGAATTTAAAAAAAATTTGCAGTGCATTTTCTTATCTTGTAATTTAAAATGAAATTCAAGTTAATAATGATAGACTAAACTAAATTCCGTGGAACGACATCCCATGTTGGTAAAGGCCTTCAGTGCCCATAACTGTTTTCAATGGTTTTAGAATGGCACTTAGACCTAGTAAGGTTAGGATCTGTAATGTTAGGGATCTTTATAATAACAATGCTATTAACCCTTTCGGAAAGTGTTAAAATGAGAGAAAAGCAATCGACATTGGTTAGGTTCTTTAATGCCTCGTAAACAAAAAATAGAAAGGATTGATTAAAATGCAAGAGTTTACGTATGTATTATTTTTAGTAAACTACTCACTAAGAAATTATATATATTTTTTTAATTTAATTTTTAGTATCTATAGAACAAATTAATTTATTTTAAAAGAAAATCTATGGTAAATGGATGATCGGTTAACGAGCAATTCGGATAGCAAACAGTCTTGTAACGGATTATGTTCGTTAACCGATCACCAACTGTTCGTCAGCGTGGAACAATTTTGAGCACTGTTTTAAATACGCATATTTATTAGAATCCTGTGAATTATTGATAATAACATTAAGATTTAAAATAAAAAAACAATACTTTCAGAGTGAAAGCTACCAAATCCCTATTTTAATTTCAAAATGGAATATTCTGAATAAATAAATCGAAATTTGAAATTCAGTTCAAAACATAAAAAGTAGGTCCGTAGTTGAACGTCTCTGTTGACGCAAGCCTTGAATCCTCCACGCGTAAGACATACCGATGAAATCGACAAGCAGGGCGACAACGTGCCAAGTTCTGGCAGAGATCCACAATTATGTTTAGACATTTTCTGCTTGAGAAAACAACTGTCATAGGGTGACAACGCTCTAGGAAGAAGCTTCTGTCTCAAAATTACAGTCGCACGTCTTTTCTGACGTGTGCGTAAAGAATGTTCTTAGACTTCAGTCGCTATGGAACTATTAATGAAGATAAATTCAAACAAAAATGTCAACAATGTCGAAAATAGATGAACTGATAGCATATATTTTAGAAAAATCGTGTTGCGTGTTAAATACTTGCAGAAAATTTATGTATATAAATAAAAAAATGTTTTGAAAAAAATAATTAATATGTACGAATTTAAACTCATAAGTAATCCCAAATACAATCATTGTGTTCTATTATTCTATTTATTCTATATGCAATCACATGCAAAAGGAAAATTCTTTTGAAAATAATATTAAAACCAGAAAAAAGTATTATTTTTTCTTCTTTGCTTCAATCAGATATTTTCAATTTACAAAAAATCCAAAAAAGTAAGTAAAAAAATGTTTTAAATATGCAATGAAAATTTATAGTCCAATTCAACATCTTACGTCATGATAGTTTGCATTTCATACTCTTTCATTTTGGAAATAGAATATAAAACAGAAATCTCGCAATATGATGATTAGTTATGCGAACTTTTTTCCTCCTATCGTGAACTTTTGTATGTTTGTATATTAAATGCATTTTACCACAATCCAGTTCCCATGTTATTTAGTTTTTGATTACAGTAAAGTACTTAATCATTTGCTGTAAAGCTCTAAATTATCATTGCCAATTATGACGTATTTCTTAAGTAAGTCATGTACTCTTTGTTCCAAAATATCTTGCTTATATTTATTATTTTAACATACACATACACACACACACAAACACATGTATATATATATATATATATATATATATATATATATATATATATAAACGTATATATATATATATATACTGAAGTAACAGATTAAAACATTTGAAAGGTTTGCTCATTCATTTGTTTAGTTTGTTGCTCTAATGTCAATTTTTGTATAAGAAAGTAACTAAATTGGATCTTACAGTTTTAAGTGGATATACTTATGCACTAACAACATATCCAAACCAAAGGTGGGATTTGAACCCACGAACTGAAAAGTTTTGAAGCGAAGAGGGCATGTTTTACATAAAAAATAAGTCATAATTTGCACTTATAGTTTAGAGCTATTTATAGTAAATGATATGCTTAATATATATATATATATATATATATATATATATATATATATAATGTTTGTGTGTTATGAAGTAAAGCAATAGTTTAATACAGTTATGCCATGAATAATTAATACACACACAATAAAATAACATTAATACTGATACATTAAAACTTCTAGAATTATAAAATTATTCACTTTTTAAGAATTTTTATGTATATCACTTATTTAATTTTTTTGTAAATTTATATATCTTTGTATTTTAATAACTCTTTTCTTTTAAGAATTAAAATTTTTGAAATGAAGGGAAGTAGAATAATGCATAAGACAAATAACTGGGTAATATATATCTTAGATTTGTGTGTTAGTGGGCAGTGATGCAGGATAGATGAATGTTGACTTCCCTTAGAGGATCATTGAGAAGCGATTTTCAGCTGCTGGGATATAGTTAATACTTTGGCCATCTGAAGACCATAACGTTAATGAACATAATATATTTTTACTCTCATTATTCATTTTAAGTAATTAATATGTTCACTGGAGCAAAATAATGCCCTGCTATATTAGAAGTGATGTTATTTTGATCTTGAAAAAAATAAATAAAACAATGGATGAAATAATAAAAACTTATTTAATATTTTACACAGAATTCTGATACAACGTAATTTTACACACACACACACACACACACACACACACACACACACACACACACACACACACACACACACACACACACACACACACACACACACACACACACACACACACACACACACACACACACACACACACACACACACACACACACACACACACACATATATATATATAGACAGACAGATAGATAGATATAAATCTCTATAGATTTAATTTATATTAAAATAATATAGATATTTTTATAATTTATATAAATACACATTGATAGTTATTAATTAAAATCAGACATTTCGCGAAAGTGCTTTTTTAAATATGATTGCAGTAATATTCATTACATAATTTAAAGAAATTGATTTTATTAATTACCAAAAAAATTTGCAGTTTTTAAAGAAATATGATTTATCTAAGAAAAGATTCTTTATTTTAAAAGTATATTTAAATAAACTGGCGATAAACAATATTAAAATAATATTTCAAAATGTTTTAAGTTTATTTTAATAGCTTTTATATTTGTAATATCAAATTATATTTTTTTTACAAGCTATATAAATTACAAAAATATATATATTGGAAAAATTATTTAAAGTAATTCTAATTTCTTATATGCATTATATAGAACAACATATGCATTTATATAGAACAGAATAAAAGAGAGTTGTATAGAAAATGTGAGAGATTTCAGTTAGACATCAGTAAATTATTCGTAGCACATAAACGACGTTTTTCTTATAAATAATTGCAAAGAACAATCAATATCCCGTGTCTTTGAAGAGAAAATCCAAAGTTCGAATCTTGTCACATTAAAGCAAGCGGAAAATGAATGTTTTCGCTTTTAACATCCTCTGTCATTTATCGAGGTAAATTTTGGCCATGAAAATAGTGGGATTTGTGCCAAGGAATGAAAAAAGAAATGCTTGTTATCTAAAGTGGGGCAAGCCATAAACAGCAGATTGGCTTAAAACAAACTAGGAGATAATGGGAAAAGTTTATTATGGAAAAAAATTCAGTTTAGATGCTCATTCAAATATAAGCCAAATCCATAGAAGTTTAGAAAAAAAAAAAAAAAAAAAAAAAAAAACAGTGCTGGTTATTTTCATTTTATAAGATATGAATCTACTAACTTTCAAGTAATATGAATACAGTTTTCTTCGAAAATTACTTCGCTGAAACTTTTCACTGTACATAAATATAAAAGGACGAAGGCTTAATTTGATTATTCTACTTTGTTATTCAACAAGCTGTGTTTCGATCCAAGCATTTTTTCCCCAAAGTGCTGCTATTATATTGTTTCCTTACGTTTATTATTACATAGACAAAAGAAGCTCTATTTTTAATAAGTGTAAAGAAAAAATTTTTATATTTGTTTAAACACAGCTCTTTGTCTACAATGCCCACTAGATTTCCAAATTCGATTCGGTTTTATTACATTGAACATTTATTTTTTCTCCAATTAGTTGAAATGCTCACAGTAGAGCTTTGTGGCAGTTTGAAGAAGTATAAAAAGAACATTTTTAGTTCGTAACATTCGTATTCTGGTTTCTGTGGCTATGTGGTTGCGCTTTACGCTCTGAAGGCACAAGTCCGAGCTTCGATCCTCGACTCAAACTTTCATCCCTTCAGTGTTTCGATAAACTGAGTACAAAGCATGCTTGTAAACTAAACATTGAAATTTTCGCTTTAAGCTAATTACTTAATTGAGACTTATAATGGGGACATCAGTGTCCTTGGTCGAGAAAGAAGCTATGGGCACTGTAGGCCTTGGCTCATACTAGGCTGTTGTACCACAGTTTAATTTTTTATTTTGCTCTTTTAATATAGTATTGGGTTGTTCGGAAAGTAATTTCGTTTTTTTCCAAAAGAGGATTTAATTGTATTTTTTGCACCCAACTTCACACTTAAGTCTTATAATTATTATATGTTTTGAGAGCTCATATAACAAGCTTGTGTGTGAAAAATTCCAATTAATTCTAAGAGGTAGTTTTTGGTTGGTGCCCTTTTAAATGTGGAGAGTGATAAGCTGTATTTTCGACAAATCTTACTGTTTTACTACAGAAAGGGTAATAATGCTGTTCAAACCAGAAAGAAAGTCAACAATGTGTATGGAGGAGGTGTGCTGACAGTACGCCAGTGCCAGAACTGGTTCGCTGAATTACGATCCGGCAATTTTAATGTTGAAGATGCACCACGTTCGGGAAGGCCGATTGAAACTGATAAAGACGCGATAAAGGCATTAGTTGATGAGAACCTGCGAATAACAACATTTTATAACCATTTGAAAGGGCTGGGATTATTCTCAAAGCTCTGTGTATGGGTTCCCCATGTTCTCACGCAGGGACATCTATGTCGCCGCATTGACATCTGCGATTCGTTTCTCAAACATCACGAAAATGATCCGTTTTTGAAGTGCATCATCACTGGGGACGAAAATTGGGTTGTATACAGCAACGTCAAACGCAAGAGGTCATGGAGCAAAAAAGATGAACAGTCTGAAATCATTTCCAAAGCCGATATTTATCAAAAAAAGGTGATGCTCTCTGTTTGGTGGGATTTTAAAGGAATCGTTTTTTTTTTCGAGCTTTTACCGGATAACACAGCGATTAATTCGGAAGTCTACTGTCATCAGATGAACAAACTGAATGATGCACTTCAATAGAAAAGGCCAGAACTAATCAACAGGAAAGTTGTAGTGTTTCACGAAGACAACGCGCGACCTCGCAAAAGTTTGATCACTCGCCATAAGCTTTTACCGCTTGAATGGGATAAAATTCCACACCCACCCTATTCTCCAGACATGGCTGCACCGGATTATTATTTGTTCCGGTCACTCCAATATTTTTAGATGGTAAAAATTTCACCTAAATGAGAAGGTCAAAAAACACCTCGATCAGTTTTTTGCCAGCAAAGACCAAAAATTTTATGAGCGTGGAATTATGCTACTATCAGAAAGATGGCAAAAGATATTGGACCAGAACGGCCAATATATAATTTGCTTATTATTGGAAAACTGTCTTTCATTTCAAAAAAAAAAAAAATTACTTTCCGAACAACCGAATATTTTTATCTTTGTGTATAACATACTGGCCTTCTTCTATTTCTAAGAATTTGCAAGCCCCCAGAAAAATGATGCATACATAAAATTAGTCACTACTAACTAATAAAGATATTAAGTTATCCAAGGATTTGATGCTCTTTCTTGTTTAAAATGTTTTATGAATTGCGTATAAAAACAACTTGGCAGAATAAGACGTACTATTCTTTTTTTTAATTATTCTACTGGTCGGTTGGTGGCGCGTCCATGGGTAGAACTCTCATGAGTGCGCAGAACACAGCTCCATGACCATGAGTGTGGAGAACACCCCTGATTATCTCTTTGATATTTTCGGAGATTCTGCTATGGAAAAATGGTTGCCTCCGAAGAGGAATTACTTTCCTGAAAACATTTTATTATTTCCTAAACTTTAAAATGTCAAACATAAAACTGATGAGAAATTGGCATTTAAGATGAAAAATTTCAATTATTAATGATATAAAGCCGGCATTTATATTAATTTCTAATACATTTTTAGAAATAACTTATATTTTTTATAAGAATAGAAGAGAGAATTCGTTATTTGTAACTTTTTATTTTAATTCAAATTTTACCATAGCGCAGAGTAATCGAAAAATAATCTAAATGAGGCAAATTCTCACCATTGCTCGTTAAAAATACCGTGAAATGGCGCTTCATATGCAATATAATTTATATGTCTCGCCGGTCTTAATTTAAAATGTAAGTAGAGCGACGTTTTGTTTGTTGAGTGATCTGAATAATTTGAATAAAAGTTATAAGAAAAGGCAGTGCAATGTTTTTGCAATATAAATAGCAATCAATAAAAAGTACGTGCAAAATGAAATGAAGATGTAAAAGCTTACGAAATGAATGTTAAAATTGCACTCTTGAAATATTTCGATAGTTTTTCTAATTTTTTTCATTCCTAAATTGTTTCCATACTTCCTATTGATTAAATAACTAGTATTTGGGAAGTTATAAATTTTTTTTTCCAAAAAGAGTGCATCATTTGCAACTTCATTACGATCATATTTTGCACACTAAAGGTTAATTAGTTCAAAATATACTGAATAAAGTAAATTTTAAACTATAACTATTCACGCCTTTGGTGGCATTCGAAACTACGAACTATTAAATGAAAGCCTTTTCATTTTATTACTAATTATTATTTTATCATTTTCCTCGTTAATCGTTCGGTTGTCAATTTAATTAATTTTGCAAGATCCCAATGAATTTATCTATACACACATACCTGTACCTTCAGGTTACGAGTTTTTAGAACACTCGCCCATTACTAAGTTCTTGATCATGGTGTACCACGGTCTGGTGACGAGGTCACACCTGAGCTGTAACCCTCCATTCCACATCCACGCCACTCCATTGGAAGGACTTTGAACGTCACAGATGAACGTGGACACGTCCCCAACCCACGGAGCTACAGAAAACCAAAGAGGGAGAATGTGGTCACCCTCCCTATCACTGCCCTCGGCAAATGATGATTCGTTTTTCTGATGTTAACAGGAAGCGGGCTGAAGCCACTAGAGCTGCTTAGCCAATGTAAATAAAGATTTTTTAAATTAAATTAACACAATAAAAATCAATACTTTAAATGTATATTTACTTTACCGAAACTCGTAAATGACTATAACTTTAATTAATTTAAAGTTGTCTTAGAATCAGTTTTTTATAAAATGATTCTACAAGAAAAGTTTATAATTTGAAAATGTTTCCTGAAAGAAATTTAAAACTCTAATGTCGATTTTTTCCTGATTATATCAGAGATATTTTTAATTGCAAAGTTAGTTTTCCTGTTTTATTTTGAATTAAGAATTTAACATAACTCTCATCTGAATATTTTATTCCAGAAAAAAGTGTGTAGTTAACCTTGGTACCACATTTTAAAATTTTTGTTGCATGCTGTTCTAAAGTTGGAAATCTATCATATGAAATATTTCAAAAAAATATAAATTATGATTCACACAATTCCTTTATGATAGTTTATAAGGATAAAATCCGTATTAATATTTAGTCTTTAATTATCATAAACTTAAACAAGGACACAGTGTTAAAAATTATTATAATTTATCTTAATGATTAAATAAAGAAATTTAAAACTATAATACACTATTTACGCGTGAAACTAGCAAATAACTTTTATTTTAAGCATATTTGTCATGCATGTGCAATGAGAAACCATTTTTTTTCAACATTTTGCCTTTTTGAGCGAAAATATTTTTCACAAAATAAAGAGCAGTAAGTTGTCATACAAAATATCCTGTGGAGTAAAATACGGTCAAAATTTCTAAAAGCAAAATGAAAAATTCATTACAAAAAATTAAAATTAAAATATATGATTGAATAAGTGAATTAATTATAACCATTTTACTGTTTTTACGTGCGAAGGGTTGGAGTTTCTGTGATTTATATCTGCAAAATATCAAAATTTGTACTTTCTTCTTTGTACTGTTTTTTCATTATTTTGTCCTAGTGGGTGGGCATAATGTATTGCATTGAAAGCTATTTTGAAATTATTTTTTGTTTTGTGATCACCTTCAATAATGACCAAGTATTATAGAAGTATATTCTTTGGTATTGTTGTTGCACCATCATGCTTCTCTGTATTTAGCTCTGAGTTTGGGTCTACCAATTAGATAGAAGCAGCCAGATGGAGTCTTCATGATTTTGAAGAACGAACTAACAGAAGACCCCCCAATACTTGGCCTGCCACCCCAAAGGTATCATTTCACTTAGAGGACATTTCCAGCACTATCAGTTTTAAGGCACCCTAGCCGCCTTTTGCATTCTCGACGGATCTTCGTTCGATCGGGTTTCGAACTCACTACCTTCCGGTTATGAGCACGACTTCCCAACCAATCAAGCCATCGTTGCCCCTATATTCTTAGGTATGCGGATCATAAAATTTAGCATCATGGATCATTCCAAGAGGTAATGTTGGTCAACCTGTTGATTACACATTCTTCTTAGTACCCACCTTGAAATCCAATAAAATCTGCTTCACTTTGCATATTTGTTTTTTCTATTGTCTTTTAATACAGTTTATTATTTATTTATATTGGCCATTTTAATTTTGGTCTTTCAAAATTATAACTAGCCAATTTTATAATTCTGAGAAATAGATCACATATTACGTTAATTAGAGAGATAAACTAAATGCATACATAGCAGCAGAAAATAAGATATTTGATTGCAAATTATGGCCCAGATGTGATATCTGTCTCCTCAATTTTTGAAGAATATCCGCATAAATACTGCTTTGATTGTATAACAAGTAGCAAGTACGTTGTATACTTTGTTTGTATATTAGAAATCACCAAATTTTCGTTCAAAAAACTGCATGTCTAAATATTTTTGTGTGATTTCACCGTTTTGTGAAGCTAATCTTTCCCTGGGTGGTACAAGCGACTAATTTTGTGTGTTGTACGTTTAGAACATTTAATACATTTGTAACCGCACGTTAATTGTTTGGATTACACATTTAAAGTGTAACCTACTAATAACAGTTTAAGCTGTCGGCAGCGCTTGTAATTCCTCAAATTATATAAGCTCTAAGGTAATGTATGCAATTGCATAATCAATTCAAGCGTTAATTGTACTCATATATGTAATTCTCGCATAATTATCGCCAAAGATTTAGAAAATGGGATGGCAATTGTCCAGTAATGGACAATGGGAAGATTAACGTGGTTCAGAGCGATTTATGGGCTAAATTCCGATGTTATTACTTTCAATTTTAGAACATATTTAATTGCTGAGCTGGCTTCAGGCCAGTGTAGTTACCTGTGTGTTAATACAGTATCCCACCTAGGTGACAATTTTTCTAGTAAATTACATGTTTTCTGGCAGGACACTTTACAAGTGAGATTTCCAGAGATAGTGGAGAGAGATTTACTTTAAATTTTGACTTTTAATCACGTTTTTTTGCAAGGAAAATATTTTCGGTAAAAAAAAAATAAATAAAATAAGGTAGTTTTGCAACATATACGTTTTTAAATTATTTCTTTTTAATTAAAATACATAACTCATATAATTTTCTCCTTTTTTCCGTGTTTCTTTTATTATTTACTTAATTTTGAATTGCAAAAAACATTGATGAATTTATGTGAATTAAATGGCAATTAATGGATTTAATGACTTGTTAAGTTGTATCCATTTATAGTAAAATCAAGTTTTTGTTACCATTTCATTCATTTGTCTCTTGAAATTGTAATAAAGTTATATATTTGCTTATATTAACTATATAAGAATAATTCATCAATAATTTTACAGCTGTATAATAGATCAATATAACTTCGTAAAAAGCGGTTTCACAATATGATAACAGTAAGTTGTGTATTAATCTTTAATTAGATTAATCGAATTGGAAATAAATTTTTGATTTGTTTGTGTTGATTGATCTGTATAATACTATCTCCAATGTGTTTTCTATTAATAATTTGTTTAATATAGTTTGAGAGAGAATTAAAAGAAATATTTGGTATAGGAAATATATATTGAATTTTTAATTAGCATGGCAAGTTTATTATAAAATGTTACACTAATTTAAAACAAATATTTGCATTTAAAGTGAATTTGTTTTCAACAACAATTCGTAAAATATTTAAATATTTACGTGATTATATATATATATATAATATGTATATATGTATGTATGTATATGTATATATATGTATGTATGTATATGTATATATATATATGTATGTATGTATATGTATATATATAGTATGATCAAAATTTCTAAAAATACAGGTGAAAGTATACCAAATATTATTTATCAGATTGTTCCATAAATTTTAACAATATTTTTTTATTTAAAATAAAAATTACACATATTTTAAATTTCCTTCTAAAAATATTTATGAAACTAGAATATACAGGAAGTAGAATGAATCTATACAGGAAATGAAATAAATCTAGAATACAGGAAATGGAAAAGAACTCAGTTGAAAATATTGCTTTAATTTTGTAAAACATGTGACATTTTGAAAGCGTTTTTGCAAAATTTATTTTCAATTGATTTTATGTTTCTTTAATTAAATGGAATATGAAAATAATTAAATAGGGGCATGTTGGAACTTCTTTATTTGAAAATTAATTAAATTGAAAACACCGATGACGAAAAACGTTTTGTACAAGCAAGAAAACAATTTAGGGTTTCTAATGATAAATCTTAAATAAAAACCTGAGCAAGTGGTGGCCAGGAATTCTTAATATGAAAAACAAAAATGATCCAGTTAATCGATACATTTTTCTGAAGAAACATTTTCCTCAACTGAATCAAACTCTCGTGACTAATCTTGTAATTTTGCTCGAATATTTCCTAATAAATGAAGAAAAATGAATTAGAGACATATTATCACTAAAATTAGACAAGTGACTAACAATGGTTACATCCCAGTGAATTTTGTTTCTGTTAATAAAATTGTGTCAATTGTTGCCAACAATCATTTTATAGAGACAAATATTGTGAACGGGAAAAGTTTCTCGTCTAAAATGATTTGGAATTCATGTGGAAACTGCGTACTTACAAGCAGAATATTTTAGAGATTCAAAAGTTGACTTTCGAAATTTTTTCATATTTCCCAAAAATTGCTAAGTGATGCCTGACATCCTGTTTATTTTTTCCCGACACAGACATCCTGTTTTCTTGAAGTTTCCTAGACGCTTAGATTTTCAGTCGCGTACTGCAATTTCGAGCTGAATTTCAAAATAAGTGCGAACAGCATGTTCAACTGCAAAGAAAAATGTTTGGAAATAGATATTAATTGCAAACGCGTATTGTTTCTCTCTTCCACCTGATATATTTACATTGAAGAGACTTCTGCTAAGCATACTCTTGCCTTAAATGCTAAGTTTGTAAATTTATGTCTCAATTTCCTGTCGTCTTATATTCTTACATAATTCTATATAAAAAATTTAAAGACTGGATCCTCTGGTGGTGCCATCTATCGGTGAAGTCTTAAAGCAAACACGCACTTTCACCTCTGTGCTGCTGTAGTTAAACGAAAGATGCACCACCGCATAGCCAAAACATAGCGAGCTTGGCTTGTCCAAGTGTCATGAGAAACAACAGCAACAACCTTCAAAAAAGAGAAGAAGTTAGCTTTTATTGAGAAAATTAACTCGATTATAAAAAAAATATATTTTATTTGTACCTTTGTACACTTTTTTAAAAAAAAGTTTTATTTTTTAGTAAACAAACTGGATTAAGGACTTATATTGGTTTTTCAATTGGAAAATATTATTTTTCAAATAAATTTGCTGAAACGTAAACGCAACAATTTATTAGACACTTATTCAAATTAAAAATCATCATTCCGTTTTTAAGCATGTGTTAGATATTTTATTTGGGGAATTACTATATTAAAAAATCCTAATACATTATTTGATTTTTCCAAATTGTTTTATTTGATATATTCGCATTTAATGCCATATCACTGAGATATATTGTTCTTAAATTTTTACGTTTTTTTAAACTTAACTTTTGTACACAGAAAATGTAAAATATTAATTCAATATAATACAAACAGAAGTTGAAATTCACATTAACTTCTAATTTTATACTTGACAACTAAATACTTAAAAAAAATTTTGTCAGGAAAATATAAAATGAAATATTATATTAAATCATGTAAAATGCTTTAATATTTTAATATCAATCTTTTCCAAACATAAAAATTATAAAATATATTTTAAAATCAATTAATCATAAAATAAATTTTAAAAATAAATTAAAATCTACTATATCAAAAAATTATTGCTGTATTTTTAGCTCTCATATAGTACCTTAAGAATACTTTGATATATTATATTTATAAGACCAGGTATATATTTAAAATTCTTAATTTTGGAAATAAAATTTTCCCAAAGGGAACACCTTACTAAATTTTTTTTTCGTTTAGTTCTGCATTTTCTGTGATTTAAAACATTCCCTATTTTAGTCTTGTTTTTAAAGGAGAATTCAGCTTTTATTTTAGGATTAAATTCGTTTTAAAAAATTCCTAAAGATTAATTAAGCTACATTTCATTTACATGACTTTTATTAAAAAAAGAAATAAAACAAAATTTTGAACAAAGTTAGATAAGTGAATATCGTAATAAATAAGCAAATATCTTTATTTTTCTTAATCGCACTTATTACCATATGCTAGGTTATCGTTTTCCACAGAAAATTACTGCCTGCGAAAATTGATGGCTTGAACCACTAGCACCTGTATAAAAATCCTTTTTTACTTTAAGCAAAAACTCTGGATTATTGCTTCGCTTTTTACTTCTTTTTTCATTTTTAAGTAAGTTTTAGGAATTTAAAAATCTTTATTTGTTTGCAACAAATATTCTGTGTTTTATTTGATGTAAAAAATTTAATCTACTATTTTCTAAAATATTGTATTTACTGTAACAGTAGGGAAAAGTTTTAGAATATAAATTTAACAAAAATAAAAGGCACATAAATTTCCCTTGATGAATGGGAACTAGGGCCAAAAATTCTTATTTTATGAAAAAAATATTCTATTTCTCTTCCTTTTAGTTTGTGTTCGAATCCAAGAATAGAAACTTGAATATTGGTCCAGAATATTTTACCGCGTGTATATAAAATAAGCATCCTCGTTTATTTAAGCGAATATATCCAAAACAATGCAAAAATAATATATTCTGTAAATTAAATTGGATGTAAAACAATCAAAACTGTAAAAATCTTTAAAATATGAAATGTGAATTCTTAAAAGTTTTAATGAATTTGGATTTGTTACTTTTGGTTTGTTAAATATATTTTCAGAATTTTTTATTTTACTTATAATAAATTCAAAAACGTTAATTTGAAATATAATACTTCTTTTTCAAATTAAAAAAAGTCAGCAAAAATGTTCCTATGTAATTAACTTTGTCTTTGTTACTGTATTTGGGAAAATTATGACTTCATTCGGATATTCTTTTGTTCATTCGGTTTGACAAAATGTAATGACGTCAATATGACGTCATTCAGAAAGAGTATTATTATAAATGAGTTTAACCAATCAGCTTCTTACATTCTAGACTGAAAATGAGCTACAATGCACTAAAAATTGAGTCTTAATATTCTACTTTAAAATATAGAAATACAAATGAGCTAATTTCAAGCTATATTTAGAAATTAATCAGAAAGAAGAGAACAAAGTTAAATCATTTAAAATTCTAATGACTTCTTTTATTCTCTGATTTTAACCAAAAGTACCAAAATCTTCGGAAAAAGTTGGCGTTAGTGAGTATTTATTTACATTATTCCAAAAAAAAAATCTTGATGTATTAATTTCGAAAATGTAGTAAAGATTAACTTCTCCACCATATTTTCGAAATTAATAGGAATTACGGAAATATTAATATCGATAACATGCAAATACTTAAGAAGTCTGTGTTTCAGATCAAATTATTCTCAAATCTTAAATATTTTTGCAAGTTCATTTATAAGTCTTCCTTTTATCAGAATGTATATACAGAGTATTAAACTCTGCTTCATTATCCATAAGGAAATTACTTGGATAAAGGTAAAAAAAAATTATGATAGCTATCAAGTTTAAATAAATTCCAAATTGTCAGTTTCATTTAAAACTTTGAAGCCTAAAAATTATCAAAATTTTATTCCGTATGAAAATAATTAAAATGATTAACTTAGTAGTTATTTATACATAGGATGAGACTTTCTTTATTAAATAATAAAGCTTTTGTTATAAAAAGTTAAAAGTTTGAAACAGGTATGCATAAAATTATTATTTAGGTTCTCAGACCTATCCGACATAATATTAAATATGTATATCATCCCTCAGCTATAAATTATTTATATTATATGATATTCTTCCATTCTAATAATAGAAATATAGGATGTTTAGTAAAGAACACCTGTTCCCGAATCAGGATTCGAACCAGAGAATTACTGACTCGAAGATGGGTATATTAACCACTAAGCCATCAGTCGGCCCGTTGAAAGATGTGTAAACATTATACTAAACTACACATTTTTTAAAGTTTAGAATAAACTTTTTGCCATTATGGCTTTAATTATGTTTTAATATTGTAAAATATCAGCGACAGTGATATTACTATCTTACTACTGAAATTTTTTTATATTTTATTCAAACAGGATTAAAAATTTAAATGGAGAAGTAATGCAGATTTTATATTATTTTTTAATTTGTAAATAAGGGCTATATAATTTCATATTTTTACTTGCCTTTACTTTGTCGCATTACTCTCGGAATTATAAATGTATTACGCCTTTTTTTATCGTTATTAACAGATGCTAATCACAATGACACTTAGATTTACATCTATAGCCATATTTTCTAATATAAACTATACAATTTTATTTTCCGTAAGTAATTTAAGTGGAGCAGTAATATTATATCAATGCATCATTTAATATGATTTTCGTAATTCGGTTCTTCTTACTTGAAAATGCATGTCAGACACAGTTCCTAAGCAAAAGCAAAAATTAAAGAGAGAGACTTTGATCATTTACAATCAAAGCACGTACAGGTAAGAGATAAAAGTTAAAATTCAATTTCTGTTCTGCGAGAATTGAAAAGCTCGCAAGACACAAAAATATAAATTCTAAAAGAAAGGAATTTATTTTCATTCTCAGTGACTGTTCTGTATTTAACTTACACATGAGACTCTAACTCATTTTAGCCCAATGGCATGATAACTATCTTCAGAGGCTGATGATAGTCATCATGCCATTGAACTGGCTGCGGAATGATCAGCGCGCTGATGGTTTCCAGTTCAACAATTAATGAGTTCGATTCCCACCTAAGCCGTGGTTGTTTGAATGGTTAAGAAATCGCTTTAAACTGTAGGTATCTGTTTAATTGGTTTTCGTATGCTTGTGAAAATAAGCAAAAGGTAAGAAAATACTTACTGTTAAGGGGTTATTCGTCCTTTTGACTCACCAGAGCAGAGTTAGAACACTCCCCTCTACATGCATGCACGCCACACCAGCGTAAGGATTTGGACATTACAAAGAAAACGCTGACACTTGCCTAACACACGGAGGTCCAGCAACACAGTGACACAGAAAGTGGTCACCCTCCCAATCACTGACCTCTGCAAATGGCGCTTCACTTTACTGATCTTATTGGGAAGGTTCTTGTTATTTATGACACTTGCACGAGCCAAGCTCATTAACCGACAGCTATGTGGAATTAAGTTAGAAGGGCGAGTCTTTCCCTTAACCAGAGCACCACGAAGGTGAAAGTACGTCTTTGCTCAAAGATTCCTCCGATAGATGGCACCACCAGAGGATCCACTCTCCCAATTTTGACTTTGATCTGGAGCGGGAGAAAAATTTCTCCTTGACCATTACACCCATGGTAACTGCTTAACTACCGATCATGGGATTTTTGATTCCACATATTTAACGAGTACCTATATCGCATGTACTCGGTGGGTCCTTGGCGGCATTGGGAATCGAACCTAGACCTTCCGGAAGGAAAGCTGATACCCTAATCACTAGAGATCTAACCAAACCTTGCATTTTAGTGTGTAAAATTTTATTTACAATTATTGTACAATATCGAGACACTTTACTTTCACTCTTTTTTTTTCGTTTTCTGCATTTAATTCTGTTAGGATGAATACTTTGTAATTTAATTCACATGTTACCAGAAACAAACAGTTTTACACCTTTCAGAAGACGGTCAGACACTTTCGTAGGACTCTTTCGAGCACTGTTTACTATTGTTTAACGGGTTATTTTATAGATCCATTCACATGTTGCAACAAAAAGCATTCAGAAAATTTCCAAGCACTCACACTGAGTACCAGTCGAATATTTAGATCTCTCTCCTTCACTTCCGCAGTTCGTGTATTTGATTCCCATTTTGGTCTTAGATGATTGTATTAGTTCCTTAACTGATTTAAACTGTTGGTCTCAGTCTAACTCTCATATTCTAAAAAAGACTGTAGCACAAGCAGACCCAATCAAATCCAAGTACTCTCGGCAATGGAAGTATATACAGAAAGCAGAAACTAAGTACTCATCTCTCGTTGCTCCAAAGTGATTAATATCGAACTCGAGATTTTCCACTCGGAACAATGATATCCTATTAGTACATCATAGTGTGTCCATAAAACAATTTCAAATTAAATCAAAATAAATATTTGAATGACGTAGTTGCTTATAATTTTATGTCTAATTTAAAAGCTAAATTTAGTTTTAAATAGTAAAGTTTTTTTATAATTTTAAACGCAATTTTTCAAGCATAAAAATTTATAAATTCAATAAAAATTAAAAAAAAAAACAAATTTTTCGTATAAATGTTTAATTAAAAAACATTAAAGTAGGACCAAATATCACTTAAATAAAAAATATTACTTCCATTTTATTTCTTTTGATCTATATTTCAAACTAAAAATGAAAATTCATATAGGTTTTTGAATTTTGCATCGAGTTTTGGTTAATATTAAGAAATATATCGGAAAAAAAGTAAAAATTAACCATTTTGCTGTTTGATTATGGAAAAATACATATTCATAAATAATGACTACGGCAATAAAATTCTGTAAAAAATTATATCATATTTTTACGATTTATTAAAAATTTTTCCTTACTTAATATTGATGTATTTAAATTTTTAACAATTATTCAGCTTCCAGTTTTGTGTTATTTTTAAAGGAACATAAATTATAAATTTAATACATTTCTAAGTGGTCATAATATTAAACAATGTTAGAAATATTCAAGTGAAATAAGAATTTCGCTTATTATTTCGTCCTTTAATTTGTGAGCTTACTTTGAATTCTCAATTTTGAAAATTGTGATGACGTCATCAAAAAGGCGTTACTTAACCATCGGCTTTGACCAATCAACTTCACCCGTTCATGACGCAAAATGGCTGCTGACAAACTAATTAGAATTTCCGATATTAGAGTTTACAATCTAACAACACTTATGCGAGTATTCTAAGCTATATTTAGAAATTTATTACAAAAGCATCCAAACGCACACAGTATTGTTATTTAACTATTCAAAACTTTGTTTTAGTAATTATCAGTAACGCAAGAATATTTCATGAAATTTGTGTATCAATAAAGTTCTTTAGAATAACCATAAAGGACAGCACTGGAGTATTAAAATTTTCCGTTTTCATAAAATAGTAAATGAATAACATATTAAGTTGATATAATGAAAATACAGGAATCTCTATATAAACTATTTTCACAGCTAATATTTTTAAAACCTTTTATAAGTGTCTTCGTGTAGTTTGAGATGGTAAATATAAATAGAAGTATGAGCATTATTTCGTAATGTATAATACAATTACTTTAGTAACCGAAAGAATAATAATAAGAATCTGATTAAATGCAAGTAAACCAGACAATGGCTCGTATATTTAGACATGTACAGCCCATAAAAATATCATGAAATAATTAGGCAGATACTTTTATATCTAGAAATTTTTTTAGAATTTTCAAATTCTATGAAATCTCTTAAAAATTTGAGAGCACTTTAGTAGTAATATATTTATAAATATAAAGATTAAACAAGCAAATTTATAATTCATAACTAAATTTGTAAAAATTTTATGAATTTTATTTACTTATATTATTTATAAAAATGATCAAGCATTCTTTACAATCAAATATTTGCATATTTTAAAGCTAAATTTGACTATATTAAAATGCAAATATATAAAATCAATGTATAAGTTCAGTATTCAAGTCTCTCATGTTATTAAAGGCATTATGCATTTTGTATAGTATTTAAAATTGTGTCCAAAATTTTCCAGTAAGGGAAAAATTTCCGGTGTTACAAATTCCACTTAAATTTGCTTATTTTTTTATCTCATCAAAAAATGTATTGTGTTCTTATAATAATATGCAAAATTGTAAACCTTTATAAATTGTTTTGCTAGCAAGAAGAAAATTTCTAGTATTATGTAAACTATTTGGTACAAAAGATTTATGCATTCATTTGACAAAAAAATAAATAATGTAAATATGACAGATGCATAAAATTTTCTACATTTCCAATAAAAATAAGGATCTAAAACGGTAATTAGATATTAAAAGAATAATATTTGGCAATAAAGTGGAAAATAAAATTTTGGAAAAGTATTCAAATATGTATATAAATTTGAGAGAGTAAATTCATATCAATACTTCCACATAATTTCATCCTTATTTCTTCAATAGCTTAAAGTTGATAATATTCTGTAAACAAATTACAGTAGCAATTTTATTTGTTGGCAAAATATATGCATATTAATCATAAATAAAATCAACATTTTTATCTTTTAAATGAAAATAAAATTTTTATTATATTATTAAATAAATATATCATTTATTATATAAATGATTGTTAATTAATTTATTAGCAGTATACAATGGGAGAAATAGATCGTCCACATAAGAATGTATTTGAGAAATAACAATGTAAATGTGACAAAGGGAACACATTTTTGTATTTTTAATATAAATATGGTCATTAAATATCAAAAATTGTATAGAATTAATGTAAAATTTAAATTTGAAAAGAGTATTTAAATATGTATAAATATGGGTAAAATGATATCAGTACTTCCTCCTATATTCATCCTTGTTTCGTTATTAGATTAGAATTGATAATATCACTGTAGAAATACTACAATAAGAATCTTATTTATTTTTTCAAGAAATATATCAATTTATGACAAATAATATCTCCATTTTACCTTTTAAATAAAAACAAATTCTAATTATATTATTGACTATAAAATTCACTATATACTAAATGTCAGTCAGTTAATTTATTAACAGTATACAGCAGAAACAATTGATTATCTATAGGTTTTGTTGTTGTTACTTATCTCCTGGATTTAAGAGAGCTAAACTAGGTCTATGAATTTATTCATTCTCAAAAAGTCCAAAACCATGATTGGGTTTCTATATAGATCTAGTCTGGAAAGCTCCAGACAGTCCAAAATATGATCAGGAATCGTCTGTTTTCTGCCACACGCAGATAGGAAAGGTCTTTTGCCCGTTACTGTAACTGAGACCTTAACTATCCACTTTTAATTCTTTTAATGGCTATCTGATCATTTCTGCTGCACCGGAGGGAAAAAACCCTTCCCCGATGCCAGTGGTGCACTGGAGGAATGTTCCAAGAGTCACTGTCAACAGAGAGAGACGTAATCATAGATGGGCAGCTTCTGTTGTCTGAGAAGACTGGAGTACCAAAGATAGAAGTCTGACTTGGCTCCTTTGTCCCAGGATTTAGCTGAGCACATTAGGCTGGCCTTTAGACCTTGGGTGGCCCTACCAGGAGCTTACTCTCTCGACGTACATCACCCACTCCTTCCAGGTATACCCCCACTCCGGCTACTACAGCACACTTTGAGACAGCCTCTAGGACTTGAGGGGTGTAACAATAACGTACGTTGCACATTAACCGTAATGGACAGCTTAACGGGTAAAGTTTGTTACAAAATATTTAATATCCATGAGGTAAATTCATGGTAAAATCCAATAGATACTTTTATATCCATGCGATAATCCATATTTAGATACAGTTTTAGTGGATAGTTTTTCATAAAAAGTCATAGGAAAAAAATAGACTTTTCACAGATAATGGGCCATTATGCATGAATCATGGGGAAGGAAACCCAGAAAATTCCCAAACACCCACCTTGACAAACCTGCTGAATTTAGTAGCGTGACATCTATCTACTCTCATTCAGCAGTGTCTGGTATCAATCATCGGGATTCTTCAATCCGGAAAGCGTTATTTTATCACTCGGCCGTAATGAGTCATTTATATATCGGTTTCATTTTCATAAAGGAACAAAAGGAACACAGAGTTGAGAATCGTAAGCAAATTATGAAATCAGCATCTGAGTGAGTGCATTCCGTTCCCCATGCCAGAAGATGGACAATGGTTATATGAAAATTTGATATTGAATTAAGGAATATCAAATACGAATTCCATTATGAATATTTAGTTTGCTACCCCAAGATGCTTAGAAAAGGAATGAGTCTATCGAAATCAACCATCATCACCACCTGGCACTTGGCAGGGATATTCTGGAAGCAGTTAATGTCAAAATATTGATCGGATAGTTAACCTCTAAGAAATATATTTCTATCAAAATAAATTTAGTATAATATTTTCAAAGTATTTTAAACAAGAAATCACACTGATGGTCAGAGTAAGTCAAATGATAAGGCCGCGGTAGTGCTTAGGACATCGGCCTTCCATCCGGAAGGGCTTGATTCGATTCCCAATGCCGCAAAAGACCCATCTAGTACATGCGATATACGTGATCGTTAAATCTGTGGAATCCGATGTCTTGTTGTCGGTCATTGAGCAGTTACTATGGGTGCAATAGTCTCGAGAAAATTTCCTCCACCTTAGATTAATGTCAAAATTAAGGGAGTGGATCCTCTGGTGGTGCCATCTATCAAATAATTCTTAGAGTAAAGACGTGTTTTCATCTTCATGATGCTCCGGTTAAAAGAAGGATGCACTCTTCTGACTTAACTTCATATAGCCGTTGGCTAGCAAGCTTGGCTTGTCCAAGTGTCATAGATAACAACAACACGTCAAAGGTAAATAAACCAATGGATACCTTGAGGACTTCCTGCCTGGCAGCCAATGATTTTAAATGCCTCGTGTAAACACCGATTAATGCGTAGAAGATTGAATCTGCTGTCAAAATTATTCCTGATGTGGTTGAGATATCTATCACCGCCATGGACACAATGTTCTATCATCACATGCAGTGGTTCAGTGAGGTAGGTGTGGTTGATACGCTTTTCCTTCTTGCTTCCAGCGATTACAGATCTCCATTTCTATCTCGTTTTGCCTAACACTACGGACGATTTTGTTGAAAAATTATCAGTATAGTCTCTATGGACTACTATTTCTTCAGCGGCAGGAATATGATCGAAAGCCTTTCGATGAAACATATTTAAGCAGCTTATAAAAAATGCATGAAAAAGCTACTGCCGTATTTCAAATCAGAAATCTCATTTTTATACAGTGCTTGTGGGTGGCGCTACAGTCGCCCAAGTTGTGCCAATGATGTGTATCTCTAACTGTTGCCAACATAATGGGTAAATTTTGCAGGATTCTGCCCGGATGCTGCATTTAGGATGGCCAACAGTCTACATAATGGTAGCTAATGTATAACTTTCGGATGAATGTTATACATTTTAGTTCAGATAAAAAGTGATTCATCAAATAGCGAAATTGACTTTAACAACAGACGTTTTATCTTCAGTGTTATCCCTTCTGTGTAACATAATTTTTATAGATTAGTAGCAGATAAATTTCCATGTTACAAATTTAACATATGGATTTAATATAAATCTAGTTTTAAATTTGTGACATTTTCTGCAGACAAGAACTAAATAGACCAGGACATACAGTTTAGAGTAGCCATGATTATCCCTGCAAACACTCTTTGAGGCCACAGAGGTCTGGTTAGTTAGGGCATCGTTCTCATTATTCGAAGATAGTGAGTTCGATTTCCTGCTTAACTAAAAATCTGTCGTGTTTGCTAAAGGTGGCTGAATACGTTTAAATATGTCGTGCTCTCTATGTCCTCGAAGTGAAATGATACCTCTGGGAAGGCAGGGTATTGGGAGTCTTCTATTAGGTCCATGTTTCAAAATCGCGAAAACTCCACTCTGCTGCTTATATCTAAGTGATAGAGCTAAACTCAAAGCTGGGTAAGGGTAGCTTGCTGGTGCAACAGCAACTACAAGCATTCTTGGATGACGTACGAATCGAATCTATGAAGTAATAAAACTAAAGGATATTGGGCTAATGTTTCATCTCTTTTTAACATAAAAAGTGTATAACTGAAAGGTATTAAACTATTCTATAAGAGGAATGCTTAATGCTTTAAAAGACAGAAATTTTTGGAAATTATTAAATGCTTTCTTAAAAGAGGAAGTGAATGATTATGTTCACAAATAAGGACTATAAATTAAATTCGCAAAACTATATTCTTTACAAGTAGATACAATCAAACTCAAAACTAAACGTGTCTAATACATATTTTGATTTATTAAATTGCAATACATCATTTATTTCTTACAATAAACATCAATTTTCTTTAATAAATTAAGTCAAATTCGAAACTATTTCCCAAGCAGTGACATTGATATTAGTGGTTTTCAAAACCTTGAATGGATTCACTTCGCCACTTTTTATGATTCAGTGTCCTAATCTCATCCCTTGGTACTAGAAAATAATATCCTAGATAGTTGCCAGACAAATAACAAGAGATGAGAAAAATATACAGCATCATTTACAGCCGAAGCACGTTCCAGCAAGAGATAAAAGTTGGGATTCGATTTTTATTGGACGAAAATTGGCGATGGAACAGGGTAAAATAAATCCTAAGTGAATACTATTTTCATTGAAAGACTGCGCTGAAATGTTTTAACTTATGTGGTTAAACTCATCGTAAACGAATGGTGGTAGGTTTACAATATTTTGGGTATAAAAATGTAACGCTTATCATAGTTGAATGACGGTACATAGACAACACATTTCTTCTTTTTGCGTCCATGATAGTCGGGTTTGTGCTTGGAAATTTTCTGAACAACTTACATGTAACATGGGTACATGTTAAAATATTTATAATTACCTTCGTCATATTTTAACATGAATTACTAAAACACTTATTTTTAAAAATAAGATAAATGTTAGTAAAACTTCTTAAAAACTGATAGAATATCAACAATGATGTGTAATATGGAGTAAAAGAGACTAATGTGTTCTAATAATAGATTTTTTCTTAATAACGATGGACACTGGGTAACTAACTCTTCACCACAACAAAGCCGGAAACTGCTACTCATTTATCGTTACCCGGTGGGAACTTGTGAACCAAGTCACGCAGATGAGTGCATTACCCACGCCCTCCAACTAAAACCCCGTTTATAGGGTATGGCACATTCATACATCATCTCAGAAGAAAGGACAGAGAAGCCTAGAGAGAAGGAAACACCCACTCCCAAACCAGGATTCAAACTCGCGACCAGGAATCAGAAACGTTAACCTCTCAGTCACCGGTCGGCAATAATAGAACTAAGCTCTTCACGGATTAAGACTCCACGTTCATGCCTTGTCATTGTTAAATAACAGGTTGTGCCATTTGATTACAAATTTGTTGGTGCGGGTACTTGCAAATTTAATTCCTCATAGATATAAATATAATGTATCTGAGAATATTTTTTCCATAAGGTACAAATGAGAGTTAAAATGCTTCAAAGAAATTTTTTTTGTTGTGGTTTTCCAATCTTCATTGCATAACACACATGTTATTGTTCCATCTAAACTGAGTCCGTTAGACCACTTGGACAATGAACCGTTGACATCCATGAAACGGTTGACATTAATGAATTCCGATGCAAGAAGAAGACAATTATGGTTGCCCCCCATTCGACTCCAAGACAATCCTAGATGTGTTGAGGTGATACCTGTTCTTCCCGGGATTTAGGACAAAGAGAAAACCCCGTGCTGCCCTCGGAATATGTGAGACTTTTCTAGTGCAAGTCAGAACATTACACAAGCCTTCAACATCTTATCTGGGTCAACGAAGTCATGCGAAGGAGGTGAGATGCAGCTTCTGTTGACTCGGGGATCCGAGCACTATAAAGGTAGAAGTCTGCATTGGCTCGGGTTGGTGTTCTTTTTCGTCGGGCACCTACCCTTCGGACTATCCGACATGGGATACCCTGCCAGTTGGCTTAGCCCTCATAGCCCTCCGGGTCTTTGGTGCACGCAAGCCTCTCTGCCCCAACAAGGCAGGAGCACCATCGGCAACTGATGGCCTTTGTCTGACCTCGTCAAGCATTTAAAGGATAAGCCACAACAGCAATAACTGATTATCTCTTTGCTATTAAATGCAATTAACTGTTGAGTCTTTTCTAAATCTCAAACTATAAAATTTTTTTTGCAAAAAACAAGGAATTTTTATTTGGTATTACGAAGCAGTTTCCTTGGGTTTTATTTTCCGATGTATGTACATATATATATATATATATATATATATATATATATATATATATATATATATATATATATATATATATATATATATATATATATATATATATATATATATATATATGTATATATATATATATATATATATATATATATATATATATATATATATATATATATATATATATATATATATATATATATATATATATATATATATATATATATATATATATATATATATATATATATATATATATATATATATGTATATATATATGTATATATATATATATATATATATATATATATATGTATATATATATATATATATATATATATATATATATATATATATATATATATATGTATATATATATATATATATATATATATATATATATATATATATATATATATATATATATATATATATATATATATATATATATATATATATATATATATATATATATATATATATATATATATATATATATATATATATATATATATATATATATATATATATATATATATATATATATATATATATATATATATATATATATAATAATTTTGATTTCAATGTGTTGAAGCCATTGATTCCTTACTCGATAAGAGTGACGCACGAAGTCTTCATCAAATCAAAAATAAATAAATAAATAAAAAGAGAGAGAGGATCAAAGAAGATTTCAAGATATCGTGAAATGTCACAAGACATGTTGGTGAGTAACAAACCAAGAGAACTTGAATCGGGACACAAATTAGAAAGGATAACATTTTCAGGAAATTTTGGAAGCAGGATTGCACAAGATTTGAAAACTTGTTATTTAAAACAAAACGTAATTTTCATGATTTTCAACCCCGCTGGCAGATAGCCTATTTGCCTAGCGAGCGTCCGCTGCGCTGCGCAAATTTTCATTATTTTTGAAAACTTTTACAAATGGAAAAGATAAAGATAGTTAAATACTTTTTATTACTGTTTTAAATCATGGATGGATTTTTTCTCGTCGACGACGACACTCAGACATTCGATGGTAAAGGCAGGTATCAAATTCGTCTACAAGTCAGATTTACGACACCACCTCAACACGATGACGTAATTAATTAGGAGTGTCGTAGATTCTGACGTCATCTGAAGTCATAGATATTTTAAACCAATGAGAATGGTGATAAAGCGAAGCAATTAAGATTACAACTGGAGCTAAAGAAACAACTATTTTATGGTTAAAAAATATTTATTAATTATTACTTAAAATATTATATTCAAATATTTAGAGCAAAATATTCATATTTAAAAAAATCCTATAAAATTGGAATAAAAATGTCAAGAAAAAGGAAAATTAAATTTTCTCACAATCTATACAAAAGAAATTAAATAATCTTTACAAAGAAAATTAAATTCTCCAAATCATTTTTTATAAAAGAAAAATTAAGCCGAATTTAACGTAGGATGCCATTTTTGAATTTTAAATAATAGCGCATATATTTGTAGAGTGAAGAAATTATTTTTAGCTATATTTGATTTTACAAGATTATTTTAGATTTTTGTGTAGAAATAGGTATGTACTGCATTAAATACTAAATATTAAACATCAATTTTAGAAGATCAATTTTAATATAAGCATTCCCTAGAGGCAAATTTAATTACTATGCAACAAATCTATATCAACTCTCGTAGATATAAAGACAGACGAAGTAAATACATTTTAAACAAATAATAAAATCTTTAAAATATTAAGAAAACAAAAAAGTCATCAAAAATATTTTAAAAGTGAAAATAAAATGATTCCTTTTTAAAACATAGAATATCTAAACGAAATTTTTTGGAATGGAGAAATTAATCAATCGTGAAGAGTTAATAATTTTATGTTTTCTTAGGGAGAGCTTAAAAATGCTCCATTTCTAAAAATAAAAATACTTTTGCAGAGTCTGCACAGAATATTGATTTCAACCTATTTTGTGCAATTCCGTTTCAAATGTTATTATCAAAAGAATCTAAAATTAAAAATACATTTCCAAAAAATTTTTTTGATTCCTCAAAATTATTTTGTAAAATCTATTCCTTAATAAGGTATGATTTAATTAAACATGGGCTACATTTCTTTTGATTACACAAGCAACTTTATTCTGCTAAAGAATTTGTTTACAACTACAATAGAAGATCATTTTTACAAAATTCAGTTGTTCTGACTTACGACACTTAGACAAGCGAAGCTAAGGCGTTGGCTAAGGAATTTAAGTCAGGTAGGGTGCGTCTTTCGCTTAACCAGACCATTGCGAAGATGAAAGTACGACTTTGCTTTAAGATTCCTCCGATAGATGGCATCATCAGAAGATCCACTCACTCAATTTTAACATTGATCTGAAGGGGTAGGAAATTTTCTACAGATAATTACACCCATGGTACATAGCTGCTCTATCGACCACAGGATTTTCGATTCCACAGATTTAGTGAGCACCTATGTACTGGGAGGGGAGTTCTTTGGCGGCATTGGGAATCGAACCCAACCCTTCCGGATGGAGGGCCGATGCCGTAACCACTAGGCTAAAACACATTCTATTTAACGAATACTCACATTTTTAAGAAGTAGTGGCTATTTTTTTACCCTGATACCACAGACAAAATTTTTAACTCCCACTTAAAATTAAAATTTAGAAAAGTATCCTTTTCCCCAACATTCGTTTTTGACCAATAATTTAGTTTTTCGTTTATTAATTTTTTATTTTTCATGATTTGATATTTTTTATATATAACGTCTGAGAATTCGATTCATTCTTGAGAAACGAAGCGCCACGTAAATTCATTCCAGACAATATGGGAACAATAATTGAAGACACGAAGTATAAGGCATTTGATGGGAAAGAACTGCAGGGTCGAATTCAACTTCTGTCCTTCCTTTTAGTACGGACACAGAAAGGAGAATAAAATTCATCTCTCGTCCCCATGCGTTGGAAGTTTAGAAAGAGGAAAATACTCTTTAAAAGTTTGTTCTCTCTTGTTCTGTAGTTGGCTTCGTTTCATTAGATTAATTTAGTTTAAGAAGTTTCGTTTATTGAGAAAGATTGATCTGATTTCGTTAAGATTTTTTCGCAGTTAAAAAATCGAACATGTTCAGCAGTTGAGGTGAAAAGATAAATCTGAAAATAAAAGAAAAAGTATTAAATTAGACAAAATTTGACAAAAAGTATGGAATTCTAAAAATCAGCTTCTCAACAATTTTCTGAAGCCGACCAATTGGCTAAGTGGTTAGCGTTTCTGACTCCTGACCTGTTGGTCCCGGGTTCGAATCCCGGTTCGGGCATGGATGTCACTTTCCTTCTCTGTCTTCACTGTCCTTTCTTCTGTGATGTTGTATGAATGTGACCCGCCCTATAAATGGGTTTGTGGTGGGATGGTGCAGGTAACGCTACTCACCTCCGTGACTTGGTTCACAGGTGCCCGCTGGGTAACGACAAATGAGTACCAATCTCTGACCTTGTTGGGGCATAGGGTTATACCCTCTTGTGCCCGCCATTGGAAAAAAAATCGGTTTTCTGGGAAAAAAGGTAAAAAGGAAATCATACCAGCAAAGTTGTGTTGTCTATAAGTATGAATCTTATTACTTGTGTTTCGTATTTACGAACACGATTTTAACAATAATAACGATTTTGAATAACTGTTTTTAATATTTTTTATAAGAAAAGTAGTTTGCTACAGCAAAAAAATTAAGAAATTAAAGGAACTTTTTGTGTTTTTGTTTTGTTTTACAAATCTGCTTTTTATTATTTTAGCAATTTTAACCAAAAGAAAGTTTTTAATGTTGGCGTAAGCAAGGCAATAGTTTTAAATTTCAAAACAAATTGTTTACGAATACTGCAATTGTTAATTTAGAATTCCATTAATTAATGAAATTTTAAATTTTAAATCTTCCTTGCCAATTTAAACTAATTAATAAAGTGGATGCTTTGTTATGTCTTTTTCATTTTGCCTTTTCTGCTCATCTATTGTCCATGCCTGAATCTATGGAAAACGACTTCACAAACCGATGTTTTGCTTCCTTAAATAAGAAATCATTGTATTAACAAAATGAGCCTCGACACTATTCTCAGATGGTGAACTTCGCCTTGTTTGCTGCCACTCAAAGAATGCGATTTGAAAGTAAATTCGTCAACAAGTCGAATTCACGGCGTCTCAATACGATGTGAAGTGCATGAAAAGTTAGATGACGTCATGGATACTTTAAACCAATAAGAATTGCAATAAAGTGATGTAATCATGATGTCAACAATAACGAAAAGACAACCACTGTTTGGTTAAAAATAAAAATCAGAGATCTTAGTTATCTCTAATACATTATTTTTCTATTTTGTCAATTGTTTCTTTGGTCCTTACGAGCTCGTGAAAACAAAAATCCACTGTATAAGCTTTACGTGAAATATAAGTGCTGTTTTAATATTTCTTACCGATAACCAAAATAATCATGAAACTTGTGCAGTTTTGCAACTATTTCTGGAGAAAATATTTCTAACAATACAAAGCTGAAACATCTCAGTCTCGTTTTACTCTTACTGGAGCAAACTCATTTCACGCAAGTTGATGTGAGTGCAGAATTCGAATCTAAAAAGAAAAAAAAGCGTGCTCGCGCGTCATAAATATGCTTCTTTGTTCCTCGAGGCTTAAAGTGAGAGACCGTGTTTCCCTTCTCCGGTTCCATTCGGATTGATGCTCGACGAATGGGTGCCGAAATACGACCCTGCCGCTCCATCCTCAGAGAATAAGTTATCCTTTTCACTTCACTTCAAATAAATTACACAAGCTGAGTATTTTTTGAAGAGAAAAATATTTCCATTTTTTTCTCTTCTTTGGAAGATAAGCAAAGTCATTAAAATTTCTAAATGAGTTTTTCTTTTCTTTTTTTTTTCTTTTGGAATTTCTAAAGTCAACTTTTGTTAGAATGATATATCATCTTGCTTCGACCGGAAATATCTAGTTCCGGATTTAGTTGGAAGTAAAATATGTAGATATAGTTCGGTATATGTTTTGATCTACAATTAATATTAGCATTCGAGGACTGAATTAATAGACACTAACATTTTTAAGCGAAATATTAGTCACTACAAACAAACTTTGGCTGATGACGGAATAGAACCTATAATCTGTTTATCTGAACCATATCGCGAGCTGTTCTACTTTCAGCTATGCAGAAGAAGCGACCAAACAGCAGGAGAATGGTTAGCAGTCTAGTATTCGGTTTACAATTTATGGGTTCGATTCATACTGTTATCGGTTTCATTCTATTTGTCAGACGACGAGTCAGTAGCTTAGGTGGAGAAGGAAGAAGTTCTTATAAACTTACTAATATTTAAAGGTTTATTCACAAAACTATTTACAGGTTACTTTAAGGTAGCTCCTTCATAGTGAGCACCTTCATACCATCTCTCTTCTCAATTCCTTATAAAACTCTCTCAACATGACATATTAAACACTGCCATCTAGTGGCCACTCATTTTTTAAGTAATATTACAGCTTGATGCTAACAATACTTTTTGCTTGAAAATTGCATAATACATGTACTTCATTAGGATTTCGCCAAGTATTCATTCCAAAAATTCATTTTCATCACTGGCAGTCTATAAATATGCATTTCGAAAATACTTCATCAGGATTTCGAACAGATTTTCATTTTAAAAGTAAATGTAATTCATTGAGATTTCATTCAGACGTTTATAGATTATTGTAAATATCTAGTGCAAAGATAAATATTCATTTTATACTTGCACACGATCTAGTGCAAGCATGGAATGGACACTTCACTAGCATTCTATGAACATTCATTTCGAAAATACATATACTTCATCAAGATTTAATGCGGATGTTCTTTTTAAAAAATAAATGAAATTAACTGATATTTCATTCAGGTGTTCATAGTTCATTGCAAATATTGAATACAAAGATAAATGTTCGTTTTACAAAAGATTAAAAGAGTTTCATACAGAAAACTATGCGAGAATAAGAATTTTAATTTCAGTAAAATATTCGCTTGAAATAAATTTATAGCCCTTGCAAATAAGAAAAATAATAAAAAAAACATTATAAACAGTGAGCCTATTAGTAATACAAAACATATTAATAGCAATCAATCACTTAAAATCTAGAACTTTCATCAAAGACGTATATATTCAGTTGGAAGCAATAAATAATTAAAAAAATATCTACATATTTAATTAAGATATTTCAAGTTTCAGGATAATTCGGTTTTTAGTAAAGATAAAGTGTGTGGAATTATAATAATCAACATAATTATTAAATTTCCTAATATGTAACTATAATTTTTTTAAACAAATTATTTAGAATAAATTTTGTTATTAAACTCCTAAACTATGTGATATTTGAGTGTAATTAATCATATTTAACAATTTTATCTCCCAAGAAAAACTCGAATATGCAGTTGAACGACCTATTTCATCGAAGTACAAAGACATGCGCCTGCTGCAGAAAAAGAAAAAAGTTATGAATAATAAAACCAGAGCTATATATATATGTTTGAAGTGAACGAAGTTTCCGAAGTGATTCTGTAGTAATCCCCTCATAAATTTAACAGAGCTCACCGACAGATTATTAATTACCCCAAATCTCAAAAGGTGGAGCTCTAATCGATGAAGATCAAACCTATAATCACTCCATCACTTTTATTCCTCTATCATCTCTGATTTTGCTTATTTTCAGTTGCTTCCTCTTCCACTGTGACAACAATTAGCCTTTTAGGGGAATTGATATACAATATATGTATGTATGTATGTATGTGTGTGTGTGTGTGTGTGTGTGTGTGTGTGTGTGTGTGTGTGTATGTATATGTATGTATGTATATGTATGTATGTATATTTATGTATGTATATTTATGTATGTATATGTATATGTATGTATGTATATGTATGTATGTATATTTATATATATTATTAGAAATATCATAAGAATAAATTAAAATAAATGCAAGAATAAACACAAAAATTGCACGCTTGGTAATATATTCAGCGCGAAATCAGCTTTAATAGAATTACTAATATATATATATTGCATCTGTATACATCAAAATTATATATTCCATCTATTTACTACATTTTATTCGCCTTTTCTTTTCACTTTATTATTCTTCTCTTGGCATCAGATTAATTTAAAAAAACATTTCAATTAATTACACACACACACACACATATGTATGTATATATATATATATATATATATATATATATATATATATATATATATATATATATATATATATATATGCATATATATATATGCATATATATATATATATGTATATATATATATGTATATATATATATATGTATATATATATATATGTATATATATATATATGTATGTATATATATATATATATATATATATGTATGTATATATATATATATGTATATATATGTATATATGTATATATGTATATGTATATATATGTATATATATATATATGTATATATATATATGTATATATATATATATATATATATATATATATATATATATATATATATATATATATATATATATATATATATATATTATTTATACGTCAAACAGCTCCCTTTTATAGAATCTTCTTTTCGCATTTGTTTTTTTAATTATTCCCCACTACATATACTATATAACAACAAAATATACGTTGTATATATATAATGTACGCACTATATATACTTTGAACAAATTTTTTAATAGAATTGTGTAAACATATGAAAAAAATCATGTATTTTGTTTGAATTAGGCGTAAAATCAAAAGTACAGCAATTATTATGGAAAGTATAGAAAAGAGAAAAGGCAAAAAATAGCCTCATGGAAAATATAATTCTAAATAATATGGACTGTTTTCTCAATAATTCAATTATTATGTGACTGATAATTGAATAGTTCGATCATTGAGAAAAGGAATCA